>CM028364.1:45966111-46417093 GCA_016624345.1 Platycodon grandiflorus
GCCAAACAAGCTCCCTCCTATGCGCGAGATATAACATCAAATTGATTTTATCCCTGATTGTATCTACCAAATCTACCACATTATCGTCTTAATCTAGAAGAAGCACGAATTTTATAGGAAAATGTGGAAGCACTACTCCGGATTAGACACGTACAATAAAGTTTAAGACTATGTGCACACCGCTTTGTTAGTACCAAAAAAGACAACTCATGAGGATGTGTGTAGATAGTAGAGCAATTAACGAATTACTATCTATTACATATTTCCCATTCCTCGATTGGATGATATGTTAACCAACTAGGTTCTATCATCTACACCAAAATTGATTTAACAAGGGTACCATCGTATTCGTATCCAACCCGGTGATGGGTGGAAGACATTTTTAAGACCAAAGAAGGTTTATACGAGTGGTTGGTGATGCCTTTTGACTTGTCAAATGCGCCTAGCACGTTTATAAGAATCATGAACTATGTTTTGAAACCTTTCCTTAATAAGTTTGTTGTGGTATATTTTGATGCATGATATTCTTATTTACAAGAAAAGTGTAGAAGAACACGAGGGCACTTGAGAGACAGTTTAGAGGTGCTCTAGTCAAACGAGCTTTACATTAATAAAAAAGTGCAATTTTATGGTAGAGAAGGTGTTATTCTTGGGCTACGTTATCAGCAAAGAGGGTGTGCATGCAAGTCGACGCGAGAAAATTAAGGCAATTGTTGATTGGCCCATTCCCACAAATATCTCGAGGTGCGTAGCTTTCATGGTCTAGCTACTTTTTATAGAAGGTTTATTTGTAATTTTAGCACCATCGTAGCCCTATCACGGATTTCGAAGAAATCAAGACCATTCGAGTGGACTCCATCATCCACAAGGAGCTTCGAGGAGATTACAAGCTCACTTCAAAGACCAGCTCTTGCCTTACCAGATTTTGATAAAGTGTTTGCTGTAGAATGTGATGCTTGTGGTACTGGTATATATTGGGGGTGTATTATCACAAGAAAATCGCCCCTTAGCCTACTTCAGTGAGAAGCTAAACGAGGCGCGTCAAGGGTGGTCTACATATGAATAGGAGCAATATGCCGTCTTTCGAGCACTCAAGACATGGGAGCACTACTTGCTGCCTAAAGAATTCATTCTCTATTCTGATAATCGGTCCCTTGTACATTTCAAGACCAGGAAATCTTAAGAACAAAATGCATGTTTGTTGTGCGGCCTACTTGACACTCAACTATGTGATTCGTCATTAGTCCGGCACAAGTAATAAAGTAGCAGATGCCTTAAGTCGTCGAGCAGCTTCTTGTCACTTGTAGTATTGAAGTTATTAGCTTTGATTTTCTCCCTGAGCTATATACTAATAATGTAGATTTTAGAGCTTTGTGTGTTAAACACCTTGCCAAACAACCTATGGGAGATTTCCTAGTCCATGATGGCTATTTTTTTAAAGGTACTAGACTATGTATCCCACGCATTTCACTACGAGAGAAGTTAGTTCGCGAGTTACACGCTGGAGCACTTAGTGGTCATTTGGGTCGGGACAAAACAATAAATAGGCTCGAGGAGCGTTTTTGGATACAAATGAAGAGAGATGCAGGATCTAATAGTTCAAAATGTGCCATTTGTTAAACGCAAAAGGACAAAGTCAGAACAATGGGTTATACATGCCTTTACCTATTTCGGCGCAGGCATGGGAAGACTTATCCATGGACTTCGTTCTTGGATTACCAAGAACACAGAGAGGTTCCGATTCTATTTACGTTGTGGTGGATCGCTTCTTAAAAATGGCGCACTTTATTCCTTATAAAAACACCCGTAATGTACCCCATGTAGCTAAGTTTTTCAAGAGATTGTTCGACTTCATGGCATTCCTCGAACTATCACGTTTGATCGGGACCCAAAGTTCTTAGCTACATTTTGGTCTACACTCTGGAAAAGATTTGGCACCGAGTTGAAATTCAGTAGCTCGGCTCACCCTCATACGGATGGTCAGATAGAAGTTGTCAATAGGACTCTAGGGAACTTGCTGAGGCTCCTTTGCGTTGAGAAACGAAGCGGTGGGACTTTGCACTCGCTCAAGTAGAATTTTCATATAACGGCAGTAGCACCGCTCCACGGCTTGTCACCTTTGTTATCGTCATCGGAGTGTCCCATCTACCACTTTGATCTAATTAAACCGCCACTTACTTCAAGTGGAATGAAGTCGTATACCGCCGTTCACCGTATGTTGACACCTTTGTCAAGGTCAAAAAAATTTGGAAGAGTCAAATGCTAAGTATAAGAAAAGGGCAGACCGACGTCGTCGACACAAGGTATTTCAAGTAGGTGATTCGTCATGGTTTATCTACGCAAGGAACATGGAGGCGAGCAACACAAACTTGATCAACGAAAACATGGTCCTTTTAAGATACTACAAAAAATCAATGATAACACTTACGTGCTTGAGTTTCCTGACCATATGCGGATTTCCAAGACCTTTAATGCCGCTGATTTCTACCTTTACTACTCTGACAACAACTCAAAGGCGAGTTGTGATAAAGTGGAAGGGAACAATGCGGATGACAACAATAACAACGCTATAGCCCAAATTTTGAAGTTTTAGTTTTATTTTATTTATTATTTATTTAGTAGAGTCAAAACTTTATTTTTTCCTTTTTATTAGGATTCTTATTTGAGTAATTAGAATTTTATTAATTAGCACTAGTCAAGTTGGAAAAGGTTAGTTTAGCTAGTTTAGACTTCTCGTTCAAGTCAATGTATTCCTATCTAAAAGGTTTGTTCTCTTTCAAAGAGGGCTCACCTTGTTTTATCAATAATTTTTGTAGCAGTAGTCTTTGCTTCAGTGCGTGAGTTTTGTTCTTTCATCCATTTGAGTGTTATTGAATACGCGTCCGTTCGTACGATAATACGAACAAGAAACCCTCCCACCTTTGTCCTACATCAATGAGGGTGGAAGACCTACCCGTTCCGAGGCCAATGAGTAAGCATCGACACAATATAGGGTACGCGAAAATATACCCTAAATTACACCTTGCTTTTTAGCATTATTCTCTCTCGAAATACAATGCTAATTCTCACACGGAGGAGCTTTGCAGAGATCCCCGCACAAGAATCGTTATTTAATTTCAGTTATTTAGGTCATTTTACCGAATATTTTTCCATCAGACCACGGTGCAACAATCGGCATCATCAAATATACAAGGGTGACATAGTTGGAAACACCATTTGGGAGCGCCTTGATCCACGAGATCGTTCCTCATGTCTTTTTGCTCTTGAATTTCCGTCTGTGATTGTGTGTTCGATAAATGCGTAAACACATTTATTTTAAAAATAGAATCGACACCCTCATTTATGAAGTAAACGAGAGAAAATCGAGATTATGGGTTTAGGGGCCAAGTTAAGATTTGGGAAGGTTTTATGCACCCATCTCGCCCTTTCGCCTCTACATGTTTGCATGCTCGTATTTAAATATCGCAGTTTGTTATTTTATGTGAATGAAAATGTATTACTGAGTATTCATATCTCGCTTATAATGTACAAATATAATACATGTATTTACATATCAAATGTATTGAAATAAATATGTACATACTTTAAATATATATTCATTTACATACTTAAATGGATTAATGAACGGAAGGGGTTATCTTTTGTCGCTTTACGTAATCTCACCAAGTTCTAGACCGTTTTGTTATATTAGATCAAGCTAGCTCGTAGCCCGACCGTTGTGCTTCCACCGCTACCGATACGAGGAAAGAAAGACTTACATTTTGTATTTGTGTTGTGTGTATTGTGTATGTGTGTGAAAGTGGAAGGGTTTGATAACTCTTCTTTTCTTTCTTTCTTTCTTAGTGAAAGAGAGAGATGGGAGTGTGTGTGTGTGTGTGTGTGTGATCTCTGGGAGAGAGTTCATTCTCTTTTGTGTGTGTTTATGTGATCTCTTGGGAGAGAGTTGATTATTGAGAGAGATAGCCGATCATCTCTATTTTAAGAGCCGAGGAAGAGAGATATCCGATGTTACTCTTATCCCCAAGTAAGAGGAAGCTTCCTCCGGCTACGTTTGCCACGAAGTCTTCAAAGAACCGGCATTCGCAGAGCCCAGCGGCTTGACTTTGAGGGCAATGTCTAGTTTGGTGCGCGGCGCACTGCATGGTGTTCGCGCACCAACCCTCGCTTTGTTGTTTCAAGCACCCAGTAAGGCTTTAGCACACCAAAACTATTTTTGTCTTTTCAGATTTGTGTCTTGCACTTTGGCCCTTCTAAGCTATGTGTCTTCGCCCGGACCCTTAATGTTGATCTAACTGAAGTTGTTTGTGTATGTCGGATGTCGTTAGTCCTGTTTGATAGGTTATTTCCTGAAATGATCATAGAAACAAGTGTTAGTCCATTTGTAAGTAAACAGTTGTTTATAAGACAATTCGTATCATGTAGGTGTACGAATTTTGGGTGTCTACACCATTATTTTTTGATATATACATATGTTGCATAATATTTTTAGGGAGTCATTTTTGTCAGAAATCCGTGTTTTCATTTACAAAACTTGATCGTGATTGAAATATATTTGAAAGAGTTACTCCCTACGTTTCAGGCAAAGAGTCTATTATACTATTTATAGATGTTCCACACAAAGAGTCCACTTTACAAAATTATGCTTACAATCTCCAAATAACTTTCAACTTTACCCTCCATGTGTGCTACAAATTAACATATTAACTATGCTCAAACATTTTTGTAATTATGATCAACTGTAATACTACTCATACATCTCTAAATTATTAAAATTTTCAAACGTGAATTCTTTTGGTGGAACGGAGGGAGTATTTTTTTACGACTCATTAAATCATAGTCTAAGTAAACTCTGAATTTCTTAAGCAGATTCATAAGATATTGATACACTTGTTTATTCCCTACAAAGAGGTCAACATTCGTTCAATATATAACACTTTAATACATAAAGTAAATGAATAATGTTAATACTATATATATTCCTTCGTTCAAAGTAAATAGTACGTTATTCTATTTTGAGATGTTTTATTTAAAGAGTCTATTTTCAAAAATTGATGATTACAATTTTCATAACATTTCATCTTTACCCTCCACTTGTGTTGTAAGCATCTTAGTTGTGCACTTGTGCTTAAGAGCCCGTTTGGTGTAGCGTTTTGAAAACGCAGTTGTTTTAAAAACGCGTTCTAAAACGCAAATTATTTAAAACGCGGTTTTTTTCTTTATAAATATGTTTGGGATAACGCCTTTTTATTCCCTATTGCTTTAAAATCGTTTGGGAAAAGCTAGGAATTTTAGCGTTTTAAAACGCACGCATTTTGAAAACACGGCGTTTTCTACCGCAAAGATTGAAACGCTATGTTAAGAAATAAGCCGCGTTTTAACCTGCGTTTTGGCCAAAACGCACGAACAAACGGGCTCTAAGAATTTTTGTAATTATGACCGACCCAATAATACTTATATATTCCTTAATTATTAGACTTTTCAAACGTGAACTTTTAGGTAGAATGGAGGAGTATATATGTGATATCCCACATCGTAGATGTGAGACTTGTGTGTGCCTTATAAGTGGCCACCCACTACGACTAGATACCAACCTTACATGAATTTTGGGAAGCTTGTGGTAGACCCTAATTGACTCATGTGCTTAGTGGCCGTTAGCTATGCTTAGCGATCGGGTTTGGGTTCAAATCGTTACAATATATCAATACTGGGCCAGTGTTAGCTATGCTTAGCGATCAGGTTTTGAGTTCAGATCGTTACAATATATCAATACGGAGAAGCAACTCGATCAAGTTATATATAGCAGTCTCGAGTAGTCAAGTTCAACATGCAAGTAAATCTTTGTAACAAATATTGATGTTATTAGTTGAACGTCATTGCATAATATCCAAAGTGAATAACTGGACTTTTTGCATGGCAATAATTTTTTTGTAAACGAGTTTGGAGATAAGTTGAGATTCGTGAACTACTTGTTCCTACCATTTTTCTCTATTTCTGACATAACTTCTCTTATAAATATTAGCAAGTACAAAAGGAAATGTCACGTATAACTCCCCGTTTTCTTTTTATAAAAAAATCTATATATCTTTCCGTTTTTGAACCTTCCATAACGTTAGTACCATTTGTCTTTTGGTTTATTAGTCTTGTTTTAGCGATTTTATTATTCAAAAGTTTTTTTTTTTGTTTTTTTGTTGATAGCTTAAATCTACTCTAAATTTCCAAAGAGATTCAACCCTGAGACCAACAGCAAAGGGGAGTGAGTCTCTAACCAGTAAAGCAATTACTGAATCTCTTGTTCAAAAGTTTTTAGGAAATGCTCTTAAGTTTATTTTAAGAAGACGAATTTATTCAGGAATGTTCATCCTCGTAGAGAAAGTGAACTTTTATGGGCTAATGCTATTAAAACTCTAATTTTCATTCAGTGCAATTTTACAAAATGTTTTTCAGCTAGTCATTGATATTGTTGCAAGATTATGTAATTGAAAAATAAAATTGTAACAACATTACCCATTTTAATTATTACATATGAGAGGAGGTCTCTTGACTCTCGAGCTCTCGGCTGTAAGAAAAATAAAACTTAAAATTTAGGGTTCAAATATCTTTAGTGAAGTTTTTAACTTTGTTCGTTGTTTCTGTGAGATAAAAAAACGTTTCACGGGCTCTTAATTTAGTTTGATGGTACGTATTAGTGATCTAGTGTAATCCTATTTGTGTTTATTTTTGTGGGATAACAAGCTAATGTGCATATTTTGGACCGGCCTCTAAAGCATTTGAACCTAAGTGAATTGACTCTCAATGACAAGGGCCCATTTCAACTCTTCACCTCCAACCCTAGGTAAGTCACTTTTGGTATACGATGCATTACTTTTTCTTTTCTCCCATGGCCAAGAAACTTCGTACGGAGGGTTTTGGCGGAACCCTCTCCACCCTCTCCCGGTGTCCTTTTTCAAGGTGTCCTCTTTGCAAATCAATACATATATATGCTAGCTATTCAAACGGAGAGATCGCCGTATGATTTCCCAAGTCAACGAACCACGACCACACACGAGATTGACAGACAATTTCTCAAATTAACGAACGGCGACCACATTCAATACCCCTGGTACACTTATGTAACATCACAAGCGATTCCAAGTGTCTTAACCCGTGAGTTTAATAGTGTCTATCATGGTTATCAGAATGGCAACACGAAAAAGTAGATGTGGAAAATTTTATTAAAAAAAAACAAAAAGAAGCATATATAAAAGGAGAGATAGTGGTGGGAAAAGAGATAAGCAGGTAAAAACTGTTGCTTGGGGAAACAATGGTAGCTCTCTTCAGCTCCACACCTCTCCAACTCAGACCCCTTCTCCATCCCCACTCTCTCTCCTCCACCAAAACCCAACTTTCTCTCTCTACATTCAAACTAACCAGAATCAACTCAAAGCCAAGAACTTCATCTCTCTACAAAAACCCACATTCCCAAAATCGCCCTCTCAGGCTGTCTGTTAATTCCCGAGCTGCCCCTGCTTCCACTGAAGCCTCCACAAGCTCTTCTTCAATACCATCTGAAATGAAGGCTTGGGTTTATGGGGAATATGGTGGAGTTGATGTATTGAAATTTGAGTCAAGTGTTGTCGTTCCAGAAGTGAAGGATGACCAGGTCTTGGTCAAGGTTGCTGCTGCTGCTCTTAACCCTGTTGATTTCAAGAGGAGGCTTGGCAAATTCAAGGCTACCGATTCACCGCTTCCGGTAAAATTTCCTTTTCTTGATTGAAATTAGTGGAATTTTGTTGCTCTAATTTTTAATCTAGAAGTTTCTGCTGTAAATGTGGGATGGATTTTTTTTTCTTTTGCTTATTCATGTTTAATACTCCCTCCTTCCCAATTGGATTATGGATATCAAAAGTTTGGAGTCAGACTGATTTGTTTTCGATTAGAAATTATATAACAAGAGAAGAGATGTCATCTGACTATCAATAGATTAAAGTTTTTGAAAGAAATTGAGCGGCTAGGAATGACAATTGAATGCAAACAGACCTGATGTGAGTTCTGGTGTGATAGCACCAGCACTAACACCAGTACTTAAAGCAGCGGAATAAACGAACTTAAATCAGAGAAAAACACAAATATAACACTTATCTACAGCAACGTGCTGTAGACAATAAAACTTCTCTTATTAAACAGAATCACTAACTTGGTTACACGAAAGAATACTAAGAGAAGAACAAAATAACCAAACTAGATCTCACACAAACACACTCTTGATTCTATGAAACTGCTGGAATTCTAGAGCTCAAAAAACGTAAATCAGAATGAGCCATCCGGCCTGAATTTATAGTCAAAGAGTCCTTGTTTGTAGACGTTGATTTGCTTGAGGAAAACTTCTTTAAATAGACTTCTATCTTCCTTAATCAACCAAAGCAATCCTTCCTTATCATGGAATCCTTCCTTATTATGGGCTCTTCCCTTATGTGAGAGATCCTACAAAATAACCAAAAGATACATTAAACAAATCCAATATTTGGTTAGTAGGTTAGTCAAATAAAATAACCTAATTACAATAAATACAATATTAATTAAATTAACTAATATAAAGAAAGTAACAAATCTTAATACAAGTCAACCTTTGACTTGTCAACATGTGTGAGACATTACACACTTTCAGTTTTTACTGATTCGAAGATTTGTAACTTGTTCATGCAAAATGGTGACATTATCACTCCACTAATCTCAGCCTGGTGGAAAGAAACATCTTATCATGATGTATCCAAGCTCCAATCAAAGTGAGTATAGAGAGGAAGACTGCCTTCATAGATCGATAGTTATTTAAGGTCCAAAGGAATTAATTTAAGAAACAATCTCACAAAAGTTACATTATTGTGTCATCATACAACACTGATGAATCGCCCTCGGCCAGCCTTCATTGACACAATACAAAAGATGGGAGAGGGGTAACTAAATTATATAACTAGAAAATGAAACTAGAAACTTAAATGATTATGTTCCAAATTGATTCCATGCTTTAATAACAAAACTCCTTGTAGCAGTTTGGTAGTTTGTAATAATTCACATGATATCAAGCCTGGTAAAATTTAAAAGTTCCAAAAAGGAAACAAAAGAAGAAAGAGGAACAAAAGATTCAGGCTGTGTTTGTTATGTCTGAATGACCTCTGAATTGGGCTTAATATCTGATTTGGTTAGCAGTTGGGCTGCTCAGCGTATTTGTTTTGGAGCTTTGAATGATGCTAAAAGCACCTTATTGATTCAGCCAAGTCTGGGCCACTTATTCGGTGAAACCACCGCTGAACCAAATTTAGACGAGTTCGTCACCCATTAATTTGGCATTACTTATGGGGTGGCTGCACTTTCCAGATTTTTTTTTTTAAATTGACTATCTTATATTATTGTGTATTAAATAGTTCTTTTTTGTGACCGCATCATATGCATATGCAAAAATTTGTACCTAATAAAGTTCAATTACGTACTTCTTCCATCTCAAATTAAATGTTTCTTTTTTCTTAGATTTTTGTAAATATTAAAGAAGTTAACTTTTAGGTCTTTCTTAGGATATATAGATAAATACCCATAGTGTCACACTGTAGTATTACAAATGTACATTGAAACATGATAGATAAGAAAGACAATTAGCAACTTCATAGAAAAATAAACACAAATTTCAGGACAAATTTTTTTCAAACACTCATTTTGGAACGGGCAAAGTACCTTTTAATTGGAATGTTTGTATGCAACCTTTTTAAAATATTATTTTAATGTGTAAATATTTAAAAATATTAACAGGTGAAATAGGAAAATCTAACATTAATTCTTTTATTTGTTAGACTTTATTTCTTTGAATATTAAAATAATAAGTTATAAAAATTTGATTAAATATGCATCTAAATTTGAAACTTAATTTATGTCAATTATTTTAATCTAACATAAATGCTATAAGTAATTAGAAGGTTGTAACATAAAAATTACATTTATTTTTAGTTGTACTAAGAATTCAGCTATCAAACAAACTTATTTGTTCACATTCAGCATTCAGACACATTACACAGACTCTTAATGAATTGAATTCAGACCATTCAAAGGACTATTCAGTCTTCAGCATTCAGCTCTTAATATTGCCCAAACGCACCCTCAGTCAATATGAAATCGAGCAAGTTATCCAGTAAAATGAAATAAGTTGATCTCACCAGAGAGTCAGTTTATGTTTACAGGACAATTTTGTATCTTTAGGCAATTTCTAGCTATATTTGAAGAACCAAATTAAGATATCCTTTTCTTTAGCAAAGTCCATTGACCAACCCTGAGAGTTAGGGTACACTTTAACATTACGGTGATACTAGAGACTTATTGGGGGAATCAATTTCTAATGAAGGTCTGTTGAATAACTAACCCACGAAAAGAGTAATGCTAAGGACCCAGAAACAGACCTCCGATTTTGCATCCCAACTTATGTGTTTCGTCAGATGTAATTACATAGACATAAGATCAGTTATCTTGTGGGGCAACAGACAATCCCATCTCAAGTTTGACACATAAGTTGGTATGAAAAATGGGATGTTGTTTCAGGGTCACTTGCATTTCCTTTTGGAAAAAGGGTATATGGTGATAGGTGTTTATTTTCTGGAAGTTTGGCAGTACAATGGAACTCATCCTTTGCTCAGAAAAGAGAAGAAATCTCGTTTCATTTGCACCACACACACACACACACACACACATATATATATATATATATATACATATATATATATACATATATATATATATATATATATATATATATATATATATATATATATGAACATGTGTGTGTTTGTGTGTGCGTGTCTTTTGAAACCAGAAGTAATATGCTAGAGAAAACAATGGAGTGAAGTGTTTTTTGTTTACTTAACTCGTATAGTACAACTATTTATAGCAGAAATATAAAGAAAATCAGCAAACAGATTTCCATAACAAACAACTCCTAGAGATCATCACTCATTTACTCATAAGTTAGCTAACAAATTTGACCAAGTCGACCAGAAAATAAAGCAACAAGCATGATTAAGTCAATAATAGAAAGCACCAATGTTTGACAACATCTATAACTAAAATGTTGAGAGGGTTAAATATTTCCAGGTTCATTTATGTTGGTTAACAAATAAGCACCTAAAGTGACTTGAGAAGACCTCATCCAAACTTTGTAGATAGCTTATCTACTAGACGCAACAATTTAGTAGAATGTATGAGAGTTAAAATATTGTGTGGTCTTTGCTAAAAGATCAATATGATTCATGAAACAGCCAAGTGTTATGAACAACAACCTCAATCTGGTTTCTTTATTCAATTCTGGATATCTTGATTGTATTGTAAGACCTTGTTTTGGACCAAATTGAATGGAGAAAAAGGATTCGTGTAACTGACTCCAAGTGATTGGGACTAAGGCTGAGTTGAGTTGAGTTGTGTACATGCAATTTTGTCTTATTTTTCAAAGCGTTTGTTTTTGGTAACAGACTGTTCCTGGGTATGATGTTGCTGGTGTGGTAGTAAAGGTGGGCAGCCAAGTCAAAGGCCTAAAAGAAGGAGACGAAGTGTACGGAAACATTCACGAGAAAGCTCTAGACGGACCTAAACAGTCTGGCTCTTTGGCAGAGTACACTGCTGTTGAGGAAAAACTGTTGGCTCTGAAACCAAAGAACATAGACTTTGCTCAGGCTGCTGGTCTACCTCTTGCAATTGAGACTGCCTATGAAGGTCTAGAGAGGGCCGGGTTTTCAGCTGGTAAATCTATTCTTGTTTTGGGTGGTGCTGGTGGAGTTGGAACCCTAGTAATTCAGGTATGTTACGTCTAAATAATTAATTTTATTGTTATTAATTTGGGTGAATTTTCAGAAGCATTTATTTACATCAAAATTCTCTTATATAGCTAGCAAAGCATGTATTTGGTGCTTCAAAAGTAGCAGCTACCTCTAGTACAGGAAAACTAGAGTTGCTAAAAAGCTTGGGTGCTGATGTGGCGATCGATTACACCAAGGAGAACATTGAAGACCTACCGGAAAAATACGATGTCGTTTACGATGCAGTTGGTAAGATTATTAAACACTTATTGCCTTATCTAACACGCACACTTTTACTTTAAAATAAGTTGATCATTTTTTATTTTATTTCTTTTGAAAAATTAAAGGGCAAGGCGAGAAAGCAGCAAAAGTAGTGAAGGAAGGGGGCAGTGTGGTGGTCTTAACTGGTGCTGTTACACCGCCTGGTTTCAGATTCGTTGTGACCTCTAATGGATCTGTCTTGACTAAACTAAACCCGTATTTGGAGAGTGGAAAGGTGAAGCCAGTTGTTGACTCCAAGGGTCCGTACCCTTTTGACAAGCTTGTTGAAGCCTTCTCTTATCTTGAAACAGGTCGAGCTACAGGAAAAGTAGTTATAAGTCCAATTCCATGAGATTAGACTAGAAACAAATAATGCTCGCCATTTTGGATATGTATGGACACTGCAAATAAAGAATGTAAGAAACCGCGAAAAAATTGATGTATAAATTATACTGAGTTTTTCGTTTAGTTTTGATTGTTGTTTGTATATTCTCCATTAGATCAATGATCTTCCAGAGCTGAAGCATTTGAGTTAGCTTATTGAGTGATGGGAAGCAATGATATTGTATTAGGGCTATTGGAAGATTTCTAGGCAAGGGTAAAAGTGAACACATTTCTGAAATGCTTGCATTGCAAAATCAATAACTAGCTAAAACTGCTTCCTTCTGATAGGATAAATTCAATGTTCAAGCAGGTTCTTGACCTTGAATAGGGCTAAAATGATCCAAGCTTTGAAATTTCAAACTCGTCTCACTAAAAATTCAAAGCTCGACTCACTAAAACTTAAAATTCGCTTTGAGCTGAACTTGAATTTGACTGAGCAATCTAGACTTAAAAAGATGGTTCATTTACATTAAGGGTCGAGCTAAACTCGAGCATACTGTTTTGACAAATTGATGTAGAACACGTAGCTGATGTGTATTTGCACAAGATGGAAAGGAATAAGAAGTTTGGGAAGAGTATTGGAAAGTTAGGGGGTAAAGTGGCAATAGGCAGAACTAGAATAGTAGAAATCACGAATTGGAGGAGTCTTTCGTCTGGGCATAACTTTTGATCCCGATGAACCACGGACCCACCGCATATCAAATCGAAGCTCTCGACGAGATCTACATGACACGCTGGTTTCACCGTGAAGCGTTGGTTTTTAGCCCGAAAAACACTGTTTAAGTATTGTTTTGGGCCTCGAAAGTTTTTCTTATTTATTTTTGTCGTTTTCCTTTTAGGGTTTGGTTTGTTTAGGGCATATAAATACCCTCTTAAACATTGTTATGAGCAGCTTTGATTAATAATAAACGTTTTCTTTCATTGTGAAAACCCTAAGCCATCTTAGGCTTGTTCTTGGAGTTTCTCGTGGTAAGAGCTTCATAATTGTTAGTTCCGCTGCGTCACAAATACTCCCTCCGTTTCAGACAAAGAGTTCACTTTTGACTTTTTTTGTTAATTTAGTAAAAGTTTGACCGATAATTAACATAAATTTAGTGATTTTTACAAATTTATGAAAGTTGTAATTCATAGTATACTTAAGATAGTTTTTGATTAATGAAATTTTATTTTTTAAAACATAAGTAATTATATAATATTTTGATTTGATTTAATCACTTGATTTTTAAGAAAGAAAAGTGGACTCTTTGCCTTGAACGAATGAAGTATATGATATATTTTGCACTAATCGAGATTGTTCAAGCTGGATTATTTATTTCATCGAGCATGAAATTGTGTTCAAGTTCGACTCATTTACTTCATGAGCTCGAGTCGAGTAGCTACAAAAAGTCTCTCAAAGTTCAGTGCAATCAAAAGAGCTCTCTAGTGCTTTCATTGAAAAGGAATTCCCTTCTAGAGGGATCTTTCATCACAGAGACCTTTGTTTGTTCTCTTGCTCTCCCATTTCTATCTCAATCTTAAGCATAGCCCGAGTTGTAATTCGATCAAAACGATATTCTGTTCCCAGGTCACATCCGAGGGCATCTTCTTTCGATTGGCCACCCTTGCTGGTTCACTCTCAGAGTGCTTGTAGCATCTCCGTTTCTTCTGTGAGCCTTGCTGCTCTACCTGAAGGTCCCAGAATGGAGGAGACATCTAATACAACCTTGTAGTGAGTGTGAATGATCCAAGGCTTTCACGATCCTAGCCTGGACTTCTTGAGAAGAAGCAGTTCAGTGGCACTAGCACATATGCTTGAGAGGCTCTGAGGGCGCTCCCACCTGGCCACCTCTTATCTTTTGCTTCCAGTCGCTCTCCTCTTGCTCTTCGCCTCAGCTGCTTGTGACTATGGCTGTCATTACAAGAAAAAGGTGTATTTGTGAAGGCCAAAAACCGTCCCAAATACTACCAAAACCGTCCCAAATAGTATTTGGCACGGTTTTGGGACGGTTTTGGCTCCCTCCCAAGTACAAGGGTGCCAAATACATTTGGCACGGCTATAAACCGTCCCAAATAGTATTCGGCACGGGAAAGGCGACGTTTAGCCTAGGCGTGCCATTCTGCAAGCATTTGGGACGGTTTGACCCAAAAAAGGTATTTGGCACGGTTTATTTCCGTCTCAAATGCTGCGGGTATTTGGCACGGTTTTGTCCCCTCCCAAATGTGGATATGTATTTGGCACGGTTTATTTTGCCCTCCCAAATACAAATAGGTTTTTGGCACGGTTTTATAGCCCTGCCAAATACTAACACTTATTTGGCACGGTTTCATTGCCCTCCTAAATACTTTTGGCACGGTTTATTTTGCCCTCCCAAAAAACTATTTGGGACGTTTGCTTAGCCCTTCCAAATACATTTGGGACGCTTTAATTACCTATACCCATTTATTTTTTTTGTTTAAACAACCACAATAAAAACAAATCATATGCACACCATTTGCTGTGTAGTAATCAATAAAACTCATATACAAATTATTTGAAAGAAATTAAATAACTAACAAATGCATTTGATAAATATGAACATATATTACATATAGCTAAAAAGTTTAAGTAATATTAACCTACACTAACCAATAAACATGCATCTAATAAGTACCCAAGCCAAAAGCATAAGCAACCATTCGTAATCAAAATGATTGTCGAAAGATCTACAAATTTGTGTCAACAACCCTTCTAAAACAAAAGTCTCAAAATGTGTTCTAGGTAGAAATAGCTAGCTCTAGTCGTCGTCGTCCATTGAAGAGTTTATCCGAGCCTACAATATAAATCATATAATTAGTATAGATTACACAAAAAATGAACAACTTAACAGTATAATTTATAGTAAATAAGTGTTTACCTGTCCTACACTAGATCCGCACTCGATGATAGTATCCCATGTACCTCCAAAGAACCGTTGCATCTGCGCCATCTTTTCAAGCATCTCCATTTGATTCTTTTCAAATTGAACTATTTTTTGGGCTACCTTAACATCCACCATCTTTTCTATTTCATCTGAGGAAGAATGTGTAGTTGTTGAAGATGATCGAGACCCCAAAACATCACGAGTAGATGGGCCTGAACCAAAAGTCCTCACACGGCCATGTCCATCTGGCCCCATAAGATCAATAAAAATTTGTTCTTATATAGCCTTCAGTTTGTTCCTCTATAGGTACCTCATTTAATTTTTCATTCATCCTTTCATAAAAACATAAACATAGCATTTTATATGAGTGAACATTAAACTAATAACACCACGTAATTAAAAGAAATATTAAACTACTTACAACTAGGTTCCTTGTATCATCGTCGGGTATAGTACCATCCTTTTTACTACGTGTTTTAATGAACACGTTAGCACGAGACGTATCTTCATTATTTGCATTCATCTAATTAATAACATGACATAGACAGATGTTTTAGAAATACCAACACCAACATAAATGGCTCATGACATCAAATTAAGTGCAAATTCCCCAAAAATAAATGCAACAAATCAGAAGTATAATATAGAAAAATAAACACCAAATAATATTTCGACAACAAATGGTAATCTCTGCTCTCTTCCCCTTTCTTTGTTTTTTTAACATCCATGTTTACCGGTATATATTGCTATGATACAGACAAAAACAATATTTCTACGAGATCTTGTGCATAACTTCTCACAAAGTAAAGCTCCGCATCTAAAGATGGAATAATTTTTTATTATCTTTTCAATAGGATAAGAGGATAAATTTAACAAGTTAGAATAAGCACTAGCAACACAAACAAAAGTCACATCTAAGGAGAAATCCAACATACTTATAGAAAATATAAAGGTAGCAACAGACTCGTACCGGAGTAAACATATGTTTCAATTCTGTTGAAACATGAACATGCATATTAGGGGCTATAAGCACTTTGGATGAAGAACGTTTTCTTTCTAGTCCTCGACTATCAACTCCTGCTAAAGCTGCCACTCCTGGAGAAGGTTTTTTTCCTTGCTTATGTGTGTGTGTGTGTGTCTCTTCCTCTCTCTCTCTATATATATTCCGTCTATCTTTTCTTTTGGGTTCACATTTTGATATCAATATCTCACTTCTCTATTGGTTTGTTGGTCTAGGATGGACTCCACTTATTGATGTCCAATGTCCCCAGAGAAAGCTCTACGTGCCGCGATGCTAAAGAGCCGGTTTGACACTATTTTTAAGGCTGCGAAGACTCTCCTCGATCGTGTAACTCATTTGTCCTCTTCTTCATTATTTTTCCGATAATTAAGAAATTTTAGTGAAGGAGGCTTGATATGAGATGTTGCTCGATATGACTCTCACCGTATCATCCAGGGTGAAGCCGATCCTTTGAAAATGCAAGAGGAGAAAGAAAGATCGGAAAGGCAACAGCGTGAAGGTGAATTGATAAAATCCTTGTGCATATTAAGCAATCGTCGTGTCTATTTCTCTTGCCGAGCCGCCGATAAACACCTAGGGTATTCGTCTTTGACCGACATTTTGTTAGAGGCTAGATGTTGAGAGCCGTGACTTATTCGAGACAAACCTGTTCATTCCATTGCAACACATCTATATGAAAATGTGAAATACAACCGATGGAACATGGATTGTGTATGTGCGTGCATATATGTATGTTATATATATATATGCCACACTTGATAGTTTTTGATTGGGTAATTTAAATATTGTTGCTAAGCCAAGAAACAACTATAAAGAATGCCTAGACTTTTTATATCTTTTACTAATATGACCTTCAGCTCTTTCCCGTATAGTCTTGTTTTTATCTTTTAAGCCAACATTTTTCCAAATAGAGGTGGATATAGCATTTTATCTTTTTCAAATTATATAAAGTTGTCGGGCTGTATTAATTTTTGTGTAGTTTATAATCGTTATCCCTTTATTCACTAAAACGAAATGAATTTGTCAACTTTCAATCCCCAAAATGATAAACCTAACTTTGAAAGTCAAACATTGATTCCTCTCGCCTAAGTGGTGCCACAAGGTGATTTTAAGTTCCTATAGTACTGTTCTAGATCCTTTTAAATATGTTCGATGGTATGTATGTATGGATATCAACAATTTGGCCACTTCACCGTACATTGAATTCCTATATATTCATCTTCAAGATAAGAGTTTCGAATGAACTGGGAGCCGGACGACCACAAGCACTCATTTGGCACTCGCGTAGCGCTTTCTATGGTGGCTATAGAAGGTATTGTGGCAGCATCGACCATGATTTTGGGGCATAGGCTATGGGGCTATTGTTACAGAGAGAGGAAGAGGTAGTGAGATACGTCGCAGATGCCGCTACTCGTTTCAGATCACACTTCTTGGATGGTATCCAATCGTTCTTTCAGTCGGCAAACGTCCTTGATTTCGAGATGACTATGCCCGCTCTCATGACTCGTTTTCTATTAAATTTTTCCCCGTAATCGAACTTGGTGTGATATGAACTCGTGAGCTGTTAGAGGACGTGGCCGACAAAAGATTGGAACAATTGTCAATTTGGGAGCTTAAACATAATCTTGCAAGTTCAATATTGTTCAATACAGGGACTATGGTTGGGACTCATTGTAGCCTGTTTGGGCAAGCCTTGTTTCTTTGGATATTTACCCGATACCTTGATTGGGAGAAAGAAGTATGCACTTTAACTTGAGGCTTTTAGTCTTGCAATGACTCAAATTTCGTTAATACTTCTAATGATTCTATTCTCTAACCGCAGGCAAAGAAGGCTACCGATAGAGTATACGATTCCATGATCCCCACACAAATATCATAGCAAAGAAATAACAATGGTGCACACCCATCAAACGAGGGCACCCCAACAAGCAATTTACGTTCAACAATGCAACAATGGTGCACACCCATCAAACGAGGGCACCCCAACAAGCAATTTACGTTCAACTATGCAACAATGGTGCACACCCATCAAACGAGGGCACCCCAACAAGCAATTTCGAATCAACAGATCCTATACAATAGGTTGCATCCATTATCATGAATAGAAGGCATTATGGTTAGCGTCTGCCTGGGCAACCCAATGAACAATTCAGTTCGAAGCATATTGTTTATGTGATAGATTCGGATTGGACTTGGTTCATTTGGAAATGGTGGTTCTAAGGAGTATGTAAATTAGAAGGTAAGCGAGCATAACAAAGTTCCACTCCTCAAAAATCTTTCGTACATAATTAGTATCGATAGTAACATCTTGAATTAGAGGATTCTGTTCGAAAATAAGGTTCAACTATCTCGTAATATTGTCTAACCATGAGTGTATTCTTACAATGTCAAAATTGTTCATGTGACAGACTTACAAGGAGATACGTAATCACACATAGCATGATTTCTTGAAGAGTAAGTCAAGAACACTATACATCCTTACGACGTGACAATCGGTTGTGTTCTTAATGTTGCAATTGCAATCAACACGGCCTCCCGTGGAGCTACCATAGCATATTTAACTTGACAAGATCACTTCCATCGAACTTCCAATTTCTTGCACCCATAGTAGTAATTGTTCAAGCAAGGTCGTGGAACAATCAAGGGAAGCAACATAGCCACGAGATCACGCACTTGCACAGAAATTCGTGATCAACAATTTGTAAAAACTAGGCACAATTGTTCAAGCAAGGTCGTGGAACAATCAAGGGAAGGAGAGATAGAAAGCAAGAGAGTGAGAGAGCGAGAGAAAGATATGTGCTTACCAAAGGGATTCGCGAGCAAGATCAAGAACAATCGCACGAAGAGAGAGGATTCTCGAGCAAGATCAAAGAACAATCGCACACCAAAGAACAATCGCACGAAGAGAGGATTCTCGAGCAAGACAAGAATAATCGCACACCAAAGAACAATCGCACGAAGAGAGAGAGAGACGAAGTTAGATTGTGGGATGGAGTGATCATGAAAAACTGAAATCGAATAAAATTAACCCTTTTATCAGTACTAAAATTTGTGGAGGGAAATGATCCCGGGAAAAGCAAAAAATTCTGGGCGCTAAATTTTGGGGATAGAGGTACAGTTGGGACGGCAAATGGTGAAACAGTCCTCTACAAATACAGTATTTGGGAGGGGAAGTGGAATAGAGTGCCAAATATCAAGTATTTAGTACGGCTAATTTTCCCTTCCCAAAAAATAGTATTTGGGACGGTTTTTTGGCCCTTCCAAATAAAGGGGGTCACAAAAAGTGGTTTTTCTTGTAGTGTGTGAAAGGTGATCACTTTCTTGACTGGCTCCCTTAGCAAAAACGTGTGAGGCACTCCAAATCCAGGGTTTTCCATTTCCAGACTAGTCTAGTCACCAAGGAGGTAAATTGAAATGCTACTCTTCCACTTTGAAGACGAGTCTCCGTAGGTCTAAGATGATGGGTTTTGACAGACGGGAGCCACTTGATGATTTTCACACAAGGCTTTTCTGAAGGTGGATATTGCTTGAGCAAGCCACTTGAGGCAATTCGTGACTCGATATCATGACAATGCAACTTTTTGATTTCATCTCCAGGCGGTAGGTTAAGGCAGCTTTTGCACATACACATACGGGATGCTTGTCGCTTGATCCCGTGATCATTTACAGCCCTACTTAAACTCAACTAATCAAATCACGATATGGGAATCACTTCAAACATTTCATAACATAACTGAAATTCTACAAAATCTATCCATTTTGTACCTGGGAAATGGAAATATATAAAGACATGAAGTTGCACCAAACCAGCATTTCATTACTATTCATTAGTGGCGTATAGCCTTGAATTGACATGAGTATTATTGAACAAGTATGTTCAAATACAAGGAAGAAACCAAAAGATTTTGAAACATGAAATACAAGCCAAAAGGGACTTTACTTTTGCCCTATTATGGTTGGTTATTACAAGCATATACAGCAAACTCTGCAAGGCAAACTCAAGCAGTAACAGAAGGTGTAAGGGCAAAATCAAGATTCCAGAGCTCGAAAGTTCCCTTGACAAAATTGTAGTGTCCTCCCTTTAGATAAAGAGTCTTCTTCACCACGGCCTCTCTCACAAAAGGGTATGTCAATAGGTTTCCCAGCGACACATTTACAGCTTCCTGCATTTGATTGCACAAGAAAAACTTTAATCTCGAATGAAATTTAACAAAGTTGCCTTGCGTTACTGCAATGGTGGGAACTTACTTTCTCACAGTTGGTGCATTGTTCTGCAAAATCCAAACCGTCATAATCTGTTTTCACCTTGGTCCTTGCAGCTAAACCGATTTTGACCCAATTCTCTATAAAATCACTGCCAGTTCCATGCACGAAAGAAACATGTTAGTCTCTGTTTCGTCACCATTTCTCCAGTTCCTTTGAATATTTTTTGGGTTTAGGAGAGGTGAGAAATCTTTGATATGCATGTGTAAGCTTTAGCATGATTTGTGAAGAACTCTTGGTCCTAATAGGGAATAATATACAGCTTTTCATCACTAGTAGGGAAAGCGTTTTCATTGCAAAAATAAGTTTTCCTGCAATAATTCATGGATCACAACTGAGGTACAAGAATACTATATCAGAGAAGATACAAAGAATACTGTTGAATCATCATGTGTTCCCTCTTTAAATCGATTGAATCTCATTCTTTTTTACACTAAACTCGAACTCTAATACGGGTATTTTATGATGATGTTTTCAAAACATGCAACTTATTTGAATCCAAGCTAAATACTAGAAAATCAAGGACATTTTTCGGCGTTTCTTGAGATGATCTCATCTTACACCAATCCCCCATCTTTAACCACCAAAAAAAAAGTAAATACAAAATTGACAAACCAAACTCCATCAAAAAGAACTGTAAATTTTGTATAAAAAACGATGATTTGTGTGGATTGCATTAACAAAATTCTTGCTTCATTGCTACTGGATATGAACAATATTGTTGTAGAGTTAAGATGTCCATTAAGAGCCCGTTTGGTCGTAAGTTTTGGTCAAAACGCCGGAATAAAACGCAGCTTATTTACAAAAATTGTATTTCAAAGCTGCGGCAGAAAAAACAACATTTTCAAAACGCACCTGCATTTTAAAACGCTTGAATTCCCAGTTTTTTCCCAAAACGCAGGTTTTAAAACGAAAAAAAAAAAAAAAGCTGCGTATTGAATTGATATCTCAAACGCATTTTTCAGAAAAGACCAACGTTTTTAAAACATTACATTTTTAAAACACTATAAACACTACAGGAAACGGGATCTAACTTGCCTAGTACTAAAAGGCCAAAACCAGACAAGAGATTCTTTAATGCACAAAAAAATATACAGAGCAATTGAATATTGCCTTATGATTACTCCAAAGAGCACAGTACAAATCAAGGAATTCGATTATTAATTATTAAAAGACATCAGTTAACTCAGGCTAACGAAAAGGCAAAATGAAAAAGAAATACAAAAGCATCACCGAAAGGAGAACCATCTGGTAATTCTAAAGCTATAAAAAAACAGATTACTCAACTACTGCATATATGCTGCAAGTATAAAACGTCGTATATTTAATTAATCAAATAGTAAAACTTACCTAGCAGTGGACCCGTCGTCTGGGATAGACATGAGCCCTTTGATCCCACCACAACAGCTGTGCCCAATCACTACAATTTGCTCCACCTGAAATTCATTATCTTTTTAATTCCAATCTCAAAAGAAAATGCTACAAAGCTACTGAATATTGTGTTCATGACTCTTCTTTAATCGATGTCAAGAAAACGAAGAAAAAAGAAAGAGTGTTAGTGCATAAACAGCTACCCCACTCGATCACGTCAACCGTTGTATATTCAGGTAAGAAATAATAGCCATTGAATCAGGGGAACATAGTGTCTGTCTGTCAAATCTCACTGTTGTTATGGCAATAGCAAAATTCAAGCTTTATATCAGATGCATGGTACAACACTTATTCTAATAAATAAAACTGAAATGAGCTCTGGCAATATATATATATATATATATATATATATATATATTGCCCAAGTATTATTGTTGGTTTAAGATTGTGAGAGCAATTATAGCATTATATGCACATGGTACAACACATCAGTACATTTTTAATCATTTTGACACCCCATTAAAGAAACCTACCCCTCCATGTTTATAGGAAATGAGACATTCATTAATGTCAAATGCAAGTATTTAGCCTTGTGGTAAACAATGGAAGGTATATGTCGATTTTTTTAAAAAGCATATTCCTGAAATGGGCAAATAGAATTGACAGAAAGGAGCGTGGGGCTGGCCAATTGAATCGGCTTCATCACACTAGCCCCTACCACCACATCCGTCCACGGTCCACCACGGGGACCAACTTTTATTAAAGAACCAACTAGGCTTGAAACTTCAAAGAATAAAGTTAGGTACCATAATTAAGTCCAAATAAGGTTTATTGTAATCATTAATTAATTAATCACCTTTAGATGTAATACCGCATATTCAACGGCCGCCCCCACTCCAGCGTGCTTTATCTGCATTGATGAAAATAACAGATTTAAACTGACAAATATATTCACACACCAAAAACACAATTATTGGACAAGAATAATAATCTAAAAGTCAGTTTGGAAAAGAAACTCTTGATCGGGCTATAAAATAATTGACTGATTCTTTTTCTCCAGTCGTGTGTGAAGGCACACACATATAGACATACTTAAGAAATCAAAGACACGAAAACATGTTACTTGACAACAAATCAGTCATGAGATGCTCATTTGTTTTGACTTCTTAATAAAATGATAGTATTATGTGGGAATTATGTGAATCAACTGACAGACGAAGGTTCATCTAATCAGAACATACTTTTAGCTTCTAGCTTCCTAGACCAGTTTAATAAACTGAACTAAGAGTGGAGTATCAAGAGAGGGTCAGTGAAGAGATAGTTACAGTATCGTAAGGGGGGACCATATTGGCAATGTTTCTGACTACAAATGCTTCGCCTGGCTGGAAATCGAGAATATGTGAAGGGCAAACTCGAGAGTCCGAGCATGCAAACACCATAAACTGTATGACAAGAGAAGGAGATCAATTAGCACAATATTAAACAAACTCAAAACCATAATAATAACCCCAAATGTAAACCAAAAAGGAAAAGTAGAAAGGACATATATGGACCTTGGGGCTTTGGCCTCTCGAAAGCTCATCATATAAAGCGGGATTCTTTCTGCAAAACAAGGGAATTCCAATTAAGAACCGACACAAGTTAAAGCAGCCACTGTACATAAATTGGCATTCCACTTTATTATGCTAATGCCAATTTGATCAAGACAGCAGCCATTTAAATGCCTTAAGAATTCCTCGTAGTTTTGCCAAAAAGGTAAACATGTCTGTGTTTGTAGATAAAACTGATCTAAATCAATCAAAAGCTTTTCGGAAGCTTATCATATTACTAAGAATCCTACTACCATCCAAGTCGGACATAAAATAGATTGAATTACATCTACCCGTGGGCTGATTCCAGTGTTGTATTTTCAAATGAAATCTCGTTCAGATTGTTAGAACACTTGTTCACATAGATAGATTGAATTACATCTAGTCATCTACCCGTGGGCTGATTCCAGTGTTGTATTTCTCAAATGAAATCTCGTTCAGATTGTTAGAACAATTGTTCACATAGATGATAAATACAAACCAGTTTATGACGTGAGTAGCTATTCCGCCTAGTATCAATGGATTTTAGGATAGTCTCCAATATAGTCTAGAACTGATCTAGGCCAAGTCCACTTCTGTAGACTTATGTAGATCTACTTCTAGCATTATCTAATTCTCTTACCCATATTACAAATATCCCATCCGTTGAACATCAATGAAGGAAAATGTTGTAGTTTTCTGATGTTAGGTTGTATCAATATTCTAGTTGATTTTGTAAATCTATTAACATCTTCCATATGGGATCACAAAATACACATTCCTTAGAGGGTATATTTGTCCTTTCACCTTAACAGCAGCTATAGTATGGCTGGAGCCACCTGAGAAAAAGTACTCCCTCCGTTCCTACATTATTGTTTTATTTAACTACTCTCTCCGATCCATGCAAAAAGTTCACTTTTAACTTTTTTAAATTAACTTTTAAATATAAATTTAATGCATATCTATTTATTTTTCCAAAATACAAAACACGTAATTCGTTCGTAATATTTTAAAAATAATACGAATTACATGTTTGTCCAACAATAATTTATAAACGGACAAGTGAGAAAGGGTACAGTAGTGACATCATTAAAAGCAAATAGGGGAATATTTGTCATGTAATTTCAACCTTTTCTAGCTACAGAGTCTAACTCTATAATAAGGTACAAATAAACGTACTCGTATTTCTCTTTCTTAAAGGTAGCGAACCCGGTCTGAATCCTCTTCACCGGGTCAAACTCGTCTCCCCCGGTCGCTTCTAACTCCGCCGTTAGTTGCTTAATCTTTTCGGCGGCAATGCCTTCTAGATCACCTTTATCACTGCCAAAATAACAAACCCCAAAAAAACAGTCAAACGTCAGAAATTAAAACCCGTGGGACCCACCGGTCACATAACAATTAGATCAGCCTGTTCTGGGTCCCACACGTGATGGTGGACGACAACAAACAAAGAGTGAGAAATGAGTCGGCACGGCAATTAAAGGGGTGGCGATCAATGCGGGGGTGATGAAATCAAGGCCTCCCGTCTTGGGTAGATAAATTGATAGTAAAGGACAGCTTTTCCCGAATTATTACAAGGACATGGTAGAACTCCGAGAATCCTGGATCGGAAATTTTAATAAAATTAAACAAGGACAGTAAGTACTACCTGAGAAGCTTCTTCAGTCCTGCAATGGCGTCCTCGTATGAATCGTTCCCCATGTTATCGTCAACCTGCAAATTCCACAGTATTACAGATAGAATAACAATCAAATTTACCATGTCATGATTTTTATATATATATATATATATATATATATCCATAAATTTTGAAACACTCAGAATCACACGCACAAACACATAGTACAGTGATCTAATCCTGATTTCCGGCGACTTTGAGCGTGATGATCATGAAATTCAACAAGCAGCTTGATATATATTAATCAATTTTTTTTTACTGAATTAGCAAAGAGAAATGAAACAAATTAACAAATAAGAAATGAAAAGTTTCCCAATCTTTATTTTCATGGCAAAACACACAGAATCACATGCACAAACGCACGGTGATTTAATCCTGACTTTCCTGACGACGATCATACATAAAATTTGACAAGCGATTTGATATATATAACAAACTCAAAATAAGCCAATTTGGAAAGAAAAATGAAACGAAACAAAACAAAAGATAATAGAAATGATCTCAAAGTTTCTGATCATCAGTCCGTAGTGCGACTGAATTTTCATTGCGGATCGTAACAACGTTTGCACGAACCTTTTCTGTTTCGGTTGTTCGGAGAATTGATGAACTGATCGGTACTTTCAAACGACTGAAGAAGAGCAAAACACAACACACATGTTGTAATGAAAAAGTGGGATTTATTTATAGAAATAAACCATGGTTAACTGCTTTTGCTTGGACCCAGATAACTCATGGTTTCGTTTTCGTCGGCGAAAACGGATAAGTCGGGCAAAAGTTCTTTTTTTTAAAGAATTTATTATTATAGGTTTTTACTAAAAATAAACATTCAAGATTCAACGCTTATACTTAAGAAGCCTTTTGTTTGTTAAACGGTTCACATGGCATGTGTCACCCGATTTATTTCTGTATCCTATTTTTGGATTATGGTTACTAAGTTGATGTGGAAGCCTACTTCAATAGAACAAAGAACAATGGTAAGTATGCATATTGTTTGCAGCAATCGCTTGCACCAACGGGATGCGTTGTAGATTTGTACCTTTGCATAATGTACAAGTTTGCAATGCATTCGGTTGATGCAAACGATTGTTGGAAGCGTTATATTTTAGAAAGTGGGAAGGCTACTCATGGTGTGTAGCTATAACGGTTGACAATTAAAAAGATCAAAATTATCCTCTCAATCCAAAAACAAATATTTCTTTTTAATTTGTTTGTAAGAATTAAGGAATGTAACTTTCATTATTACTCCCTCCGTTCCAGTTAAAGAGTCCACTTTCCTTTTTTAAAAGTCAACATGTGACTAAATCAAATCAAAATTTTACACATTTCACTTATGCTTTAGGAAATAAAATTTTATTAATTAAAAACTATTTTAAGAATAATATGGATTGCAACTTTCAAAACTTCATAAAAATCACTAAATTTATGTTAATTATCGGTCAAACTTCAATTAAGTTGACCGAAAAAAATTAAAACTGGACTTTTTACCTGGAACGGAGGGAGTATTTCAGTAGATAAATGTTTTTGTATTCACAATAATGAGAAAACGATATGCCATAAAGGTGGATTCAATAACTTTTTTAGATTTTTTTTTGGGTAAATTATAAATAACCCCCTTCAACTATGGGCTGGGTTTGAAATGCCCCCCTCAACTACCAATTGAAGCAATGCACCCCCCAACTATAGCATTTTCCTTAATCACAGTTTCTGTTTAGGCACTGTCATTTGAGTTGACGTAAAATGCCTATCTAAGCTTATGTGACCATCATTAAGTTTTTTTTTTTTTTTTAATAATCAAGCCCTATTAATGTTTCAAGTGACTATTTTACCATTGTTGCTTTAAGACCCTCTTTGTACTGAAAGATGGTCAAAAAAGTAATTGCTTATCTTTATTTTAAATATTATCGTAAAAATAATACGTACAGATGGTCATGCGAGTCTTGAGTGAGCAAATTACGTCAATTCAAACGACAGTGCTTAAATAGAAGGTGCAGTTTAAGAAAATGTTATAGTTAAGGGGCACATTACTTTAACTAGTAGTTGAAAGAGGTAACTTAAACTTATCCGATAGTTGAGAGGGGTTCTTATTTTTGTTCATACTATAAGTATTGCAAATGTACATGAGAAATAATATGCCGCAAAGGTGGATTTAATAACTTGTTTAGGTAATTTTTATTTTGTGTTCACACTATAGTATTACCACATTACCGAGAGAAAAAAGAAGGAAATTAAAAAAAAAAACATTGAAATAAAGATCATATACACACTGGTCTTACATCAAAACTTACTTCTCATGTTGCGTGTGGATAGATCTAATTTCAAATAACGAAGATCAAACATTAGATTAATGGCATAGATCTAATTTTTATTTTGTGTTCACACTATAGTATTACCACATTACCGAGAGAAAAAAAAAAAAGGAAATTAAAAAAAACATTGAAATAAAGATCATATACACACTGGTCATACATCAAAACTTATTTCTCATGTTGCGTGTGGATAGATCTAATTTCAAATAACGAAGATCAAACATTAGATTAATGGCATTGACAAAGTTTTAAGTCTTTATCTCCTTTACTTAATCGAATAAGAATAAACTATTGTCAATCCTCTTTAGTCTTTTTTATTTTTTTATTTATTTAAATACCACTATTAATGCAGAAGACATCAATGTGACCTCCGAAAGTTTCGGTGGTTAAGTCAACTTAGGGTGTCCACAGTGTGAGCCCTTCACTCTCCCCTAAAAATAATTTTAGAGATTTTTATCCCTTGATCCTATAGTGATTCCTCTAATTCACTCTTTATCTCTACAACTAATTAAATCACCCTCTAAATATAGAGTGAGTTTTAATATAAATAGTGATTCAAATCCTTTATATTTGCTTCACTTTATTTGAGCACAATATACTTTTGTTTAATATTTTAGAATAAAAATTATTAAAATATACTCTCTCCGTCCCTAAATTATTGTTTTTTTTTTCGTTCCTAAATAATTGTCATGTTTAAAACTTTCTTTTTTAGGAGATTATTTTTATCATTTTACCGTTACTTTTTTCTCTACTTTAATTATGCGCCATATACACATGGGCATTAAAAGAAACTACACATTATACCAATATTAATAATCAAGTCAATTATTTTTTGTTAATCCGTGTGCCGAGTCAAACAAGACAATAATTTAGGGACGGAAAGAGTACAATATATTTTTCATAGTATATAAAATTTAAAATATTTTATTTTAATTGTGGTGGAAAAGTATAAATAAAAGAGAAAAAATATAATGGTTTGTTAGTTGAGATGAGAGATATTTAATTTTTAGAGGGTTATATAGAGAGTGCTTGTTGGAGTGAATTTATATTTAGAGTGTTGAAAAAATAAAACTTGAACGAAAAATGAGGTGTTTAGAGTGTGATATAGAGAGTTGCTTGATAGCCCAAAGAGCAAACTAGTACACAATTTTTATATTTTGAGTTCCGGCTATATATATATTTGAAAAATACTACTTTCTCCATCCTCAAATTATTATCTTGTTTAACCTAACATGTTGATTAATAAAAATAAATTAACTTGATTGATAATATTAATATAGTGTGTAGTTTCTATTAATGTTGTAGCATAATTAAAGTAAAAAGAAAAGATAATGATAAAATAGTAAAAATATTGTCCTAAAAATGAAACTTTCAAACAAAATAATTATTTTGGGACGGACAAAAAAAAAACAAGACAATAATTTAGGAACGGAGGGAGTAATAAACATATAAATTTATTGGCATAATTTTTCATCTCAGTTTAGGCATTAGTATGTAATGAGTTACTCCCTCCGTTCTAAGCAAAGTCCACTGTTTTATTTTTGGATGTTCCAATTAAATAGTTTACTTTAAAAAAATTATGTCTATAATTTCTTTAAACCTTTTAACTTTACCCTCTACATATGTTATAAATATCTCGACTATACTCAAACATTTTTTTAATTATGACCAACTTAAAAATTTTTTTTTATGACCAAATTTTACACTACTTATATATCCTTTAATTATTAAATTTATTAAACGTGAATTTTTGGGTGGAACGGAGAGAGTACATTATATGCTAAGTCGTCGATATTTAATTAATCAAATGCTTGTCATTATTGGACAAAAAAAATCGTATTCCTATCACTATTCATATTTTTTTTCTTATAAGTCAATTTTTTAAAAAATTAAAAGTGTTTCAGAAATAGTCTTAATCCTAAACATAAAAATTATTAGCTTAATAAATGTAATATAATAACAAAATATTCAATATAATAATGACAAATATATTAGCTTTAACTTTAAACGAGGACCTGAGTGAACGTATGTAAAGAAAATTTTGTGTGGAACTTTTCAAAATAAAAATAATACGGTTGACTCTTTTAACATAAAATGATGATTCATTATTTTAACTTGTACTTCATTCATATAAAAAGATAATCTCATTTTCATAATGAAAAGTTAATTTAGACAATATCAAACATTATTTAAGATATATTTATTACTTTTTCCGTTTCACTCAAAGAATTTACGTTTGAAAAGTCTAATAATTAAGGGATATATAACTATTATTAGAATTGATCATAATTACAAAAATACTTGAGCATAGTTAAATACCAAAATGTGAAGGGTAAAATTATAAAATTATGAAGATTGTATGTATAATTTTCAAAATTAAACTGTTTATGTGAAATATCTCAAAATAGAATAATAAATTTTTTGCCTAGAACGAACGGAATATATATAAAGCATGAAATTTCAATTATAGTTGCAATCTCCTCAGTAACAATATTCTAGAATTTCGTAAGGATAAATAAATTTTTACTCTCTTGTCTCGTTTATATTGGCTACCAAACCAATGCTCACCATTTTGTAATTCCTAATAAATGCACTGACAATCATTGTCTAATACAATTTGTACTCTTAATTAATGGTATTGAAAATCAACATTCAACATTCAACAATAAGTAAGAAAATCAAATACTCCCTCAAGAGTCTGCTATTCTATTTTGGGATGTTTCACATAAATAGTTTACTTAAAAAAATTATGCTTACAATCTCCATAATTCTTTCAACTTTATCCACCGCATATGCTACAAACATCTTAAATATGCTCAAATATATTTGTGATTATAACCAACTTCAATACTACTTATATATCCCTTAATTATTAAACTTTTCAAATGTGACTCTTTGGGTGGAACAAAGGGAGTACATAACTTAATTTAGTTAGGGGTATATTGAGAAACTAATTACTCCGTAAATATGCATTGAGAAAATTAAAGATTTAATCTAATTGATCAAAAAAAATTATATTAGGATTTTTCTGTTAGGACACAGAGAGTATATAAATTAGACAAAGTCTTATTTATTTAGTCTACACTGATGAGAATTTTTTTTGCCTACAGGGAAAGAATTGCGATCTACTTATGGAAAGTTAGTAAATACACCCTCGATTCCAGGTAGAGAGTCTATTTTTCATTTGTAGAAGTCATCAACGTGTGACTAAATCAAATAAAAATTTTATATTTAGTAAATAAAATTTTATTAATTAAAAATAATCTTAAAAATACTATGATTTACAACTTTCATAACTTTGTAAAAACTACTAAATTTATATTAATTATCAATTAAACTTTAACTAAGTTGACAAAAATAAGTCAAAAGTAAACTATTTGCCTGGAACGCGTGACATGTGTAGTCAAGATCAAGCAATTTTAATCCCTCTCAGCGGGATGAATGTATTTTCGAATGGATTATTTTAATGAAACCAACAATTAGACTCAAAGCTTCTTTTAGTCAAAATTCCCTGTTTGTGTAGTATTTTTCCTTTTCCACACTTTATTCTTATTTTGAGAAGTTAAATAATACTCCCTTCCTATAAAAAAAAAAAACAAACTTGGCCAAAGAGTACATGGCCTTTTACTAGTGTTAAAGTAAAAAGAAAAATATAAGACCTGTTAAACAAAAAAATATTATAGGATGAAAAATGCTACATTTACATAATTGTATCTATATCGTACGGTACTACATTAATTATACTATATACTCTCTGTTTCTGGCAAAGATCAGTCCATTATTCTATTTTTAAATGTTCTACACAAAGAGTCTACTTTTAAAAATTATGCCTATAATTTTCTTAATTTTATAGTTTTACCCTTCACATGTGGTGTAAACATATTGACTATATAATTATGACTAATCCTAATAAAAATTATATATTCTTTAATTATTGAATTTTTTAAACGTAGACTCTTTGAATGAAACGAAGTGAGTAATATTTAAAGCTTGATTTAAATATAATTTATTGAAAAATGCTGTATATATAGAATAATATGTTGACATAAGAAAAATTACTACCGATGTAGAAGCTTAGCTTCGAAGACGTTGTTATTTATTTATTATTTATTTGATTTTTTTTAGTCTTACTTCAAAACATCATTAGCTAGTTGACTTCCAAGTCCTAGATATGGGTAAAATGTCCTATGTTTTGGCCAAAATTCCTATGCTCCCCCTCCCCTTCCCCTCCCAAAAAACAGGTTTGGCCCCTTCCAATATACCCCTTCAGTCATCACCCATCAAATTCAAGCGTTAAGGAAGATCGACGAGCTTTTGTTCTGTTTGACTTTTTTTTTGGACATGTCAAATAGAATATTTTTTAAATATAAATTTAACATATATTTATTTGTTATATTAAATTCATAAAATATATGACTCATAGTACTTTAAAAATATTATTAATTAAACGTGTTTCGTAATTTTAGAAAAAAATAAAAAATATACATCAAATTTACATTTAAAAAGATATCCTTATTCAAAAAAAGTCAAATAGACTGTTTTACAAATGTGAATTTGATGTATATATTTAATTAGAAAGTAATTAATAAGGGCAATATTGGCTAAATGTGGATAAATTTATCTTGAAATCCTATAACGTCATTTATTTTGGGACGATTTTTTTTTCTTTCTTAAACGTCATTTATTTTGGAACGGATGGAGTATATTCTTAACATTTCTAGCATGTTTCCAGTTCAAATGGAATAAAAAATCTGTTGGGAACTTGGGAAGTCTCACGATCATCAAACAAGATGGTTTCGTATCAAAGAAAATACCGAATGAATTGATAGCAAATTTGTGGTCATTGTAATTTTCTATTTTGTACCAAAATCTAATAATCTTTTTTCTGATTAAAGTTAAAAGTAAATATTGAAACAATGTAACCATTCTTAAAACCGATCAAATATCTTACCTGGGGTTTTTTTGTACAACAAAGCTTCATGCAATTTTTAAATTTTGCAGCCATCTCATCGGCAATTTCTATTCACCTATAAAACAGGAATAAAGGTCTCGTGTTAGTCTCAGACCTAATGTTGTACGCAAATATTTCGTTGGAGATCACAAAATAATAGTAATAATAGTATAATTCTGTCGGCACACATGCTGTTGTTGTTGCTTTTTAATTTATTTATATTTGTATTTGTCTCCTTAACCGCAGTTATGAAGTTCCATCGAATAGCCCAAGCTGTGTACGAAAAAGAAAAAGAGAACATTGACCCTGTAACCAATAATTTGTGGGCAGCACGTACATCAATCAGTATGGATCCAAGGCAACGTCAAGTGGCAAATGGCCTAAAGAAACCATTAAGGAAAAGGCAAAATAGAGGAGGAGAAGAAGAAGCCCATTCCTCAACTGGTCAGCTACCCCACTTTATCTTGATGATGAGTTGTAGTCAATAGTCAGTAGTCACTCACTCATCAACTGGTAATGCCCGCAAACTCACCAAATAAATATGAATGCTGGCCACTCATGCCAAATCCCATTCAATTATTATAAAAGCTTAAGCTCTTAAACAATAAATAGTTTGGTTTCGTTCTGAAATTTTTGCAAAATAAAATGTTATCGTACATGAAACCTTATCATATATGAAGAATGGAGATGAAGGGAATGTCGTTCGTTCTATTATGTCTACAAGTCGAGGGACGGTGACTTGTGACTTTGAAAATTACAAGTTGGAAAAAGAATGCCTATTTAACTTTTAACGTACACATTGATACCTCTTTTAATGTGTTTCCCTGAGAGAGAGAGAGAGAGAGAGAGAGAGAGAGAGAGAGAGAAGTACCTTTAGAAGTAGCAAGTAGGTTTGACAAATGCAGACATGGGCCTTTCCTTCCAAGAAATGGATACTTTGGGAGATGGGACTCAAAAGGATGAGTGACCAAAATGGGATCATTGGGAATCTAGTTTAGGGAATGGCGGGTTGGGGGGGAATTTTGTGGGAGTAAGGGATAAAGAAAGTGATAGGGGAGTTAATCTGGGCTTCTAAACTCTACTCCAGATGAGAATCCCATGTTAACATATAATATCTACTCCATACACTCAAGTTTAGCAAACTGACAAAGCCCTTCAGCCACACAGGCCCCAGGCCTCAAGCCCAAATCAAATTTTAACTTCAAACTCAAAAAAAAATTGGTGAATTTGAGCATCATAAGATAAACTAAATACTTTCTTTATTTTTTTATTTTAATTTATATGACAAGATACGTGCTTGGTTAGATATTACATCGCGTATCTTTTCAAACCAATCACATATTTGCTAAGTAGTTGAATGAAAATTTTAGGCAAAAAATTAGATCCCTTTTCTAGTTGAATTCGTTGAGTAGGTCTCCTGTGAGACTGTCTTATAGATCTATTCCATAAGACGGGGGTCACTTTTGACATTAAAAATGTCACTTTGTATCTTTAATGAAAATTATCATTTTTGCCAAAAAAATTTAAACAGATTAGGATCCGTAACGCGATCTTTTCTAAATTTTTGCCAAATTCATTTAGTAATTTTCAAAACAATTTACTTTTTCTTTTTTGGGCAAAGATACCAAAAAGTCTCAAAAATAGTTCTGCTATCCAAAAAATCCTAAAGTTACATTGTAATACCAAAAAATTGAAGGCAAAAACTTGTATGAGACCGTCTTATGGTAAGATAGTGTTACTTTTGGCCTTAAAAGTGTCACTTTGTATTTTAAATACATTTTTTTCCTGAAAATTATTGGCCTTAATAGTGTCACTTTTAGCCTACAAAATAGTGACACTTTTGTGGAAAAGTGATAACATTAAAGATACAAAGTGACACTTTTAAGGTCAAAAAGTGTATCCTTCCTACCGTAAGCCGGTCTTAAAGGAGGCCTTCTCAAAATTTAAAGGTAAACATTTCTACTGATATTGTTAAGTAAGAAATAAAATTTGGATGGAAACGTTATCTTTTCTATTCAATGATAATGATGATTTCTTCTTAAAAATTATTAATATTATTGTTAATAACACTCAAATTAATATAAATATTATTATTATTAGTTATAAAATTAATAGAAATATAAGCATGTAATTTATAGTAGTAATAAGCCATATATTGTTATTATTATTGTTATTATTATTATTGTTATTATTATTGTTATTATTATTATTGCTATTATTATTATTATTGCTATTATATTGTTATTATTATTGTTATTATTATTATTATTGTTAATATTGTTATTATTATTGCTTATTATTGTTGTTGTTATTATTATTATTATTATTGTTGTTACTGTTATTATTGTTGTTGTTATTGTTATTGTTATAATAATAATAATAATTATTATTATTATTATTGTAATTATTGTTATTATTGTTATTGTTATTATTGCTATTGTTATTATTGTTATTGCTATTATTGTTATTATTGTTTTTGTTTTTGTTGTTATTGTTTTTGTTATTATTGTTATTTTTATTGTTGTTGTTGTTGTTGTTGTTGTTATTATTATTATTATTATTATTATTATTATTATTATTATTATTATTATCATTATTATCATTATTATTTCATAATAGTGCTAGTAAAAAGTAAACTTTTTGAATTTTTAGTATTAAGAAATTAACTTTAGTCTTTCTTTATGTATAATTGCTCTAGGATTTTTTTGGCATATGCTTTTTAAGAAGACTTTTGGTATTATTTCTTAATAATAATTTCGTTGATGAAGATAAAGATAGTGATATTTTTAATTATTATTATTATTGTTATTAGAAAGAGAAAAAGAATCATCTAAATGAAAATTCTTACCTAAGAATGTTAGTAGAATCGTCAATTTTTAGACTTTTTGGTATTAAAAATTTAACCTTAAAACTTTTTGGATAAAAGAATTAATTTGTAACTTTTTGGATAAAAGAATTAATTTGTAACTTTTTGGATATTAAATTTCTTCAGTGGGACTTTTTAGTAATTTTCTCTTTATTTTATTCAAAAATCATAAATGTAACTACATAACTCTAAGGCCAAAATATGTTTACCCCAAAAATATTCACTCCATCCCATTTTGCATCCTCAATCAAAAATCCTCTCATTCATACACTCTATGTTAAATGTTTGTCTCAAATACCACTCTTGTCAAGAATGGATGTTAGAAGCCCTCACGGCGTAGCTCAGTTGGTTAAGAGCTAGCAGATTTGGAACAAGACCAAGGATCGAGTCCTAGTAACCGCAGTGTGGGGGTTTCATCCTCTTGTGGGGGTGGCTCCTTGTAGGTAATAGGCACGAGTCCTCCTAGCTACTTAATTGCTGAGTCACCTCCCTCTCACATTCTCATGGGGCTGGGGTGGGGGGGCTCTCGGGGGGAGAGTTTCCCCTTTTTTTGGAACAAGAATGGATGTTAGAAATATTAACAAAACTTTACATGTGATTGTCCCAAATACCACTTCCCTCAAGACGAACGTTAGAAATATTAACGTAATTTTAGAGTCTCATCAATGCAATTGTAAATTTGATCATATATCACTATGTGGTTATAAATAATTAACACCTTCAATCAGTGTAGTAGTTTTTATGACTTCATTCACATTCAATTAAAAGAGACATTTTCAAAACAATGGTTGATTTGATCTTTTGTGGTGTGAATCTCACCACTAAAATAGTAGAGGACATAGAGAAACTTTAGATTTAATATGAAAAAATGTTGACTGGAATGTATTCACAATCTCAACTAGAATGTCAAAAAATGAACGAGTTAAAAAAAATCTGTTGACACATCAACACTGTAGCTTTTAATTTTTTCCACAGTCATATTTGCAGTGGTGATACTCTTATATGTGCCAATCACGGGCAGCGTGTTTGGATAATTTCCGATTTCTTTCTTACTTTTCTTGCATTTAAACCTTATTATATTGTTTTTCATATGTTTTAGTATTTTTTTTCTTTTATAATTTCATCATTCCCCCTCCCAGTACCGCCTCACCCGAGTGGTCAATCCAGATTCAAATGCTTTCTCTCTCTCTCTCCCTCTCCCTAATTTCCTGGGCTGATTTTTCAAAGGCGACTAGTTACCGAATTGAAAGAAACTCGGGAAGCAATTCCGAAAGCAAACAAATTACTACTACTAGAAGTTAAATGGTGTGAGGAGATTCCTTGTTAATTTTATGGATCCTTTCCTTGTTAGGGTGCAATAGTACCGTATATTATAGATCATTCCCGCATCCCAGAATATGAGGGGGAGGGACCCACACATAAGTGTAAAACATTGCAAAAAAAAAAAAATTCAAAAATAAATGATATTATCAACTCGAGCTTATGTTATTACTACTACAAACTTTAGTGTTAGAATTGTTAGATGGTCAAATATAGTTAAATTGGTTATGATTTGAAATAATTTGATCTAATGATACTAACACTAAATCTTGTAATAATACCATAAACTCAAACTTTTAGTCAAAATCTTCAAAAGAATAGTCAGAACACTCATACCAAGTAAAAATATAACCAGTGTCAACGTACTCTTATAAAAAGACTATGAAGTACGTTAAATTTAGAGATGAATACCATTTTAGTAACTAAAATCAATGCGCGAAAACAAGTAGTGAAAGAGAAACAGAGACTCACGTCTTAACGTGTCAAAAGCCAAGACAAATTCCTGCAAGGTTTAGGAGATTATGAGAGGATAAACTCAAAGAATTGTTTGACCATATATTAAAAAGAAAAGAGAGAATAGATCGAGCTTGGAGATGAAATACCTATTTCCTAGGTCTTGATATTTGGCATGAGATTCTCCTTTCACTTCTATTTGTTTAGTGAGTTCTTGAATAAAACACCACCCTATTTAAATATTTGAGAAGAATGCTTTGGGATGTGATATTGATGGAAGTCTTTTGAGTTCTTTTAATAGATGAGAATAGTAAATGAACCTCTTTAAAGAGCCAAAGAGGCATAAAAGGAATAGATGGGAGAATAGTGAATAAACGGTATTGTACCCTAACAAGGAAAGGATACATACAATTAGTGAAAATTACACCATTAGTCCTTGTACTTTTAGTCTCTTTTGAGATTAGTCCATGTACAAAAGTTCAAAAAAGTTAAATCCTCGTACCACCCAAATTAAACACATTTAGTCCTTCCGACCAACTCCATCCAATTTCAGCTGTTAAGTGCCTTCACATGCTCTTCACGTGACTTTTAGCAAGGGCAAAATGGTCATTGTAGCTTATCTACCACTTCTGCTCCTTTAGCTACCAGGTCTTTTTCTCTTTCTTCCCCTAACAACAACTCCCCACAATTTCTCAATAACAACAGCCTCCGCAGCTTGCTAACGCTTCCTTGGTCATTTCCAGAAGATCCGAGGATCCTTCTAAGAAAAAACCACAACCAATCACTGTAGTTGGAGCGCCAAAAAGGTCAACAAAAGACCAATACACGAAGTCGACGGCTGTGGTCGAAATATTCGAATGTCGGCAACTTGTGCTTCTAGAGTGTTTCAATTGACTAGAAAATCGGATCATAAATTCCATGGTGACACGATGAGTGGCTCTTACAGCAAGCGAAGTCTGCTATCGTTGCTGCCACCAAAAGACAAGTGACTAGAGAATTGGGTTGCAAACGTTGTTATTCACAAATGCTTACCTCTAATTGGAAACTTCATTAATTTTTTGTGTGAATCTTGCCAAAATCGAGGTCCTTTATTATGAAAACAAATACTACACAACCCCCACCTCTCCACAGAACCTCACCATCACCACATGATCTCAACCCCTCTAATCTGTTGTTCTCTCATTCTCCGTCGCCCTAAATCCCACTACCACAGTTATTTATCGATATTACCTTGTCGTCGCCTTTTTGTGGCCTATTATCGCAACTCTCATTGTCCTTTGCCTCTATTTATTTTAGATTTGTATGGTTATAAAAATTAATAAAAGTCAAAATCCAAACAAATCGATTCGAAAGGCCAACTGTTGCTTGTGATTCATGAACCGAAATTGATCACGTTTTCTTTCCGACAGAATCTGAGAAGGAAAGAAAACAAAAGCTGAAGGAAAGAAAACAAAAGATGAAGGAAAACTTAAACTTTTATAATTTCAAATTTGATGGAAAGTGTCAATGAAGAACTGGGAGGGGATTGTAGACAGAGATATATATGAGAATGGGAATTCAGTATGACTAGATATGAAATAACATTTGATATTCATGTGCCCTTCTTCTTTTTCTTATTATTATTACCCTACAAATTTTGTTGTAATCAATTAAGGACAATGGTCAAGTATACACATTTGTACATTTTACAACTCGTCCTTGTAGTTTTAATTATAAAATGACCATTTTGCCTTTGCTATATAAAAGTCACATGAGGAGCATGTGAGGGCACTTAACAGCCGAAATTGGATGAAATTTGACGAAAGGACTAACTGTGTTTGATTTGGGTAGTACAGGAATTTAATTTTTTCGAATTTTTATACAGGGACAAATTCCAAATGAGGCTAAAAGTACATGGAGCAATGGTGTAGTTTGCCCTATTTTTATGGATCCTATTCCTTTCCTTATTAGGGTGCAATGCCGTTTATTCACTATTCTCCTATCTATTCCTTTTATGCCTCTTTGGCTCTTAAAGGGGTTCATTTACTATTCTCATCTATTTTCTTCTCAAGTATCTAAATTGGTTCTAGCATTTCTTTCTTTAATCAAGAAACTCGACGAGAAGAAGCGAAAGGGGAATCTCATGCCAAATATAGGTATCTCATCTCCTTACTTCCCCCTCATGTTTTGAAATTGTACTTACATATCTTAACTAATGCCTAAGAGGATAAATTTTCATCCAATAAATTACTTAATACTCTAAAATTATATTTTATTCTATGTCCAAAATATCCTTTATAAAACAAATAACCTAATTTAAATGATAAATCTGGAGAAAGTTTTAAAAAGATTCATTAAGTTATAGATTTCAACATTACATTATAAGTACATGAGTAGAATAATGCATATGCTCAAGTGATAACGAAGCACAACTTAGATGGTAAGACACTTTCACTTATCAAAAAATAAAAATGTGTATGCTCAAGTGTTCCATGAACCAAAGAAATAAATAGGAATCGTGAGTGTAAAACCAAACTTGAGTTTCTAAAGGTTCTTTCTAATTTTAATGATACAAATAATATTTTTTTATGTCATAGTAATTGATGTTAAATGATGTCCAATTTCTTAAAAGATGCCCATGAGTTTCCCATTATTCTTATTTGGGCCTTCAAAGGATAGAATATTTTTACTTTTTTCTTTTTTATTTAAGAGATCGAGGGATAACGCCCTAAAAAGTTATTAGATCTAAGTTCTCTCGAGCCTTCTTTGTACCAAAAAAATTACTAATAAAATAATAATTTATTAGATCTGAAAATTATTTTATCCGTCTCAAAATGGAGTAATAATTGAGTGTAACGGTGGTATCGTTGACGTGATATCGCCATCTAATAATAGTATAACACATCAGTAACTTTATCTTCAATTTTGTTATACACACTACCAAAATTGTTGATATATTTCATTGTTATTGGACGATGATATCATGTCAGCAGTATCATCATTACAATCAATATTTTCTTCTCAAAACGAGTGTTTATTTTGTACTCCCTCCGTTCTAGTTAAAGATTCCATTATACCATTTTAGGATGTTTCACTTAAAAAGTCTATTTTAAAAAAATTAAGCTTACAATTTTCATAACCTTTCATCTTTACCCTCCATTTGTGTTGTAAGCATCTTGGATGTGCTTACGTATTTTTGTAATTATGATCAACTCTAATGACACTTATATATCCTTAATTATTAAACTTTTCAAACGCAAATTTTTTGAATAGAACGGAAGGAGTATAAATTTACTAAATTTGTCTTTTACATCTATTATGTCGTAGTGTAGACTTATAATGTCATACGTGAACATTACAAGCATAGTGTATAAGTGCTACTAAAATAGTCAAAAAATGAACACTAAATTTGAATTTGAGGAACGCAAAAAAAAAAATGGGGGTTGGGCGGGTGGGGTTTGATGCTTTTCAAACTGTATTTTTGAGCAAATGCCTGATCTTCATTGATAGGGGTGTCAATGGCTGGCACGACACGAATACACGAACTAGCATGACACGATTAAAAACACGAATTACAGAGACAATGACACGATATGACACGGCACGATACGAAACACGACACGAAAACACGAAATTAAAAATTTAATTAAAATAACATTTATTATTATATTTATGATCAAATAAAATAAATAACATAAAAACACAATAGTGCGGCACGAACACGACACGATAGCACGAATTGCCACCCCTATTCATTGACGTTCTCTACCCCTTATTCCCTTTTGAGAGCTTGGGCATTAATTTTTTCTTACTTCAATAGTTGATCAAAAAAACCTTAAAACCCCATTCATCTCAAAATATTAGTTTACATATTAATTTTTTTTGGTTAACTTCATTAAAATTTGATTAATTTAATTTATAAAACTTTCCCCGTTGACAAAATTCTAAAATTTTGTTATTGATAGTATTTTGATTTTTTTAATAATTAAATGTTTTTAACCTGAGACATAGGAGTATACATTAAATTATTATATGTTAATTCTCTAATAAATGTTTTTAGACTAAATATTTTTTTCTCTCCAAAAGCTACAACCGTATTTTCAAACTAAACTTTGAATAAATTAAGAAATTCACAACATTATTATTATTATTATTATTATTATTATTATTATTATTATTATTATTTTTTGCCAACTAAGTAATACAGTAAAGAAGAAGAAAAGAACTGCGGGATATCACCGCAACTTACTCATCAGGTCATTGTCTCTCTCCTCCGCTTTCTTTACGGTCTACAATTCTACAAAATTGTTGTAATACGATATAGATGAACATCAATTCAATTTTCAATTGTTCAAATTAGGCGAAATTCTACTCCGATGAGCAAACATGACGGCTAGGTTTCATGCGGGTAATTCTTTCGAAGCTTTTCATTTTGAAGCATGTTCAGTTGCAGACATACTATTTAATTAGTTTTATAGACAAGCATATGCTGGTTTATATATTTGTTAATAATTTCCTGGGTCAGTCTTATTTCGCTTATAGTACTCGTTTCTCTGATCCTTGAACTGTTGCCTTCGCTAATTTATTGGGTTATTATGGTTTTTACTAGTTGGATTTTGGTGGTTGAATCGAAGTTAGGACAAATAAGTTTGATGCTTTGTATTGCTAACTATTGTTATTGTTATCGAAACTCGAACTCCCAGTGCAATGTCCAAACTCCAAAGAGTTATGCTATGTGCACCAAAATTACACTTTGGTATTTTTTGATCGGTTAAATGATTTGTGGATCCTACCACTTAAAAGTCTCTAACCAACCAAAATATGCCAAGTGTAATTTTGGTACACACTTTAGATACATATAGCATTACTCATGTCGAAAAGAGTACTATTTTATTTTGATATATTTCACTTAAGAAATTCAATTTTAAAAGTTTTGTACAGAATCTCCCTAATGTTTTGACTTCACCCTCTACATATCGTATAACTATCTGGGGATGTTCTAATATTTTTGTAATTATTATCCAACTCAAAAAGATACTGATATATCCCTTAATTATTAGAATTTTAAAAAATGAACAATTATTTTTCTGTTTAGATTTAAGATCATGCCGAGTGGTTGTGATGGTCGCTAGAGGTTGGCCAGCTTATGGGGTTCTCAAGCAGTGCGTTTTTACCTTGGCGATGTCTTCACTTATAGCTTGTTCTGTCCGTGAGCTGGGGATGCAGTGTAAAGTTTTTTGTTGCTCCCGTTGGTAATTTCCTGATATCTATATCATTCTTACAGTTCGTGAAGAGAAAAAGCACCCTGAAAAATATTTGTATATTGGGTTAACGTTGATATGCTAATTTTTGTATAAATATCTGAGCAACCATTCTTGTTTTGGGATGGTGGGGGGTGGAGGGGCGGAAGGGCCGTGCGGAGGATCCTTAGGTTATGCACAAGGCTTCCGCATTTGTGGGGGGTTTGCGAAGGGTCTAATGTACAAAGAGACTGTTTCCATAGTTCAAAACTGCGATCCAGATCATGATGGAGCAACTTTACTGTTGAGCCCAGGCTCGCCCTTAGGTTGACACTGACAGCAAAAAAAAAACACACACACTTGAAAGTTTCAGTCTTAGATTTTGAAAGAAATTGGATTGCCGAAAATGGTAATTTGTTGAAGGCTAGGCTAGTGTTAAAAACTCATAGATTATGATAGGCATGTCACACAGTTGTAATTATTCGAGAGTACTACTTAGCTGTTATCCGATTTTGAAAAGCAGCAGCAGAACTAGATAATATGATAAGATTCATATTCATCTCATCATATGGAAGGTCATCGAAATTATGTACCTTGATATTTGTAATTTATCTTAATTAAACAAAGAGATTTCTATGAGAATCGTGACATTATGTTTCTTCCAGAGCAAGAGAGGAGGCCAAATAAATTGAGGGAAATTAAAATATTTGTGGATTCAATGGCATGGTGGAACAAACTAATTATTAGTTGTCATGTCATATGTCATGAAGACTCTTGGGGTGGACTTAGAGCCGCTTTGCTTGATTTTAAATTACTCTTAAATTTTTTATTCATGTAGTGGGCTGCAAAAATGGATTATCCAGCGCTTGACAGAAACGCAAGACTCTCAAGGACCTTGCTCTAATATCACTTGTAGGATCAGCACTACCACTTGAGCTAAAATATCTGTTAACAGAGATGCAATTAAGTTACTTTTAAATGGCAGCACAAAGCCTGATACTGAGCGGAGGGCCTGAGGAGCCGTACGAACTAGAGTGCCAACAGGTTGGCCAGTCTGTGCCACTTGAGTCCAAGGGAATTGTTGGTCTATGCGTAAGCCAACCAAGTCACTAGTGGAGGTTTGGAGTGATTTACTTGAAGTATAGCAATACAACCAACCATAGCAGTAAAGTGGGAATTTAGGCCCTACTGAGAAAGATCCCTATGTTAATTAACGCACGCCAATATAATCTTTAAAAAATTTGAGTGGTGCTATTTTATGACGGAAGTACCCTATTCCATTTAATGTTTCTAATATTTTGTTAAGTAGATACCTGCTAGAAGTTTTACCATATAATATGATCCAATTTTCCATTGGTGCAGTTTCTCTTGTTTAGTTTTTTTACGTTATGCTTGTCACATACTCCCTATGTTCCTGCAAATAGTCCATTATTCTATTTTAGAATGTTTCACTTAAAGAGTCAACTTTCAAAAATTATACCTTGAATCTCCAATATCTTTTAACTTTGCCTTGCACATGTGTCATAACCGTGTTGACTATGCTCAAGCGTTTTGTAATTATGACCAACTCCAATGAGATTAATGTATTTCTTAATTATTAGACTTTTCAAACGTGGTTTATTTTGAGTGGAACGGAAGGAGTATTATATTATATTTATCCATAGTTGTGATGTATTACACAGGTCGAAGACTGTATAGAAGAAACAAGAAGCTTGTGCTTTCCTTTCTCTTTTTTTTTTTTTTTTTCCTTCTTGAAGTTTTTTAATTGGTAAACCTGTTGTGTAAGAACGTATTGTTAATCCATATCGTGTTAAATTGAATCATATGCTGCAGCATAAAGTCAGGAGGAAATAGTTGGTTCATCATCTTCAGCTGATTCTAGCCCTTTTGATTTCCTACAAGGGTGCCTTAGTCCAAATAATGGCTGCAAATTGTTTGTGGCAGTGTGAATTGGACAGAGTCACTCAATCTTCCCCTTCTCATGGAATTTCTTGTATACACAAGGCACCATATGCTGCGGAAGTTTCACGTATTGCAGTCCCTACACCAGTAAATGGCCATTCAAATTCTTCATTCAAAGAGTCAACCACCTCTAATGTTCTTAAAGATGTACATATAGTAAGCACTAAAGAACTATGCTCATTGCTTTAACTGCATTTATGTGATTGCGCGCGTCTCTGATCCCGTGTTTTCAGTCATTTCTTGTAGAAACAGAATGTCACTTACAATTTATCCCCTTCTTTTTCTCAGTCGGCTCAGTTGCTGGAAGATTTTCTTGAACTTGCGAGAGAGAACACAAGTAAGGACTTGGAGACTTGTGGTGTTCTTGGTGCTTTCCTTGTAAGATTCATGCCCTTGCTCATAAATATTGGTTATTATATAAACCTTATAAGCCGACCCAAGTAATTGGGACAAAGGCCGAGTTGAGTGATATATATACCTTATTGATTGTAACAATTAAATGCAGTGCTTGAGCTTGCCTGGACAAATATTTCTTGATGAATGATTGTATTGTACTTGTCATTTGACAATTTGATCTCAGTAAGTTTGGTTGGTGCCAAAATTTTGCTACTGGTCAAGTTTCTTATTTTGCAAGTGAGGGTTCTCTATGGCATTGCAACATAATACTATGTTAAAGTGATATCTTTGCAATCCCAAAAGTATGAGAGGTCAATATTTAGGATGAAATAGGACATGGGTGAGTGTGTTTTATGTAGCCACGTTTTGACATTGATTTGGTGGGGGGGGGGGGGTTGGAGTTGAAGCTTGAGTGATGGTCACTGCTCTTTAGGTTTCATGTTGTATTTTATTATGGATGACTCACGTAATGTTGCAACAACAATCTGTTCAGAGTGATGTCCGTATACCTGCCATCCCCAGATGGGGTGATATCAAGGATAAGTCCTCCAATTTGGATATATTGAGTGTGTTTTGCTTGTCAAAGTTTGAGAGTGGGAATATCTTTTTAACCTTTTTCCTGTATGATACCTACGTTGATCCCCTTGGATTTCCTTCACCACTGCTGTTGGGGAAGTCCAAATGAATAAAAACGCTTACTGGCTCAGGCTAATTTGGATAATTCCCCTTTTCTCAGAAAGAAGGGACCTTTTATGTAACCACTCTGATACTACCCAAACAAGAGTCAACATCCAGTTCTGTAAGTTTTTAGCTTTTCTTTCTCTTGTTAATTAGCTTAAGATCTTAAGGCGCATAATTTTGAGAATTCCACTTCATATCACGAGATGCTGATAATCTGGTGTTCATTATTAGTGTCAGGCTGTGAATGAGGAGGAAATATTTGCGATACAAAATGAACAAGCCCTTTTTCCGATTGGATGGATACATGTAAGCATTTTGATGTTCTTTTTCTCTTTTCCACTATGAACAATCTTATTCTTGCATTATGGTCCTAGGGTAAAACCAGACTAGTATCCTTCTTCCTTTTTCATTTCCTCCATCATTGCTCATTTAGTTTCTTCAATATTTCCCTTTTTTTTTTTTTTTTTGAGATTATAAAAACTCCTATTCTCTGCTTCTATCTTCAGACACATCCTTCTCAAAGTTGTTTCATGTCAGCAGTTGATCTACACACTCAATTTTCTTATCAGGTAACTTATTCGTAGTTGGCCTTTTTCATGAACTAATTATTGTATTTATCCAGTACTATGCTAAGGTCAGAATTGCCACAATACTTTTGTACATCAATCTTGTCCAAAACTTGATTAGTTTTGTTTCTTTTATTTCCAATTTCTCAGGTAATGGTGCCTGAGGCTGTTGCAATTGTCATGGCTCCAACAGATAAGTCTAAGTATGCCTCCATTTTGCCCGCTCTATGTATATTCAATTTGAGACATGTCTCTAGTGTGTTTCAAATTTCTCTCCCACTGTTCTTGGATCATTGACTAATTAAAAACTTGAATACACTCGCTGCCCCATTGATGCGTAAAGTTCAAATGAGCTTTCAAGAAACTGAAGGAAAGTAGACCAAAGAAATATATGTAGTAACTGCCTAAGAGTGATTCTTTTTTGTGCTTATTTGATTGTGGAAAGTTCATTATTGGGGGTTGATGCATGATGTTAGGGGCTATGGGATATTCAGATTATCTGACCCTGGCGGGATGAGTATATTGAGGGAGTGCCAAGAGAAGGGCTTTCATCCTCACAGAGAACCGGCTGATGGGAGTCGCCTATACGAACACTGCTCCAATGTCTACATTAATCCTCACCTGAGATTAGAAATATGTGATTTACGTTAGTGTAACAATGGTAAGGATGTACAGTATATATGCATAGACTCGAAAGGGAGTAATGCATTTTTACATCTGCTTTGCATTTATACTAATAATCACTGAGCAAGAATTGGCCTACAAGTTTAGCTCTAGACTCGAATTTACTTCAGGGCGAGCAAATGTGTCACTCTTTACACTGCCAAATTTTCCTCACTTTTAGGTCAAGCATGTATACGAGTTCAGGCTTGCTGAAACAAATGAGCCAGCTGAGCCTGACTAGAATAAGATCAATTAGTGAAAAAGTATATTAAAATTGTAATTTATTATCTTAGTTTTTATGTTGTTTTACCATATTCCTCGGCTTTCAATTCAGCTTGACTTGCAATGTTAATGAGGTCGAGCTTGAACTTTAGTCGCACATACAAGTGTCTTGAAAAAGGTTATCATTTACAAATTTCCCCCTTTTCTTTTCTTTTCTTATCCAGATCTAATGTAGATTTTCTATGTAAGACTCAATGTATAAAAGGGGATTTGCAAACCGTAAAGATAAGTAGACTTTGGTTGGCCAGAATGAGATTAATTAGGTTATTAATGTAATCAATCTTAAGGTAAATTACTCTTCTATCCCTTAATCAGATTTGGCTTCATTTTTTCCCCAAAGATGGCGACAGAATAGATTACACATTCAAATTTGAAATTGACAAAACTCATATTTGGGCCACCCAATTATTCACAAAATTACAATCTGACGACCACTAGTTCAAAAATGTTATTTGGGTCACTGTGCAAGCGAGCTCATTTTTTTGAATGGACGTTAGTTCAGCAGTTAAATTTAATGAAATATTCATTTTACTCCCGTCTTCTTCTTCATCTTCCCTAATCAAGAAAAAACAAACTATGAAGTGGGTTTAAACATTTTACCCCTGCTTCTGCTTCAATCTTCGCTAATGATGATGAGCTTGATACCCCTGTAAATCTGTCCAACGATGAAGTGGGTTTCCATGGAACTCCTGAATTTTTAACAATTGAGGCTCCAATTGTCAGTAATGGATGTGGAAATTTCTGATTAAAAAAAAAAAGCTTTGTAGAGAGTGTACAAGCATCAATGGGTTTAAACATAACCAAATTTCTGATTGATCCAGGTAATTGTAAACTAAACAGCTAAAAAATTTTATTTTTATCTACACAATTATGGAAGTTGCAAATATTCAATTAGTTTGTTTATTTCTTACAAAAATTAAAAATGAAAAAGGGTTTCCTAGTCTTCCAATCCAAGCCCAAATCACTGAGAACTCCCAACACCAACTTCCAACTCGGCTGAAATGGGTTGTAGTTCCATCGCCCACTCATCCTTCTGGCCACCGCCAGAACCAACCATCTCCAGTTGAGCAGCAAAAGTAGGCCATTTCTGGAGAAAGGTGGTGTCAGAAATTGTCCGTAGAAGAAGACCCTATCGGTCGCTGGTGCTGGTGTCGGTGCCGGTGCCGTAGGAATGGGTGGAGGTGGAAGGGCTAGGGCTTCTTCTTTTGTCAAGAACTGAGATGGGTTCATTGTTGTCAAAGTTGCCTTCCTTCTTGCACTTTGAATCAAACCCAGTCACAATTACAATCCCCTTTCCTTGTAAATCATAAAGCATGCCTCTCATCTACAAAATTAAATAAAATATTCTAGAAAAAGCTTCCACCAAGAAAAAACATCAAAATCAACAAGATAAGGGCAGCAAGCTAAGCTTACCTCTAATCTGTTCAAAATGGGAACTTTAATTTCAGATTGGAAGGGTGAATTTGTGTTAGGGTTAGGGTTTGTTTTTTCTTAATAAGATGAAGACAAGGGTAAATTTGATATTTTATATTATTTTAACGACTGAAATAATGTTCGTCTAAAAAATGGGTTCGCTTGCAAGATAATTGAAGTACAATGACCCAAATAATATTTTTGAATTTGTGGTGGCCGAATTATAATTTTGTAAATAGTTGGGTGAACTAAATATGAGTGTTGCGTTTGAAATTCAACGTAGGTTGATTGTTGGCCTCCTTGTAATGATTATACCTTGGTGATGAGTGAAATGGAATGTATACAGTAAATTTTGAAAGATCTAGTTTCTCAATTCAGATTCTTGGTTGGACTTCTTATTTGTAGGGTTATTTTAATAAATTTAAATATCACTTAATAAAATAAATCACCTCAAGAAAAAAAAACTTTTTTAACTTGAATAGTTATTTGGCAGCAAATCTATTAAAAAACAAAAAATATAACTAATATTCCCTCTGTTTTTATATTATTGTCTTGTTTTACCCAAAAAATATATGGTCGCTTTTCAAATGAATATATAATTTTTATTTTTTTATAATCACATTTTATAAATATAAAAATTCTAAGCCATATAAATTAAACGACTAAATATAATTTGAATAATGAACTTTTTGAATAATGACCGTATATATATTCAAAATAGAAAATGATTTTTTTGACTAATTTTAAATATAATTTGATAAAAATATTAAGCTCTTACAAAAATAGAAAGTACAGGTGACCGATAATCTAATCAAGGTGCAAATCGAAGTTAACTCCCAAGTCCTAAACTTTTGATTTCAACTAGCACAAAAGTTTCAAAAATAACCTTTTATGCCGTAATTTAAAAAATAAAAAAATCGTATTAAACTTGTTAGTTTATTCCACCGTACTATACCCATCCCGTATATTACTAACTATGAATTTCCTATAAGATATCAAGATTTGTCAAATGAAACTCAAGAAGATATTATGTTATAAATATATGCAAAGATTTTTATTTTTTTTTTGTCATTTTTTATCTAATGACATTTTGTTTGAATATATTTGCTTTGGCAAAAAAATATTGAAACTATGTGAAAATCATATCTGAAAAATTAAAATTTCCAGGTTTATGAAGTAATATAAACTTTTATTAGAAAGTGAATTAATTTCGTTAATATTTACAATCAAGTCCATTGAATTCTATTGGATAATTATATTTTCAAAGTTGTCATGTCCACTGAAGACAAGTACAAAGTAAAAGATGATAATTATAAAAATGACCAACGTATTATCATTTAATAACCGATTTCACCCCGTATTCTCAATATCCTAAAATTGACCAGTGTACTCACTATTTGAGTCCAATGAGGTCCCTCCCGTTAACTTTTCATCAAATTTTCTAACGAGATTGCTAACGTGGTTAACAGAACTCATTTAAGAGGGGTATTTTTGTCCTTTTCTTTCAAATCTCACCACCCCCACCCACATATACTCTCTCTCTCTCTTGCCGGAGCCTTCGCAGAAAATTATTCTCAAAAATCAAACCACAGACCTTAAAAAAATTTCATAAACAATAAACCTAGTTTTTATGAAATTGACCAAATATATTACACCAATGGTCCAGATCAATCCCGGAAATACTTTGAAACTTTTTCAGACTTCATTACTATTGTGATATATATATATATATATATATATATATATATGGGGGAGTATTTAATGGTTACTTTTTATTTAACCATCAATGGTTACTCTCATTATCAACCATTGGATCAAAAATTAAAGGTTAAGATTTAATGGTTAGTTGGAAAATGCAATTAATGCAAGTAGGTGAGTCATTTAATGCATTAAATCTCAACCTTTAATTTTTGATCCAATGGTTGATAATGAGAGTAACCATTGATGGTTAAATAAAAAAGTAACCATTACATACTCCCCATATATATATATATATATATATATATATATATATATATATAGAGAGAGAGAGAGAGAGAGAGAGAGAGAGAGAGAGAGAGAGAGAGAGATCGAAGGCGACAAACTAACGATATGGGTTTTTAGGGATGACGGGGCGGCGGCGGTGGGAGTTTGGATTGGGGAAGGAGTCGGAGAAGAAATACCGGTTACCGGTGGGGAAGGTGGAGATGGCGTCAAGAACACGCGAGTCGTTGGTGGAGGGCCAAGTGGTGTTGCAGATGGGAGTCAAGAGTTTGTCGTCGAAAGAGAGGGTGTGTAATTGGGGTAAATCGCAGCGAGCGGAGGCGAGGGTTTGACCGTCGAGTCTAGTCAAGATGTGGGTTTGGATGATGTCTTAATGGCGAGATGAGATTGATGTGACTCCATCGACAGCCGTCGCGGTGATGGATAAGAAAACATTTCTCTACTGTTTATTTTGGATTTCGGTTTATCTATATTTTTCATGTTGATTGGATTGAAAAAGGAAATGGCATTTGAATGGAATTACTCCGGCAAGAGAGAGAGAGAGTGTATGTGGGTGGGGGAGGTGAGATTTGGAAGGATAGGACAAAAAAACCCTCAGAAATTAACTCCGTTAACCACGTTAGCAGTCCAATTAGAAGATTGGATAGAAAGTTAACGGAAGGGACCACATTGGACTCAAATATTGATTGTCAATTTTAGGATATTGGGAGTACGGGGTGAAATCAGTTACTAAATGATAGTACTAGGGACGACAATTTCGAACCGAACTGTGGATACCTTAACTAAATCGAACCAAAGTTGACGGTTAATAACTGGTTTGACTGGATATGGGGTGGGTAATGGGGAATAACTGCCCCATTCCCCAAACCGTTAACCGAACAGCTAATTTTGTATATAAATTTACCTCTATTCTTATAAGTATTTACCATATATGATATAACACACACACACACACACATATATATATATATATATATTATTTTTTTTTCTTTTAAATGTAAAAAGAGTCAAAGCCCCACAGCCTTTGAAATAATTCTACTACTGCAATGCATGAATTTAGTTAATTATTGCGAAAGATTGTAATGTGGGCTGCTTAGATCTTTGGAGTCAAAATTTATATATAGTTTCTTCCTTCAAAGCTTAGTAAAAGAAAATAAAAGTTGAATTAATTGAATACTAGTAATTTAGTAGTAATAGCAACTCATTATAAAAAAAGGAAATAATATTTTAGTATTATGGAGTGCACAATTACTTGGGTAAACTTTTTAACTTTTATAAACTTAATTATAATAAGTTTCAAATAGAACTATTATCATTTAGTGTGTTTTTTTATTTAAGTGTTTTAAAATAAATAGTTAGTTTGACTAATTACCCGTGGGTACTACCCGATTCACCGTTACCCACGGGGAATGGATATGGGAGGACAAATTGATTACCCGTATAATACACCCAAAATTTCTATAATTCTATAATTTTGTTTTATAAATAAAATATATATATATATATATATATATATATATTGTATTATACTTTTTGGGCTAAACTTTAATTTATTTCGGGCCTAGTTTGTTGGGTACTCAATTGGTTTGCTTTGTTTATTTTGAAATTGGGCTTGGCCCAATAATTTTTTTAACCTCTAATAATAATATTAATAATAATAATAATGGTGTAAAAAAAAACTGAAATAGTGGGACAACGACGTGGGAGAAATGGTGGCTGTATCGTGGGGGAAGAGGGGTGGTCGTTGGAGGAGTTACGGGAGTTATAAGGGATTGTATCGCTGCTGCCAGGAAAGAGAGGAATTGAGAGAAGCTTTGAGGAGGTAAGGAAGAAACACGTCGGAAAAGAAGAGGAAGAAAGTGAGAGAGAGATTTGGGAGATTTCGGGAAGAGGTGACGGCGGAAGAAGGGAGTAGTAAGCTGAACGCTCCAGGCAAAAAAAAAAAAAAAAGTGTTCGGCTGAAACAGGTAAATCTCTCTATAAAATTTAAATGGTTAATGATTAGTTGTTCAGAATTAATTTGTTCCACAAAGGAGTGAATTCTGGCGTGTGTGCGCTGGTGGGGTGAGGGAGAGGAGCTGGGGAAAGAAATGAAGGGAAGAAGGAGAAGAGAAGAAAAGAAAGGAAAGGAAAGAAGAAGAAAAAAAAAAAAACAGAGAAGAAAAGAGGAAGAAGAGAAGAAAAGAGGGAGAAGGAAAGAGAAGAAGAAAAGAAAAAGAAAAGGGGGGAGAGGGGTAGACTAGGTGTGTGTGTGGTGTGTGTCAGTGTGTGTGTGCTGGGCGTGTGTGAGTGTGTGTGCTGGCCGTGTGTGTGTGTGTGTGTGTGTGTGTGTGTGTGTGTGTGTGGGGTTTGTGTATGGGTATGATTTGGGAAGATTTTAGTTAATTGTTAATATTGTTAATTGTATATTAATAAATTAGTATTTCTATGGTAATACTTTATTTGTAATTTTAGTATTATGATAATAGTATGAAAATTAGATAATTTTGTAATAGAAAAGAGTTTTGTTAAAATAGTATTTAATTTTGGATTAGTCTATCTAATGATTATTGGTATAGTTGGGTAATTAGTATTTACGTTTTAATTATAGGTTCGGACAAGCGCGTGTGACGACCTTATTCACGTACGTGTTAGTTTCGTTTTGCAATTAAGAGGTAAGAGATTATACATCTTTAGGTTTATTGAATTCCTTTTCATTTATTAAGTTTCCGTTAACTTTATTTTTATAAAGCGTTATTTACACGTGATCCCGGCTAAATGTCTGTACTTGTTTTGTTTTCCGTCGAGCCTATTTTATTCGTATTCCGCATGTCACTCCATTGTACTTTCCGTTTGTCTTTTTCAGTATTACGTGAAATACAATTTCCGTTGAATTTGCCAGATAATGTCAATAGCATTGAAAAATTCATTTATTTTGAAATTCTATCATGATCAATGAGTCAATTACTTGTCACGGAAATAACGTGACCCTTTGATTATTTGTAACTTTTGTACCACAAGGGATGTGGTTGGTTATCCGGATATACCCTTTTGAATAATTTACCCTTATGGGTCTTTTGTGCTTTTAGGAGCAAACCATTGTTTGGGTCGAAAGACCGCTTATGTGATCATGATGTCCGCGAGGTGGCCGTTGCTTCCAACTGGTATGGGACAGTTGGCGGCAGCTGGACCTCTCGCTCTATATTTGTATTTTTTTGTCCTTCGTTTGAAATGTCATATTGATATCGGTTATATTGCTTTGGACATTTGCTTCATTGATCAAAGATTATTTCATGTTACGGATGATGGAGAATCATCCCTTTTGTTATTTGAGCAATAAATCGTTTGACTAATCATTTTCTCTTTGAGTCAACTCCTCCTTAGCAACCGGAGGGGTTGTATATGAACTTGCTGAGCATTGTTCGCTCACCCTTTTCCTACTCTTTTCTTTCAGGACATAAGTAGGTATGGAAATAACCCGTTTGGACAAGCAGACCTTGACGGGGACAGTAGTGGATTGAATTTTCCGTTTAAATTTTATATTTTGACTTTAAAGTTGTAATGATTTGGGATTTGTTAAGCTACGTTAACTTCGAGATTTGTAGTTTTTTTTTATTTACGAAGTTTTGTGGTTGTTGAAGAAGTTTTTAGGATGTTTAATTTTAATGAATTTATTGGGAATAGCATCTGTTAGTATTTATTGAAGGGTGACGTGGCCAAACTGTAGGACCTAGAACTTGGTTCCGAGTTTGGGGCGTTACAACCCGGTGGAGAATGGGGTGGTTATGGGACATAAAATTAAATTAGAGAATGGGGGTGGTATTGTGAATAACCGCTGCCGAACTGCCCCATTGCCATCTCTAGATAGTACGTTGGTCATTTTTATAATTTTCTCAAATTAAAATGTAGACAGCATAAACTTTAGGTTAAATTATCTCTTAGCAGTTGACCTTAATTATCACAGTCCAAGAACTAAATCCTTTGCATCTCCGCAAATATTAGTTCTGTTCTGGCGCTAGTTTGAGTTAAAAATGGAGCCAAAACTGATTAAGGGATAAAAAAGTAACTTACTTAAAGTTAATTATATTAATTACCAAATTAATCCCATTCTGGCCAACCAGAATCAGGCCATTTAGCAGTGTCTTTTTTCAAATATACACTCTGAGGTCTCGATTGGTACATGAAAATTGAATCAATTTCGCGGAATCCATTACTAGTAATGAGATTTCTGCAGAAAAAGTTAGAAAATGATTCTTAAAAAGTATTTGGTAACATAAGAAATGTGATTACTAATGTAGTACAAATTTATATTATATTAAAATTAAGACATTGACAACATTATTCCAAAGTGAGTTCAAAAACAAGTATCCCAAAATAGACAAGTATTTATTAATGACTTTAAGATAAAAATTCGACATTAATGTTATTACTCCCAACAAATTAACAAGTTTTTATTCTTTTTCAATTTTGGTGAAAATTTTAAATTATCCAACATCAAAAAAAGAAAAATTCACTAAATTAAAATTAATTAAAAAAGAAGCTAATGTTATAATGAAACTTTTTTCAAATAAAAATATCTTAAATATTTGAAACAATTCGAGAAAAGTAATTGTCACTACTTAGATAAAATAATTACTATTTTACTACAATCATAAATTATAAATATTTATTAACAAATTAAATGAGATAGGAAGAGACAGAAAAACTTTATGAATATCCGAAGAACAACGAGGACGGGGAAGAGTAACAAGGAACGGGCATAAAGTAATTGAGACCAAATGAGATTATAAATACAAAGATACTTGACCTAATTGAAAGATTTTATTGTCATTTTACATGGATTCTAACTACTAGAAATCCAAATATCACCTCCTCAATGATACCTTAAATTTTATTTATCAATTTCAAAATTTTAGTAATTTATTCCTATTTCAAATATAATTCTAATAACACCAAATGCTTTCGATTTCCGTATATCAATCAAGAACTTAGCTCAGATATCCAAATGGACCAAATCATATATACGAAGTGAGAAAAAGGGAAATATTCCATTATAGCCAGAGGATGAGGAAGGATGATTTTTACTTTCAAAATTGGAAGTTGACTGAAGAATGTCTCTTCAACCTTTAAAGTACACACATAGTACCTTTTGTTAATGTGATGCCCTTAAGGAAAGAGATTTTTGTGGGAGCATTTGAAAAAGAAAGTGATAGGGCCTGCTAGAGGAATGAACTTGGGATTTTAGCCTCCTGATGAGAATCTCATTTAATGACCAGATCTTACAACATACAGTCAAGTTGACATATATAGTGGCAAAGTGATGTGAATCATGATGCACCATCAAGGGCTCCAAGTCAAGTAGGGTTGAGGCAAAGCTTAATTTATCCAATTTTTGTTCAATACTTCGTTTTGATCTTCATAATTCGTCATCAAGTTGGTTATCCTTTGATTTCGGTTCGTGGAATTCACATCACAAACCCCATCAGTCAAGATAGGCTCAGAGGCTCAAACCCAAACCAAATCTTTCGATCCGAGATGGTGAATTCCAGCCCATTCTAATTTTCTGGCAATACCTGTTCAGTGCCACTGGGTTCAAAGCAATTTAGGTCTATTCTTTCGGTATTTGCAGAACAATCTCATGTTTTTATTGTCAAAAATCGTAAAAGCATTGTGTTTATTCAAACTTGAGAATATATAGTCTTATGGCAGTGATTTTGGCCATCCTAATGTTGTCGTACGATGTCCTAAAGTGATAATTAAGCATATGTTATTTTTAAAAAAATTTAAATTTTGAATTTCAACGTGTGAACAAAAATCAATTCTGAATATTCATAACAAACAGATATTAGTGGTTATCTCATTTAACTATACAAGAGTTGCAACATAGGTTACAACTTGTGATGGCATTCTTGCTTTGCCGTTAGGGGAAAAAAAGAAGTTTCAACGTTGAATTAATGTCCTCGATTTTCTTTCTATACTAGTATTTAGATCTCGAAACATTTAACAAGCAAGTATTACCAATCATGCTTTTATCTATACTTCTGATGTTTTCTTTTCCTTGTGTGTAAGTTATTGCTTCTCATTCGACATATATACATGTTGCCTGGTATTTGCCAATGACATATTCATTTTTCTTATTGATGAGACAAAGGCATGTGCCAATAATAAACAAAAAAGATGGAGGGAAGCGCTGGAAATCAATGGGTTTAAAGTAAGGAGGAATAAAACGGCGAAATGCAACTTTAGCGACTCAAAGAATACTAAGGGGAATGAAGCTTATAGGTTAGCAAACGACCATGAAATACCATACCATGGAGTATTCAATTGGTAGACAAAGACGTAGCTGGTCGTTTTGTTCTTTAGATCTATGAATTCTTGCCCATTACTACGCATTCTCATGGCCAATGTCTCTGCTGTTGGTAAAGTATGTGGACTGATCTTGGTCCGATCGAGGAAGAAGTGTTTGGTCCGAGCACCTCCCTAGCCAACCGAGCACTGCTGATTTCCCTTGCATCATCGTCATTCAATATTGCTAGACAAAGACACAAGTAGTGATCCTTTGGTTCTCTATCAATTCTAGCTTCCCCTTTCTGCACCATTCTCGCGTGTAGTCCCACTGCCGTTGGTAGTGCGGTAACGAAGTGTTGTTGTGTTCTTAAGAATGTTTGCTTTGTGCATCAGCGTGGCCCGTTCGAAAAGTTGGATTAATTCTCAATCAATAAAGTAGTGACTAGTGAGGATAAGATAGTTTAATTTTAACATGTTAGTGGTGTTACGTTCTTGCATCCCCGGCCGTAAAGGCACACACCATTCCTTATCATATATTGGAATATATATATATATGTGTGTGTGTGTAGTCATACATGTTATCTAGTAGCAGTTAAGTTGGAATTTATATATGTACTATGATAGAGAATATATATGTGTGTGTGTGTGTGTAGTCATACATGTTATCTAGTAGCAGTTAAGTTGGAATTTATATGTACTGTGATAGAGAATATATATATATATTTATATATATATATATATATATATATATGTGTGTGTGTGTGTGTGTGTGTGTGTGTGTGTGTGTGTGTGTGTGTGTGTGTGTAGTCATACATCATACATGTTATCTAGTAACAGTTTAAGTTGGAATTTATATGTACTGTGATAGAGAAGGCTTTGCTTTATGTTACCTCAAATCACTTAAGAATCTGTTTTAATTTACCTATGATTGGTTAATATTTTTGTGTATGCAAAAGTTTAAACCGAAGTTGATAAATTAGGATCATGGGGTTTTATTTATTTATTATTAATTTTTTTTTTGGTGCAACACAAGGATTTTTCAGGGGTCACCCAACCTATTACTACTCTCGCCCAAACACGATTAAATGCGGAGTTCTGATGGAATCCGTTGCATTAGTACCGGCATGATCGCACCCTTTTATTTTCTATTTAGGGGCTTGTTTTAGTACAAAATCTCCTGTGCACTGTCAATGTTTTGGAATATCTTACTTATTATCTTTCATCCACTTTCTGTATAAGTGACATGGAAGATTGAGTTCTTATGCTGGACTATTAATCCATCATTCGCCTGAGGCATGTAAATACAGGGTGAGCTTGCTTAAGCTGTTTTTTTTTTTTTTCGTGTTTCGTGAATTTTTTTCCTCGCTCATTGGTCCGGCTACTTTATTATTATTTTTATTTATTGGTCGGGCTACTTTTTCCTCCGTCTTTCTTAGTATCTTTTTTGCTTCAATCATAACACGATTAAAAAAAAAAATCACCAATCCAAAAAAATTGTGTATCCTAATGCACCCACAAACACTTACGAATTAGTATTGTAACACGTTCCTACCGGAGACCTACTTATATAAAAATAGTCAAACTAACATTAGGAAATCAAACTGCAACTTTTTATTTTTATTTTTAGAACAGAGGTATTATTTTAATTTCTCATACAAGATGTAAGTGATGACAAGGTCCCAATCCTCAATGGTGATATATATATAACTTAGTATAAAAGAAAAGAGGGAAAAAGGGTACCGAAAAGAAAAATCATAGAGAATGATGACTGTGTAAATAGATTATGATATCCTCACTCCTAGCTCATACTATACATAAAGATACATTGGTGATTAGATTGGAAACCATTTGGGTTAGTTCGAGTGATAGATGAATTTTCTTTCCACAGTATTTATTTGGTTAGGATTCCATTGATGGAACTACAGAAGTAATTTCAAGTGCATATATATATATATAGACCAAGTGTAATGGGTGCGTCTACCGGAAGAAGTGAATTAAATTGAAATGCGTACATACTGTCCCGACAAACCACCTACCAACTACGAGTAAGAAAAAAGAAAGAAAAGAACGTGATTAGATAACAAACTTTTATACATAAATGGTCAACAATCCAACGTCACCTTCATCTTTTGGATTGCCTAATACTGTTACCCAAATTTCTTTTGGGGTTAAAAATAAATGGTAGTGCGAATTGCCCTTTACTTTTGCGTGAAGAAAGTATGTTGGAGGGGGTAATATGAATTGAAGAGTTGGCCTCCTAAAGAAGACAACTGGGAGACCAAAAGAAGCCTATGAGAAGAAGAAAAAACACTAGGAAGATGAGAAGGCCATATCATTTTAGGACAGAGTACTTAAGAGGTAAGACCCAATATTGGCAAGGCAAGGCAAGGCAAGAAAACTTATTACCCTCTTGGCTACCTAACCCCTAAAATTCCAAATTATTAAACAATTAAGTAAAGAAAGGTATTCTCACAACATTATACAATTATACCCTTATATATATCTCTCTCCTATCCTTAACTTTTTCCCTCCCCCCACCCTCTCTCTCTCTCTCTCTCTCTCTCTCTCTCTCTCTCTCTCTCTCTCTACATGAACATGCACATGTTTTGTTGCAGGAATGCCATGATGGTACAATGTGTTCTTGTAATCATTCTTTCTTTATCAGGTATATACATACCCCTTAGTTTCCCTATAACATGTTTCTTGATTTTGTGTGCCTTTCTTTCAACATTTTCTTGATGAGGTTTATACCAAGTTAATGGGTTTAGGAAAATGATACATATTCAAAAGTTATAGAAAACAGAATCTATTAAAGAGTTGTACGTTACCTCTTTAATGCATTGATGGTTGTACTTTATAACATAGCAGTGTTATCTATAAGTTTGCTCATTGATTTATATGTTAATGTTGTTTTGATAGGTTTTGGATTTGTTAAGGAAGTTGAATCGTTTGGGATAAACTATGGCCAAGTTGGGAACAATTTGCTGCCACCGGAGAAAGTTCTTGAGCTTTTCACATCACTTAAGGTCACAAAACCCGAATTTACGACACAAATCCTCAGATCTTGAGTGCATTTTCCAATTCCAGCGTGGAAATCATCGTGACTGTTGAAAACGATATGCTCGGTGTTTTAAGAGACCCACAGCAAGCCATCCAATGGGTTAGTACACGTATAAAGCCATATATTCCGGGCACGAGGATCACTGGAATTGCGGTCGGAAACGAGGTGTTTACCGGCGATGACACGACAGTACTCATTGAAAATCTTGTACCGGCTATGGTCAGCCTTCATGCTGCTCTTGTTCAACTCGGACTTGATCAATACGTCAAAGTCTCAACCCCTTCTTCTCTGGCAGTTCTTTCGAATTCTTACCCTCCTTCAGCTGGATGTTTCCAAACCGAGCTGAGCGGAATAATGACACAGTTTTTACAATTCTTGTCAGCCACAAAAGCACCATTTTGGATCAATGCTTACCCATATTTTGCTTATAAGGATGATCCTACTAGAATTTCCTTAGATTATGCACTTTTCAACCCTAATTCAGGCATGTTGGATCCTTACACAAAGCTACATTACGACAACATGTTATATGCTCAAGTGGACGCGGTTATATTCGCTATGGCTAGATTGGGTTTTGGAGGAATCGAGGTTAGAGTTTCCGAGACAGGGTGGCCATCCAAAGGTGATCCTAATGAAGTTGGCGCATCCCGGAAAATGCAGCCAGTTATAACCGAAATTTGTTGAGGAGGCAATTTGGTGGTGAAGGGACGCCTTTGAGGCCTAAGATGAGGCTCGAGATTTATTTGTTCGCTTTGTTCAACGAGGACATGAAGCCTGGACCAACGTCAGAAAGAAATTATGGTTTGTATCAACCTGATGGAACCGTAGTATATAATGTTGGATTGTCTGCGTCCCCGACCACCACTTCATCAACTTCTTCCGCATCCATCTCTCTCACTTCATCAGCCACTAAGGTAACACCGTAGCTTCTTCTCAATCTTCTTTTATTCAAATTCATTCATGTAAACATTTAGAGCTAGAACTGTAAAGAAAATAATGCAAAATTATAATTGCATGCGCCGTTTTTAATTTGAAATGAACTTTGCTTTATCATGTGTTTGGCGGCATGAGAAAGTTGTATCTTAATTGCATTTGCAGCCCCATCGGCTCTAATCAACTACCGGCCTTAGAAACATAGGTTAAGTTTGTTATTTAACGTTAACCCTGAATTATACTCGAGATTCTATCAAATATTAATTTATCATTAATTGGCTTTCTCAGCCTTTCCCAAAATAAAAATTTACTCCTTTCGTCTCAATTAAAAATAGATCTATTTTAATTTTTCGGGTCAATTTAACCAACTTTTGGATAGATATTTGAAGAGGATTTTATTGTTTTTAAGAAATTGTAAAACATGTTAATTATAGTACTTTTATAGTTTAGTTCTCAAAGGTTATAGTTTTATTTTCTCAAACAAAATAAAATATGTTAAATATATAGTTTTATTTTCTCAAACGAAATAAAATATGTTAAATATCGATTCGAAAAATCGGTCAAATTGAAAGTAAAAAAAAAAATCAAAGTTTACCCATTTTATCTTGCTTGGGAGGTGGGAGTACTACTACTATACAGATATATTTAATGGGACGATAGATTTTAAATAGAACTATATATGCTACAAGCACTTAAAGTTACAACCGGCCAAGACACTCAACAGTACTATAGGGCAAGAAGCATTGCGTATAATTAAGTACTTGGGATGCTAATAGCACAACGTTTTAAATATTGGATTCATTTCATCATCATGTTGCTGCATGCGTCAACCGAGAACGAGTAATTAATTATCTCTGACAAAATATGAATTATATATGGAAAAGTTGCGAAATATATTCTTATTCTTATCGTAGAGATAATTAGGTGAGTCATGGTACGTACGTAAATTAATGATCTCCTTTTTTTTTTTAAATTTTTTTTGATAATAGTATGGAATATGTAATGAGGAATGCATGCTAATGTATATATATATATTGTATATATACAGGTAGAAAAGATTGGATATCAAAGCTTGGTCTACTGGATGTTTGTATATTTGTTGGCCTTGCAAGTTTTTATTAGGAGGCAATTCTAAAAAATGAAGGTTCCATTAAGTAGATCCCTTTGGCAAGAGGAGAAAAGGGTTGTATTCATCCTTTGGCATGCACTCAAGAAAGATATCCGTTCACAAATTAAAGTTATGTTCAATTCCTCTATGTGCCAAACGTTGAATCATTCCATCAGTCATTGCTGGAGCCTTGTGTGCTAAACAGTCCGTGTCACAGATCCAACCAACCCCGTGGCCTTGTGTACTAAAAGATCCGTGTCAAAGATTGAACTAATTAACTCGTGGGTGGATCTTAGCGTCAGAAGAATTGACCCGCGCAAAGAAGCTTATATTTTGCTAGCGTTATCACGAAAATGTTGTACGTACATGCAGAAAATGTAGTTGATGAATTGTTTTCCCAATTCTTTAGACATAATTAAGGTTGTATAATGATCAAATATATGTATGTATTAGGTTTTATTTAGTTTTAGTAATGAAAAGGGCAAATTCTCATCATTCATTGGATGCAAAGAAAGTTCTCTACTTTTGGACGTGGATTCCATAACTGTTAGCATCTTAGAAAGACACACACACACACACACACACACAAAACAGAGTCATGTGCAGACACAAATTAAATATGGAATACTGCTAGAAAGTGTGAGATTAATAAGAAGAAAAAAGAAATGAAGAGATAATGCAAAAAAGAGAAAAGAAAAAAAAAAAGTTCAAAAAGGGTAACTCTTTGTTTGGTTCTTTTTTATTTATTTTTTATCTATTAGATCTCATGAGACGATCGATTCAGCCGTCCAAACTTTATTCCCTTAGACAATAATAAACACCGTCAGCATTAATTTGGTCAGTGCCATCACTTTCTGAAAGGAGCTTTTTGAAATTTTTCGCTGTCTGTCGACATGGACTAATACTGTAACAGATAGATATGCATGGGGGTAACATGCAAATGCAAACATCAGCTGCAGCTTCTAATAGGATCCAACTTTTAATTGCATATGCATTACAACAAAAGTTGTCTAATATTAATAAATTAAAGCAAGAGAGAGATCACCATCAACTATCCTATGTATCAACGTACCCCCACATGCTTGTCTACTGATCTGATCACTACTGATAAGTCATCTTCTTCTTTACCTAGCTAGCTAGCTTCTATATCTTTTTTATTACGAAAACTCTTTACGGACAAGATCGACTTAAAAGGAAAATATATAACTCTTCTTTTTTTACTGGCAGGGGGCGGGGCGGGGCGGGGAGAGGCGGTGATAGATAACAATTTATTTAATAATAACAAATTTGTTTCACGACAATTCTAACTTTTAAATATCAAGATCTTGCAATGTGACAATCATTACAGCTGCGGCCACTGATATATCATTAAGGCCCATTATTTTTACTGGTTGTAATATTTGAATCTTATATATAAAGGTATACTATTTGGCTCCTCTAAAAAATTTTAAAGTGTTCAATGATAGTTTCTTTCACCTATATCGTCCGTCAGTCGTCACTATTACTTTGTGAGCCTGTGACATTTTTTGTTACTTTTTCTTAATCATTGCCTTCGCAATCATGAAATATTATATGTAAAGATTATTTTTTAATTAATCATCCACATGAGAACCGAGAATGTATTACTCTTACCCATCTGCATATTTATGGAAATTTTTAAATCCCTCACGAGGATTTCTAGAGACAATGTTTGTTCACCAATTCCTTCCCTCAGGAAAACTATCAAGATGGTTATGCAAGAGTAATCATGTGTTAAAACATGATATACATTGTCGAGTATCTCTAACATCTTAAGCTTTTAGATTAGTTGAATTGGTTACTTAACATCGTGCTAGAAGCTTAGGCCGGAGTTAGCATATATCTTGAACAGCATGCATACAAAAACTAAAAAGTAAATATTCTGAAATAGTTTGTCATCGACGTAGCAAAGCAGTTATATTTCATTTGGAAGCTTCAATTTTCAAATTGCACCAGCTCCCCCTATCCAAAAAAAATGTATGCTACTGAACTGCACGAGAGAGATACAAGCACAAAACCTCATTGAACTCGGTAACACTAATCAAATATTTTTCACTGAGCTCTTTAATTTTTACTTTTTTAAAAAATAATTGTAACAATTTCTTAATTATTCACGCGGTTTAACTTTAAGATATTGCAAAGTGGCTAACATCTTGGCCACCGAAATATTGTAAATGCCCATTATCTTTAATGATTGTAATATTTGAATCTTATTTATAAGTACATCCAAATATCTGAAATTCGGCCAAATCTGAGGCGTGGGCAATGGAATTAGCCCATTGCTATACCATTTCAAGTGTTATATATGCTTCACATTTGGGATCAATTTGGAAAATGTTACTCACTGATGTTGGGATTCCTATTATCATGTCCTTGCCAATTATTATGTACTTTATACTTAAAGGGGTAGTAGACAAGCTAGGTTGATTTTATGGCGATGCCTGATAGCCGATAGGAATTTGTTGACTTGTGATGGATAAGATGGGTTTTGTCTAGAGGTGGAGGAGATGGGTTCATGATCAAGTATATATGTCTTCAGTTGTTCTTCCGTTCTGGTCAATGGAAGCCTCTGAAAGGAAATCAACATAGACAAGAGCATTAGACAGGGTCGTTACCCCTCATCTCCTTTTCTGTTTCTTCGAGTTGGTGAAGCCCTCCATTTATTCTTTTCTATAGTTGAATTGAACAGTTGATCGAAAGGGATGTAAAGGTGTTGTCATTAGGAAAATGACAACACCTTATGGAAAGCAAGAAACATGTATTTGGGTGGTTAAGTTTATGTTGCAGTTTTTTGGACCTTATGGAAAGCAAGAAACATGTATTTCATTGAGCAAAAATCCACTGTCCTTAGTCATCTCATTGATCTTATCAAAATCAGTGGTTAAGGAAAGTAAACCGTAGCAGACAGTTTTGTGTATCAGCTTCGTAGGGAGCTCAAGCCTCAATGCATCTGAGGTAAGAGAGTTATATTAGATTGATATAGCACCAAATCTTGACTCCCTAAAGTTTAATGTACATCGTTCAGTTGTTGGCCGAATCAGGGCCAGGAGGGATTGGGGGAGATACGAGACTTTAGAATTAAGGTACGTAGTAACTCTCTTCTATTGTCCTGTCGTGATAGTTGGACTTGGCTCCAACATAGCTGACGTGATCAGAAGCTTTGAAAATCTATATCAAACCAGGATGTGAAGGAGAAAGGGAAATTGCAGGTCCGAATCAGGGTTAACAGTTGCTCTATCATGGATTGTAAATCAAACTTCCATGCCTTAGAAAAGATGGGAGCTGTTCAACGTTGACAGTTGGTTCTTTAGCTGGCAACCTGCTAAACTTTGTGTTAGAAGGAAGGAACTTGTTAAAACATGGTGGTGACTAACCCAATGGGCTCTCTAACATTGGTTATAAGCACAGGAGAGAGTAAGAATAGCGTGTATACTGGAGTAGATAGGCAGGTATCGTTTAAAGCACAGTGGGACTCAAGATTAGGAATGCTATGCATTTCTGGGGAGTTAGAGTATCAACCATGAGCTAATCTCTCGTACAATCATAGTGCTTATAAATTTGTTAATTTGTGGGTGTGATGAGACAGACAGGTGAGAGTGCATTGAATATTTATGGCCTAGCGACTTCATAGAGAATCAATTTTCTTCTTTCTGACCAACTCGATTACAGCTGAACGAGTATTTGTGTGATTTCCGCATGCTACGACGTTTCAAGTATACTGATATGGTCCAGTCAGAGCAATGAGACTATGTAGTAAACAAGGAAAATGTTATGCAAGAACTTAGAAATTACAAGCTCTCTTCGGGTGAGAATTGAACCACATACAAAATTTGATTAAGAATTCAAAAGCCAACTACAACGGTAGTATTGCCTCCCTTTAAATAAGAGATCAATCATTGACTAGGAATACACCCTCAATACTTACCCCATTTACCCCATGATTCCCACCTTCCAGTACCGGTTATGAATCCCACTTCAAAGTAACAGCCTAAAACAAATAACAGGAACAAACAAACAAACAAACAGCAGTAATGTGAATCTGGGGTTGGGCTTTGGGTTACGTCAGGAACATCTCGGCTCTCATATGTTCGTATCATATACTTGTCCGACTAGTTTTTAGCTTAGTTCTGATCGCAATAGTACTTTTGACTTGCTGAGATTACATCTGATACCAAGATAAATTAAGGTAGCAAATGACTTGATTTTTCATTCATAAGCCTAAATACATGCATGATTTGTTCCTGTGACATATATGGCATAATATATACGAAGTACAGTAGACAATAACCGGGAAATATGTAGCCATGAAAAGGTTGCTATTGACAGCAATAGCTGGAGTTGGTCAAATAATGAGCGTCGATGTGTAACTCATTTCCTCTCTTCCTTAGTTGGTCAAATAAAGAGCTTTCCAAAATTATGTTCTTCTTCTTTTCTTCCAAGTTTTGCTCAGATAGGTTCTTGAACTGTATGTTTTTAACCCCTAATGTTTCTACCTTCAGACTCATCCTTGTCAAAGTTGTTTCATGTCATCAATCTATATATCAGCCCAGTGCCCACCATATATTCTTAATTTCTTATTAGGCAACTTATCAAGTGGTAAGACCATGTTGCGTGCCCACTTCGTATTCTTTTTAACTATCACAAATAAACTTTGTAAGCAATATAAAATTGCCTAATTAATTATTAATTCGATACCAATACCAATGTGTATGAATAGATAATTCCTAACACCCAATAATCACGCAGCGGAATAACAATAACCGATACACCAAATCAATTACCCAATAATAGAGGAGGATAATACTTTAACTATCAATATGTATTAAAACTCATATACTCACACAATCACTATGTAGGCTCACGGCACCTTAGAGCACTTGTAAGGTTGGCCAACTCTCTTTCAATATTTTAATCTTCTTCTTACAATAAGGCTTCACAACCCATCTATTTATAATAGATCTAAATAAATCCTATTCCTAATAGGAAAGTCTTATTTAACAAACATATTCCTGAATTAATTAGAAGACATAATAGAACTTGACAACTAATTAATAAATAACAATCCTAATTGGATTAGGCTTGGTTTAATATCCAACATTGCCTCCCTTAAACCAAGCTCGTAAAAGTATTAGGTTCATCGCCATCTCGAGCAATAATCTTTAACGCGATCTCGAAAGTCAAAAACTCGTACACTTGTATTTGATCTTTGGTCTTCATCTTTACTCGCGATTGAGGACGAACTTTATACTTGACATACAACTTTTGGCTTGTTCTTCACAATCAAAATAATCTTCCATGTTAACCCATTCATCTTCAAAGTCCATAAAGCAACTGTCCAATCCAACATATCCACTATTGCATGATCTTGAGAATTCATGAATCTTCACATAATCTTAACTATCCACTTGAATAAAATATACATCTTCGGTACTAATCAAATCTTGAAACTCATTAATTGAAAAACCAAAATAATACTTCAACAACTCAACTTTGGTAGCACTTGAATTAGGAGTAAGAAATTTTTCAATACCAAGAAAATCAATGAGAGTAGAATTTTCAACCTTCTCAACGTTTTGATCGACAACCTTCAAATCAACAAACTCAAAATCTTAAGCAACATCAAACGCATTCTCAAATTTTATATTCTCCTCATTCACACTATCATCTAACATATTCATGCAAATTTTCTCACCTAATTTATCATCTTCAACAAACAAATTCTCAACACCACTTACTTGAGGAAATAATTCTTCAACATCTCCCATATCACCAAATACAACTTCCAATAAATTAAAATTCTCTTCACCAATTTCTGTCTCAACAAACTTGAATTTTTTTCTTCTTCACAACTATTTTCTTTCTCACAACAATTTTCTTTTTCAAATCCTTCTCCTAAACATGTACTATTAGTTTCAACTAAATTAGAAGTCATATCTGAATCTTCAATCGATTCTTCCTCCTTTGTGTCACCACATATATCTTTGATTACCAACTTTATCTCCTTTGTATCACCACCAAATTCAAAACTTTCTTTTTCTTCCTCTTTCTCTTCCAATTCCTTTTCTTTTTCATGTAATACTTCTTTTCTCCTTCTTTGCTTTGCTTTTCCTCATCCATCTTCCTCAAAATTTCTATCATTTTATTTATTTCCTTCACATATTCTCGTTGTTGCTCAAACGTAAATCTATCCTCGAATAATTTGTTGTCCAATATTCGGAGGTACAACCGAATATCTACGATATTTAAAATCACGTTCAAGTTTTTCCACTCCTCATAATTTTTGAAAGTATGTTCAAGTTTTTCCCAAACCACCTTTAAAGATTCTCGGTTCCCAAACGCAACAACCCCAAAATTCCTTCATGTATTGAATCTGGTAAAATTCGACAAATACGAAGGTCTTTTGCTATTGAAAGTATCTTTGGCTCCAGATTATCAAATTGGTCAAATACATCATACCACAAGTAGCAATTCTTAAGATATTTACTAATATTAATGATCCAAGAATCATAATTAGAAATAACTAACTTAGGAAAACGCATCCTTTTAATCAAACAAACAATTAATTAACTCGTCTTTAATTGTAGCCTCTTCTCCTTGCAAAAATCACGCTCCAACTATTCTTGACAAATTTTCCGATGACACCTTATCAAACAAATCTGCACCAACACACCGTTGACCCCTTGTTCAACGGGCCTTTACCAAATACTTTAAAATCACAACCTTGAGTAACAATATTTTCAACACAACCAACTAGGATCGAGCCTAAAGCTCTGATACCAAATGTAAGCAATATAAAATTGCCTAATTAATTATTAACTCCGATACCAATACCAACACCAACGTGTAGGAATAGATAATTCCTAACACCCAATAATCACGCAGCGGAATAACAATAACCAATACACCAAATCAATTACCCAATAATAGAGGAGGATAATACTTTAACTATCAATATGTATTAAAAACTCATATACTCACACAATCACCATATAGGCTCACGACACCTTAGAGCACTTGTAAAACGCTGGCCAACTCTCTTTCAATATTTTAATCTTCTTCTTACAATAAGGCTTCAAAACCCATCTATTTATAATAGATCTAAATAAATCCTATTCCTAATAGGAAAGTCCTATTTAACAAACATATTCCTGAATTAATTAGGAGACACAATAGAACTTGACAACTAATTAATAAATAACAATCTTAATTGGATTAGGCTTGGTTTAATATCCAACAAACTTCACTCTCTTATATTGAACTTCATATATCAATCGACTGGCCTGCATCTTCAAGTAAGGTTTGCGACATGTTTGATTTGGTTCTCTGTTACGTTCTAGATACGACCCTTTTTTTTTTTTGACACTAAACGTATTCTTTGTGGTTCTTGTATTTCCAATTTCCAGTTAATAATAAGTAACCGAGACTAGAGATGCACATACGGTTCGAACCGCCGGTTCACAAAATGCCCAAATGTTGAACCTGAACCGCACCGGAACCGTACAGTTGACGGTTCACGGTTCAAACCGTAATTTTCAAACTTTTTTTTTTAAATACCGTATTTAAAGTTTAAACCTTTGTAAACTTTATACAAACTATTTTTTAATTTTTTTAAGTTACCAAAAATATTTTTTTTATATTTTAAGTTAAACTTTATAATTGTAAATAACCAAAAGTGTATATATATATATTTTTAAAACAGGGACGGTACCCTGGCCAATTTTACTAATCATAATAAAAAATTATAAGGAGGGGGACAACGAACTTTGCCAAAGGAGCCTTACCTCGAATTTACAATTTATTCAATAAATAAAAAATCTAATATATAAATAAAAAATCTAATCTATAAATAAAAAATTATAATCTAAAAATTACAATTAACTTACTTCATAAAGCGGCGTAGTTCAATCGCCCTCGGTCGATGTAATTTCATCAAAGCCATCATCCTCCTTGGAACTACTTAGCTTATCTTGTAATCGATCTTGTGCCTTAACCCAACCGCCTAATAAAAGTTGATTTTCTAAATTAACAACGTTCAACCTTGATCTTCTTTCATCCAAAACATACATTCCCACGCTAAATGCGTGTTCTACGGCGACAGTTGAGGCGAGAGAAGCTAGAACCTCATTTGCAATCAAGGATACATTAGGATAATTTTGGGTCATTCGTGCCCACCACTTTAAAATGTCAAAATTATCTATAGGCCCAAAAGTAGTTGTTAAATATATATCAAGTTCAATAGTATTAGAATCGCCTCGTGCACGTTTTTGAGTTCTTGAATTTACATAATTATCTACCCAATTAAATGGGTCATCACTTATTTGACTAGTACTACTAGTACCTTCATTATCATTATTTGGACCATAAATCGCATTATATTCTTTAAAAATATCATATAAACAATTTTTAGCTTCATTTACAACGTCACTTGCTTTTGGGATAAGTTCGGTTAAAAAAGTCAATGCCATCGGGAATAAATTTTGATAATAATACGTAACTATGTCTTCTAAACCATCTTGTCTTATCCTAGGATCTAATAGTTTAGCTACTAAAAATAATTATGGAATGTTCAAAAATACTTTAGCCATTTTTCTCTCATACGACCAATACATTCACCTAAAACTGGAAAATCTTTAAAATGCTTAAATATTTAACTAATTTTAGCATAATTTTCTAAAACTAATACGGAAGTAGGATAATAAGAACTGGATAATTGAGAGGTAGCATCGTTAAAAATTTTCAAAATTAGCTTTAAATTTTCAAAAGCATCCCATTGATGAGGAAATAAAGTGATAGGATATTCTATTTGTTGAAAAAACGCATACAATAGTTCCCGCCATTCATAAGATTAACTTAACATTTTATAGGTGAAATTCCATCGGTTTGGAACATCCACGGAAAATCTTTTAGGTTCAACTTTATTAGTTCTACAAAATTTAGCCCATTTTTTGTAATATTTGGATGTCTCTTCAAATAAGAAATAATTTCCCTAATTGGACGTACTTCATCAAGTAATATATTTAAACCATCTTGCATACACAAATTTAAAATATGACATATACATCTAACATGAAAAAATTTACCACCAATCGATGGTTTACAAACTTCAATGAGAGATGGTAAACCAGCAGTATTATTTGTAGCATTGACAAATCCAATTGAAAATATTTTATTAGTTAAACAATATTCTTGTAAAATTGTTAAAATTTTAATAGAAATATTACGTGCATTATGTACAGTATCAAACTCTCTAAATGCAATTAATCATTTTTGAATCGTCCATGAATTATCAATCCAATTGATCACGCCAAAAAAGATTGTGTGAACGTGTCTGGTCCACGTGTGTAGTCTAGTAGGATTCCGGCTTTGTGTTGCAGGGATTGTCCTTGAAGTGCAAGTAGCTTCGATCCTGTGATCAACAAAGAACACCGTAAGGGGTGCTGGGTTGTCCCAGCGATAACCCTCAAGCGTGAGAATCAGCAATACTTCGTGTGAGAGGTAAAGCTAAGAAAGTATGTAAGCAAGTAATTTGCATGTACCTTATGAGGCATGTTGAAGGTGCTTTTTATAGGGAGATAAACCATAATCCTAGTTAGTTTCGGAATGGGAGAGATATGATCAATTCCCATGTCTTTCGAACTATGTTTCCTTGTCTGCTTGGGACTGATGTATATAGAGTTTTAGCAGGACTCTTCCCAGTTTGAGAGATAATTTCAGTAGTGGACTCTGTTTTGCCCAGCTGAAGGGGCTATGTCGAGGTCGGCATGGATGCTTCCAGGTCGCTCGATGTAGTCAAGGTCGGCCTGGCATGCACCAGGTCGCTTGTTATAATCAAAGTCGGTCTGGCATGCGCCCAGGTCGCTTGGTGTTGGTGAGGTCGACCTGGGATGTTCCCAGGTCGCATCGTAGACCCCTGTGTCAGCGTACTGGGAGAGTATACTGATGAGGTGGGCGACCTGTCGTATTATGATTCCCAAGTCGTCATGTTCGAGGTGGGCGCTTGCCTAGCTGGAGCCTATGAAGCCGCAATGTCTGCCACGTGTCCAGCTGAAAGCTGAGGTCGTTCACCAATGACATGTAATTCCTATATAACTATACATTTGCCAATGATCACTCCAAATATCGGCACATATTGAAACTTTATTTGGTAAATCTATAAACGTATTAATTAAGATTTGTTTACCTTCAAAAACTCTAGCTTTTATGTCACGAGTAATTATATTTCTATGAATTTGTCTAGCAGCGGGGTTCAAAGACAATTGTGCAAGTCGCTCCCAACTTGCATTATTTGCAAAATTAAAAGGTTGTCTCGTAGAACTCACAAAATAAGCCATTTCTTTTCTATACACAACATCACTAAATTTAAATAGGTTAGTAGACGTACTTTGTGGTCCCTGTGATAATCCCGTTTTGAGTTGTGTTTGACCTTGATCGATTCCAAGCTTCTCGGGATGCTTAGTTTGGATGTGACGACTATATATACATCACGTATCCATTTCCAGTTTTAAAATGGAATTCGCTTGTGCAATAGTTGCATTTGACTTTAAAATTTTGACCTTCAATATGTGTCTTTGTAAAGTGCACAGTCATGACATCGGATCTTCCCGTTGTTCGACCTCGACGACCACCACCTTGACCTCTTCTAACTTCACTTTGAGTTTAACTCTCTTGAGTACGAGGATTCGCTTCGGAGGGAATTCGCTCCCCCTCACCCATTGAATTGTTTACATCATATTCGTCATCGCTCAACTCCTCGAACGGTAATTGCATAGTTGCCTTGCCCTTGCCCTTTGCGGTGGATCGAGAAGAAGACATTTTTTTGCAATACAATTATAAATAATTTATAGAATGTAAAAATAACTATATATTAAGTATAGAAGTAATTAATAATTTATAGAATGTAAAAATAATTTTATAGTAAGTATAAAATAATTATATAGTAAGTATAGAAGTAATTAATAATTAATAGAATATAAAATAATTTCATAGTAAGTATTAAATAATTTCATAGTAAGTATAGAAGTTATTAATAATTTATAGAATGTAAAAATAATTTTATAGTAAGTATAAAATAATTTTATAGTAAGTATAGAAGTAATTAATAATTTATAGAATGTAAAAATAATTTTATAGTAAGTATAGAAGTAATTCATAATTTATAGAATGTAAAAATAATTTTATAGTAAGTATAAAATAATTTTATAGTAAGTATGGAAGTAATTAATAATTTATAGAATGTAAAAATAATTTTATATTAAGTATAAAATAATTTTATAGTAAGTATAGAAAATATAAAATAATTTATAGAATTGAGAGAATTAGTATAGAAAAATAAATAAAAAAAGTGCTTAACAAAAAATAGAGTACCAAATAATATTATTAAAAAATAAAAACATATTTAATAATAATTAATAAATAAACTTACTTGTAAAATTGGAAATTGGAAACTTTTGATCACTCAAGACTTCAGAGTTGAGAGAATTGAGATTTGAGATTTGAGAGATGAAGAGGTGGAGTGGAAAAAATTGAAGAGATGAAGAGATGGTGTGGAAAAAATTGAAGAGATGAAGTGGGTATTTATAGGTTGAGAAAAGATGAAAAAAAAATTTAATTTTTTTAAGCCAAAAACGGTCACTTGACCGTTGCATCAACGGCTCTCAAGAGCCACCATCCAATCTTTCATCATCAACGGCCAAGATCATTTTGTGATTAATTTTTTTTTTGAATTTTGACCGTTTGAACCGGCGGTTCAACGGTTCACGGTTCGCGGTTCAAACGGTTCACGGTTCAGGTTTGTCTGAACCGAAACCGAACCGTTGAATCGTCGGTTACGGTTCAGAATCAACAGTTTGGTGACGTGGCGGTTCACAGTTCGAACCGTTTGAACCGCAACTGAATGGCCATGTCTAACCGAGACTGTAAGTCATGGACTAAATAAAAACTCAAACCCGCATTTTTGGTGCTTAAATGTGTCATAACTTGGTTTGGTTTAATCTGCAAAAATTTATTTTCAAGGGTTAATGCATGTTAGGCACGTACTATGGGATATTCAGACAATCTAACCCTGGTGGGATGAATATCACGAGGGAGTGCAAAGAGAAGGGTTTTCGTTGCCTCAACGTCTACAAATCAAAATCTACAAGCAGGAAAATAACGACACTTCCTAGCACAGTTCCACTCAACTAGGGGGGTGTTTTGATTATGGAAGTAAAATAAAAAAAAAGTAACTGAACAGTAAGAACTCACGTATCAAAATTAGGAGGCACGGGAAATGGTTTGAATCTTGATCATCGATGGAGCCAATTAGCCAAATCAGTGAATCACCTGCACAACCAAATTTTTTTTTTTTATAAACAAATATAGATTGATACAAGTGTGCAAATACAGAATTTAGGCTTCTAATGTTTCTCTTCGGCCTTTGCAAATGAAGAAAAGATTACAAAAATATCAGATATATACCTTTGCAATTGCGGAACGACATAACGATTCAACTCTAACTTTGAATTTTGAGAAAACTTGAGTTGAGAAGTAGTAAAAGGATCAAAGATTTAGATAAAAGAATCATCGGTAAATGGATTAGGGTTTGCCAATTGTCAATTGGGCAAACTTTGAAGAATAGACTTTGGGGATTAGGTCCGATACTATAATTTCGTCTAAATTACCAATTTGTCATTTGTGAAATACTGAAGTGCTTAACGATGATAGAGAATGACAGGTATTTTTTTTTTTTTCATTTCAATATGAGCCATTTTTTTATAATAAAACTAGAATTACGTGTTTTTAAATGGCTTGGCTAATAGACTAAATGAAAAAATCTAATTAAACAGAATGAGTAATAGTAAAAATACAGATATATATAAATAGAATATGGAATGGATATTTGATTGTTGTATATTTGTTACTTGAATGAATTTGTGAGAGAAAATGGAGGGAAAAGTTCTTCTCTTATTAAAAAGAGATTCACCTCTTTACAAAGCTTAATCACAAAAGTAAAATGCACGACTGAAGTTATTAAAAGCTAAAAAACAAAGAAACTGACTAACTAATTAAGATATACACACGACACCCTTACAGAATATCATAAATACACTTATGTCCCTTAACTACATAACAACTTGACTACTCTGTAGGTTGTGATCCTCTGAAGCTGCATCAACACCCTGAGTTACATAGTCTTTATCATCCCCCCTCAAGCTGCAAGTGGAAAAGAGATTAAACACTTAAAGCTTGGATAAGAGAGAAACCAACTGAGAAGACGAGAGAGCCTTGGTAAGAAGATCAACAGGTTAAAGTGAGGAAGCAATGTGAGCAGGCTTAATAATACCAGCACTAAGTTTCTCCCTAACCAAATGACAATCTATATCGATATGTTTGGTTCTTTCATGAAACACAGGGTTAGAGGCAATATGTAAGGCGCTTTGTTGTCAAAAACAAAGGAACATGAGTTAACCCAAGAATATTGAAGTCCCTAAGAAGAGAAAGAAGCCAAGTAATCTCACAACAAACAGATGCCATCGCCCGTACTCACCTCTACTGGACCTTGAGACAGGTTGTTTGTTTCTTTGCTTTCCAGGAAATCAGTGAGTAACCAAGCAAAATACAGTAACCAGACAATGACCTTTTAGTGGTAGGACATGCAGCCCAGTCTGCATCACAGAAAGCCAAAGACTAAAAGAGGAAGCCTTTGTAAATAAAAGACCCTGACCAGGAGTGCCTTTGATGTACTTGAGAAGTTGAAGAACAGAAGCATAATGAGGTGTCTTTGGAGCACTCATGAACTGACTCAAAATATGGACAACATACGAGATATCAGGTCTTGTAATGGTTAAGTATATCAACCTACCAACTAATCTCCTGTACAACCCTGGATCTGAAAAATCATCTCCAACATCAGCAACTAAACCATGATGCTGAGAAATAGGAACCTTGGAAGGCTTAGCATCTAGAAGACCAACATCAGTAAGAATATCTAAAGCATACTTCCTTTGGTGAAGACACAGACCAGTATGAGATCTAGCAATCTCGAAGACAAGAAAGTATCGCAATGGGCCCATATCCTTAATTTTGAAATGAGATTGCAAATGATTCTTGACAAGAGCAATATCAGAAGAAAAAGACCCTGTAATCAGGATGTCATCAACATAAACAAGGACAGGAGTGAAAGAAGAGGACTTACTGAGAAGAAACAATGAATGATCATTTGAGGATTGAGTAAAGCCAAAGGTTAACAAAGTAGACGAAAATTTTGTAAACCACTGCCTTGGGGCCTGTTTGAGCCCATAGAGAGATTTGATAAGTTTGCAGACAACTGGCTGAGTAGAACCAGAAGCGGATGACCAACAAGAGGGAAGAGAATAACCAGGAGAAATAGTCATGTAAACCTCCTCATCCAAATCACCATGTAGAAAGGAATTCGTAACATCCATTTGGTCCAATTGCCAGTTGAAATGAGAGGCAATAGCCAGAAACAATCTCACAGTTGTCATCTTAGCAACAGGAGAAAAAGTCTCAAAATAATCCAAACCCTCTGTCTGAGTAAAGCCTTTAGCAACCAGCCTGGCTTTGAATCGATCCACTATGCCATCTGGATTGTGCTCTAAAAACCCACTTACATCCCACAGCTTTCTTTCCAAGAGGTAAATACTAAATTTCCCAAGTCTTATTTTGTTCTAAAGCCAACAATTCAGTTTGTATAGCCTTACACCAGTTAGGATCTTTGATTGCTTGAGAGTAAGTGGTTGGTTCAGTGACAGAGGATATATTGCAAATAAAAGAATAATATGCAGGTGATAGGTTGGAGTAAGAAAGAAATTTTGACAAAGGATATAAAGGACTAGGCCTGAGATCGGTAGATACCTGAAGAACATTAGTAAGCTGCTTTGGAAGACCTATATAGTCCTGAAATTTTGCTGGAAGAACTCTAGTCCTTGCAGGCCTAGTGGAGACAATAGGAGGAACAACAGGAGAAGTAAGAATAAAAGAATTGACAGGGGAAGAAAGATGTAAATCAGAAGCTGCATCAGTAGTGGGAGATAAACCAGAGACATCATCATCATTATCAGGATGATCAAGAGGATTTGAGTGACAAAAATCAATAAAGAGAGGAGTGTGAGAATCAAGATTAAAAGAATTAGAAAAGGGAAATTGGTCCTCATAAAACTGAACATCTCTACTGTGGAAAATCTTATGAGTTTGCAAGTTATATAACTTGTAGGCTTTCTTTCCATAAGGATAGCAAAGAAAAATGCATTTGATTGCCCTGGGATCAAACTTATCCCTTGTAGCAGAGAGACTGGAAGCAAAACACAAGCATCCAAGAACTCTGAGATGTTTATAGGAAGGGGAATGACCAAACAATAGTTCATAAGGAGATTTGTTGTGAAGAATAGCAGAAGGAGTTCTGCTGATGAGATAAGTAGCAGTGAGAAGACATTCACCCCAGAATTTCTTTGGTAAATGAGCCTGAAATCTTAAGGCCCTAGCTACATTTAAGAGATGTCTATGTTTTCTTTCAACCCTACCATTTTGTTGTGGGGTTGCTACACAAGAACTATGTTGTTTTATGCCAAAAGAACCAAAAAGAGAAGAGATGTCTTGATTAAAAAAATCAAAACCATTGTCTGATCTGACTTGAGTTACTGAACCATTGAATTGAGTTTTAGCCATTTTGAGAAAGAATTGAAGATAGGTAAGAACTTGAGACTTAGAATAAAGCAAATAAGTCCAAGTTGTTCCAGTGTAATCATCAAAAATTGTTAGAAAAGAAGTACAACCATTAAGAGTACACTGTCTATAGGGGCCCCAAACATCACAATGAAGCAAAGAAAAAGGAGTTACATTGTGTGAAGAACTCAAGGGAAATGGAATTCTGGTCTGCTTAGCAAAATGACAAATATCACACACAGGGGTATTGTTCTTCTCAGTACAAGGAATATCAGGAATTTGAGTAAGAGAGCTGAAAGATAAATGTCCTAATCTATAATGCCATACTGAAATAGAAGGATTAGTAACGATTAGTAACACTACAGATCACAGAGGAGGCAAGGGTGCTTGAACTTGAAGTTCTTCCAGGTGGAATCACAAGCCTATACAGCCCCTTATTCAGCTTACCAATCCCCTTCAGTTGTCTTTGAGCTAGGTCCTGAAAAATACTGTAAGAAGGAAAGAAAACCATGCAATAATTGCTGTCATATACTAGCTTACTACCAGAGCTGAGATTAAATTTAAACTGTGGAACATACAGAACATTGTAAAGAGTAATTTCTGGTGTAAGTATGACAGTGCCTTTATGTGTAATGAGAGAACACTGACGAGTAGGCAAAGATATAAAAGAATGAATGGGAATAGGATCAACAAGATTACTAAATTGAGAAGTAATATAGTCAGTGGCCCCTGAATCAATAATCCAATCTGATGTTGCTATAGCATTACGAATTGAGGATAAAGAACTAGTAATACTGGGAAAAGATAGAAATGTACCTATAGCCTGATTTTCAGTTAAAATAGTATTGAGATTGGAAGTAATAAGACTGAGAAGATGCTGGTATTGGCTTTCTGAGATGTTAGGTTCTGGACCACTGATAGATGTAACAGAATTAACACGAGCATTGTTGTTGGGAGAATTGATCACAGACTGAGAAGTCTCTTGTGTATGATGAGCACAAGCAGTAGTCCCTCTTGGCTTGAGATTCTTAGGAATCCTTGAGGGATCAGGTTTTGTACCATAGAATTTGTGCCAATCTGGATAGCCATGAATATAAAAACAAGTTTCCTTGGAGTGACTATTACCTCCACAGTGATCACAGTGCAAGTTTCCCTTGACATTGGACTTTCTGTAGTTGTTATTTCTTGAATAAGAAGAATTACTATCATTATTATTCCTCTTGGCCATTAGTGCTGTAGTAGAATCAGATAACAATTTATTGTAGGTAGACATATTTGTTGCAGACAAGGTCCTAGTATTTTCATCTTAAATTAATATAGACAAGGCTTGACTTGTGTTTGGGAGAGGTGTCATTGCCAGAATACTGCTCCTAGTATTGGCAAAAGCCTCATTCAATCCCATCAAGAATTGAGTCAGGGTTTCAACATGTTCATAAACATCCAGTTGTTTGAATGCTCCACAGATACAATTACAAACACATCATGGAGGATTGTAGATATTGGTCAATTCATCCCAAAGAGACCTAAACCTAGTGTGATAAGCAGTTACTGATAAAGAGCCTTGAGTGCATGACATTATTTCTCTTTTGATTGAAATTTTTTTTGGAGCATTGCCTTGAGTGTATCGAAATGCCAAATCATCCCAAATTGCTTTTGCAGTAGTAAGATAAACAACACTAGGGACAATTTCTTTGGAGATCACATTTAATAGCCAAGAAATTATCATGTCATTACATCTTTCCCATTGATACAAGTATTTTGAATGAACACTAGGTTTCTTGTTAACACTAGTGACTAATCCTAATTTTGACTTCGCAGATAACGCAATTGTCATTGCTCTCTTCCATTGCATATAATTTGTATCATCCAGAACTACCGAGATTAAAATCATACCTGGATTGTCATTGGCATGAAGAAACAGGGGGATGCGAAGGATGTAGTTTGAGATCAATTTCACTCAAATCATACTCATCAACAATTGATTATGTTTCCTCAACATTATCTTCTTCAGTTGCATTTTGCATGTGCTCTTGATTACGAGAATTAGGGTTTGAATTTCCAAATGTAGGCATTTCGAGATAGGGTTTGAAGACGAATGAAATAGAAAAACCAAATGAGGATTTCAATCGATAAAAGGTTACTTTAAAGCAAGAAATCAGAGATTAACCAAAAGCATTACATGCTTTGATACCATGTTACTTGAATGAATTTGAGAGAGAAAATGGAGGGAAAAGTTCTTCTCTTATTAAAAAGAGATTCACCTCTTTACAAAGCTTAATCAGAAAAGTAAAGTACACGACTGAAGTTATTAAAAGCTAAAAAACAAAGAAACTGACTAACTAATTAAGACATACACACGACACCCTTACAGAATATCATAAATACACTTATGTCCCTTAACTACATAACAACTTGACTACTCTGTAGGTTGTGATCCTCTGAAGTTGCATCAACACCCTGAGTTAGAAAGTCTTTATCAATATTATTTAGGGAAAATTGCGGGCGGTCCCCTTTTTGAGATTTTCAACCGCTTTAGTGCCTCATTTTTGTTTCCATCATCTTAAGTCCATTTTATGTAATAAATTGACTAATTATTTCACAACTGCCCCGGTAACAACCTATGGCGTTTTAGTAGTTGCGTCTCTCTTTCCATTGCGATTTCTTACCAAACTTTTCATCCATATCATATTCGAAAGTTTCTGCCCATTCGATTTCGTTTTTTGATTTTTTTCAAGTTGTTATAATCGTGTTCACTAAGAAATCGAAATTAATTGATTCAATGAAAACTGCTGTCATGTTGTTGAAATTCAGAAAAGATATAATTGTTTCGAAAGTTTAAAGGTGGAATGAAATATTTTCGTATGCAGCTTATAAAATATTCATTCAAGATTTGGTTTTTATTTTATTTTCATTAAGAACCAGAATAGTAATCCTGTTTGTATTTAATAAGAGAATACATTTAGTTCAGTTGTGTGCATCGAAAATAAAAGTTGTGCATCGCGATGCACAAAAATAGTAATTTGTAGTAAACTTTTGAGCATCGCGATGCACACTGTTATGCATCGCAAATGTTTTCTTGTTGATTCAGTAGAAAATTGTGTCGGACTAAAAAGGTGTGCATCGCGATGCATAAAAATAGTACTTTTTCAGTAGAAGTTTGGCATCGCGATGCACACTTTGATGCATCGCAAAGGTATGAATTTAATTGGAATTTTATTAATTCATATTATTATCACAAAAGTTATTGAGAATACAATTCATAGCACACAATTGACATTTTATGGTATGAATTTGTTGATATGGAATAGGGAAACAATGCACGTGAATTCGTGATGCATCAAAAACAACAAAGTTTGCATTATGATCCACAAAATTTGAAACCTTACAAACGCTGTTTTATATTCAGATTTATATGCAAATTATTCAAATTTCAATCTATTCAGGAATTTTAAACAAAAAATCCAACTATAAAATTAACCTGATACTTCATCAACTTGTTGTTTTCATGTTTTGTTTGTTTAGGTGCTTGTTGCTTTCTTCCCAGTACTTTGTTGTAGTTGCGAAGACATTTTTGTTCTGATTGATAATAACTCACGAAAATGTTTTCAAATATTTTACAAAATCATTGGAGGTTGTTTGTTGAGTAATCGTCGGAGGTTTTAAGATTTTTTGAAGTGATGAGGGTTTTTTGCAGTGTATTGTGTTAAGCATTTAACTAGATAATTGTTTTGGAGTGTGAAGCTGATGCAATACGTACGTGTTAGAAGGAAGGGCATAGACGATATTTTGCAAACAGAGTGTCTTTTTTCGGTTGAAAAGAAAAGGTTGTGCATCACGATGCACAACAACAGTACCTTTTATTACAATTTTGTGCATCACGATGCACACCTTTTGTGCATTACAAATGCAATGTTGTGTATCGCGATATTTTACGATGCATTGATTTGGTTTGCGATGCATAGCGTACCTGTTTCATATTTTTTAAGTGCATAGACGACATTTTTCAACAAAAATGTCATTTTTCTGGTTTGAAACAATTATTGGATTAAAGCGGTTGAAAATTGTGTAAAATGGAGCGGCCTGAATTTTGCCCTATATATTTAACGGAAAATTGCTGGCCGGTCCACTTTAGAAAGTTTTTATTCTCTCCACTCCACCATTTTTTTTCTTAACCACTAAAAGGCACTTTTATAAAATTGTTCCTAAAATACTCATGTTTCTTTCCTAACTATTCTTGCGTTTAAATTCCTCAGTTCGTCACTCACTGTCGTTTCGAGGGGAGTAGAATTTTTGCCTTCTTTAGGGACAGCACTTCCTACAAATTTCGCAATCAACTGTTTTGATCAAAAACCGGATCATTAGCCAAAACACGATGTAAAACATATGACTAATTTATAACCACGCTTCAAACTGTACGTATTTTAATTCATGGATTGATCGAAAAGTGGAGTAAAAAATATGTAAGAAGCTATATACACTGTAATTATAATAAGTTATAATAGCAGAAGAAAGCTCATTACCTTGTGATATTGAGCCTTCAAGCAAGCGTTGTGTTCTTCCATAATAGGAGTATGAAAGAATTCACGAATGGACGATTCTTGCATCCCGATGCCGAATTGTTGCATCTCAAATTTAATCCCGATGCCCAAATCAATCTGAAAAAGTGGCACTGTATCCCGATGCCCAATTGTTGCATTCTGATGCCCAATTATTTCATCTCAAATTTAATCCCGATACCTAATTTTTACATCCCGATGCCCAAACTAATCTGAGAAAGTGGCACTGCATCCCGATGCCCAATTGTTGCATCCTGATGCCCAATTATTGCATCTCAAAGTGAATCCCGATGCCCAATTGTTGCATTTCGATGCCTTGGGATGCCTGATGGGCGCGTGTTTTGGTTTCATTAAGAGTATTGTTGTCATTTCGACCAAAAAGTGTCTTTTTCCGATTTAAAAAAAAAAATAGTGGACTGGAGCGAATTAAAATGTTGAAAAAGGGACCGGCCTGTAATTCACCTTATATTTAACAGGAAATTGCTGGCCGGTACACTTTAAAACATTTTGGTTCTCTCCAGTCCACCATTTTTTTTTTAAATCGAAAAAAAGCACTTTGAGAATTTTCTTCCTAAAATGCCCCCGTCTCTTTGATGATGAAGATTAACTTTCACAGTCCAGCTCCCCCGCTTAAAAGCTTCATAGCATTTAAATCGGAGAAATATAAATTCACAAAAACAAACGTGGAAACGAAGAAAAAAAATAGTCGAATTTCCATATATAGAACCCGAATTTGATCACAATTTGATCAAATTCAAATTTTCTGAATTCATCCTGTTTTTCCTTGTTCTTGGGCTGTTTTGGCCACTTTAATCTATGTTTTAAGCTTCGAATTAGTTTAAAATCAATCACATACTATTATCCTAACTTAGTATTACATTTGTGCACAATTTTTCTACCAAATAACACTATATTCGAGCTCCGAATCGAGCTTGGCAGTGTGCTGTCTGAAAACAGAAGGAAATGTTCTTGGACTGATTTTGGGACTTTAGTCAATACCATGTTTGTACGTAAATTTTCTAACAAAAAATAACCATTTTGATCGATTTTGATATTATATTAAATTGGTCATCGGGATGCCTTAAATTGGACATCGAAATGCCTTAAATTGGGCATCGAAATACCTTAAATTGGGCATCGCGATGCATAAAGTGAATCATCGCAATGCACAAAATGGAGCAGCGCAATGCACAAAATAGAGCATCGTATGCACAAATCGGTGCATCGCGTGTGCAGCATCGCTTTTTGTCATCTCCTTCACTCACTTTCTCTCCCCTCACTTTCCCCTCCTCTTTTGTATCATTAAGGCCTCTGACTTTTACCTACTTTTAACTAATACTCTTTCCCCTTCAAGCTTAGTAAGGAAAGACGCATCCCTTGAACCAGTTGATGGGAATAGTGCCTCACCAAATACTTGATGCTCAGCCAAAGGAGGAAATGAAGGGATTTCAGAAATGAAGGGATGGAAATGAAGGGATTTCAGAAAAAAGAGGGGAAGAGCACTAATTGACAAGGACGAAAAAAGCACCTGGGAGGCATGGCTCTCACCACCAATAGAAGGCGAGGTCAGTGAATAGTGCATTCTTTCAGGCCGCCTTCTGAACCATGATAGAAGGAGTACCGACCAAGTCCACAATAGAGAAGTGTGGGGAGATGAATGCCATTTGAAGAATTAAATTAAGGAGGAGTGAGAACGAAGAAGCAGAAAAACTTGGGAAGACAGCTTTTCTAGATAAGTAATGGAGGTAAGGTTGGGAGGAAATGACCACCATTTGAGGATTCTAATAGAGTAATTGTGAAAGCAACGGACAGTGCCCTAGCAAACAACGGCAAAAAAAATTCAGTTGGCCGCCCTGTTCGCCTTAGCGAGGTGCGATAGCCTCAAATTTTTGTTTTGTACCCCTTTTTTGTCCATCACAATGCAATAGTGTTGCATCGCGAAGCAAAAGTATTGCATCACGATGCAAAAGTGGTGCTTTGCGATGCACAAAAATAAATACTTAAATTGGGCATCGTTATGCCTTGGGTTATTGATGCGCACTTTTTTTTCATTAATAACATAATCGTCTTTTTACCCCAAAAATATCTTTTTTCAGCTTTAAAAAAAGATAGGTGGACTGAAGCGATTACAAATGTTGAAAAAGGGACCGGCCTGTAATTTACCCTAATTGAGTGAATTACAGGCCGGTCCCTTTTTAAACATTTGTAATTGCTCTAGTCCACTCATCTTTTTTAAAAATCGGAAAAAGACATTTTTGGGGCACAAAGACGATTATGCCATTAATGAAAGAAAAACACACGCGCTTCAGTAACCCAATGCATCGCGATGCACCAATTGTTGCATCGCGATGCACCACTTTTGGCATCGCGATGCAACAATTGGTGCATCGCGATCATCGCAGCGCGCTTTAGGGAACCAACGCATCGCGATGCACCAATTGTTGCATCGCGATGCACCATTTTTGGCATCGCGATGCAACAATTGGTGCATCGCGATCATCTCAGCGCGCTTTAGGGAACCAACGCATCGCGATGCACCAATTATTGCATCGCGATGCACCACTTTTGGCATCGCGATGCAACAATTGGTGCATCGCGATCATCGCAGCGCATTTTAGGGAACCAACGCATCGCGATGCACCACTTTTTGGCATCGCGATGCAACGATCACAGCATACTGCGATTGGCAAATTAAATCAGTCCAAGAACATCTTCCTCTATTTTCGGACAGCACACTGTCAAGCTTGATTTGAAACTCAAAAATAGTATTTTTTGGTAGAAAAATTGTGCACAAATATAGTACTAAATTAGGATAATAATATGAGATTAATTTTAAACAAATTCGAAGCTTAAAACAGAGATTTAAGTGACCAAAACAGCTCAAGAACAAAGAAAAACGAGATGAACTCAAAAAATTTGAATTTGATCAAATTCGTGTTTTATGCATGAAAATTGATACCCAAACATTAGGAAAGACTATATTAACAACATGAAATCATTTATACATCAATTTGAATCTCAAATCTGAAGCAACCATGTTGTTGAGGGTATTTTAGGAATAAAATTTTCAAAATGCCTTTTAGCGGTTAAAAAAAAAAAGGGTGTACTGGAGATAAAAAAAGTTTGGGAAAGTTGACCGGCCAGCAATTTTTCCTATTTAATTCTCTTGGATAAATACATTTTTGGGCCCTTAAGTTTGCTCACCATGGGGGGGCTTGGGCTTAGTCCTGGTGAGCCTCCCAAAAGGACGGGCCTGCGATTCAGTTACACCCTTAGTTGTGTGCTCTTTTAGCATACTCTAAATCAAAGTTCTTTTTTGTTTCTAAATCTATATTTATACTACCTCCATCCCAAATTAATTGTCGCTTTAGGCAAAAAAAATTATATAATTGTTGTTTTAGGCAAAAAAATTTATCCCAAAATAATTGTCATTATAGGATTTTGAAGAATATTTAGCCATATTCTTCCCAAACTACCCTTATTTACTACTACTACTACTAACAAATTAAATGCTCTACTTTCAAGAAACATTGAAAATATAAACAGTTTCTTTTAAAAAAAAATTAAAAGTCCTCTCAAATATCTACAGCACAATAAAGATAAAAAAAGGAAGAAAGTAAGAAAACGAACATGCATTTCGGAGGTAAAATCCAAAATTTAAAATTGGAAAATACAACATTGGCTCCATTCTGAAATTTAAGCAAAATCCAAAATTTTGATTTAGGCTCCTAAATTTTTAGATTTTCTTGTTCTTTGTTTGATTTTGTATTTTGGTGGGAAGAATATAAATAGACTCGTCAAAGTGATTGTTAAAACACATATGATTTTTGAGAGAAAGTAGGATGAGTTAAGAGGAAAGAGAAAATTAATTGTCAGTATAATGATTTGATTTAAATAAGGATAGATTAGTCTTTTTATTAGCTTTCTTAATTCATGTACAAAGTTCTAAAATGACAATTAATTTGAGACGGAGGTAGTATATATTTAAAGTTGCTGAGGATGCCTTAGGTTGTGACACCTCACCAACCTTTGGATTTCTTAATTCTCTTAAGCCTCCAAGTAAGCTTGACTTTTTAAGTGAGGTGACTTTTTATTTTTAGGTCATTAGCTAATAATTATACCTAATAATAATAGCTATAACAATAGGTATTACTATTAGATAATACCTAATATTTTCTTCTAATTAACAATAGGTATTATTATTAGGTAATACCTTCTTCTAATTATAATAGGAGAATAACTTTAGGTATTGACAAGGAAAAGCATGGAAAACAAAACAAAATAATGTTGTTAATTGGACTTGAACCCACACCCTTTTAAATATGGATATATTCCTTAAACCAACTCAACCAATTATATTATATATAAAGATATTAAAAATATGTTAAATTAATTTATTATATAAACCAACTAATTTTTATTTTTATAAATGTTACTCTCTCAATATCAAATTATGGGTCACATATTCTTATTTAAGATGTCCTAAAATAATGTCCATAAAATGTGATACATATCAACAAAATTTTAAATCAGTTCATTCAAAATTGATGCTCTTTTTTTGATAAGCGTAAATTGCTTTTTCACACTGGCAATGTATCAAAAATATGTAAATATAGTATCCAACTAAACTTTTTCTAATCATTTAATGATCTTCAAAAATTTTAAGAAATATATTAATATTCAATCCTTAAATAATTCTCTTTTGTTCAGAAAAAAAAATATCTTTCTTCAATATGTCTCAAAGTAAATATTTTATTTTTAATTTTGTAAAAAAATTCAAAATTATGTTTAAAATATCTTTATTAAGTGCAAGATGAAAAAAAAAAGAAAAAAGAAACACAACAATTTGAAATCATTAAAGGATACTTAAAAAATAAAAATAAAATATATATGAACGAAAATACATATATTGACCACTAATAAAAAATACTTATTCTAAAATAAAAATATTATAATAAACTACTAGTATGCATATAACGATAATACTTAACTATTGTCAGACATTAAAAACACATATATTCAATAATGATAATTTTTTCAAAAATATTTCTAAAATATATGAATTAATCTCAAAATTAAATTAAACTAACGTGGAGAACGAGCTCGATAACTAGTGAATATTATGTTCATGGATATATTGATTCGTTCAACGGAGCAATAATTTCTGTTTTTTCTTACAAAGTAAGATTTGGACATATAGAGCAACTAGAGTTGTTCCATCATTTCTCACTCTATATTATTATTGCTTTGGAATTGATACCAAAATAAAGTGGGTTAAGATAGATTTATATAAAACCTATAAAATATAAAGTTATTTTAATTTAAAGTATAAACACAAAATTAATACTCTCTCTTGATGTGCACAGCGGAAGACTAGCAAACAAATTAACAGAGTATAATAGGATCAATCACAAAGAAGAGAGAGAGATTGGGATCAACAGACTGCCGAAATTTTATTAGAGGCTCACACCTTCAAACGTTCTAGGTATACAACTATTTATATGGATACAATAGAAAAAACCTAAAACCCGCCGCTATGCGGTCGGACTATGCGGCCGCATACGATTTGCAAAGCTTCCATGCGGACGCACTACGCGGCCGCATGGTTTCCAGAATTCTTACGCGGACGCCTTATGCGGCCGCATAAATTCCAGTGTTCCATGTGGACGCCCTATGCGGCCGCATGTGGACGCCCTATACGCCCTCGGAGGGAACTGGCCCCTTGCCTGGGTAATCCAGTCATTCCATTCTCAACAATCTCCACCTTGGCGAGTATTCACCCAACCCCTTAGAAGACAAAGAACACGAACCCGAAACCACCTTGAGCACCTGTAGAACTGGACCTCCCACATCTCTAACAGCTAGCGATGTGCAACAAATCCAAGCAATGCTTGAACTTGTCAGTTACAACTGGCTTCGTCAACATGTCTGCAGCATTATCTGTGGTGTGAATCTTCTCAAGCAGAATATCCCCATTATCAATCAACTCACGAATCTTGTGAAACCTCACATCGATGTGTTTTGTCCTTGAGTGATAAATCTGATTCTTCGCTAAGTAGATTACACTTTGACTGTCACAACGCAACAGAACTCCACCTTGCTGAACACCCAACTCCTTGACTAAGCCCTTAAGCCATAAGGCTTCCTTTGCAGCTTCAACAGCTGCCATGTATTCCGCCTCGGTTGTAGACAATGCAATAATGGCCTGAAGCATAGCTCTCCAACATATAGGTCCACCTGCTAGAGTAAACACATAACCTGTGGTGATCTCCTACGATCATTATCGCCTGCATAATCTGAATCAACATACCCTACAACTGAAAGCCCCACACTCTGCTTCTCAAACATAATACCATAGTCCACAGTGCCCTTCAAATATCTGAAAATCCACTTGACTGCCTCCCAATGCTGTCTACCTGGATTAGCCATATACTTGCTTACCACACTGATTGCTTGTGCTAAATTTGATCTAGTACATACCATGGCATACATGAGACATCCCACTGCGCTTGCATACGGAACCTTTGACATGTGTTGAGTTTCTTCAACTGTAGTTGGGGAATCTGAGGTAGATAAACTGAAGTGATTCACCAACGGTGTCGTCACTGGTTTTGCATCTCCCATGTTAAACCTCTCCAACACCTTCTTAACATAGCCGGTTTGAGACAACCACAATCTTCTAGATTTTCTGTCTCGACGAATCTCCATACCAAGAATCTTCTTGGCAGCTCCCAAATCATTCATGTCAATTTCCTTATTTAACAAGGTCTTTAATTTCTTGACCTCATTAACACTACTACTAGCAATAAGCATGTCATCCACATACAGCAACAGAAAAATAATAGAGTCATCATCAAGGCTTCTCACATACACGCAACAATCATACTCACACCTCTTATAGCCAATACTAACCATATAAGTGTCGAACCTGGTGTACCACTGTCGCGGAGACTGCTTTAGCCCATAAAGTGACTTCTTCAGTTTACAAACTGAACGCTCCTGTCCAGGATGACTGAACCCATGTGGCTGCTCCATGAAGATCTGTTCTTCTAACTCACCGTGTAGAAAAGCAGTCTTCACATCCATCTGCTCCAACACCATATCATAGTGTGCTACAAGACCCAACACAATTCTGATCGAAGTGTGTCTCACAACGGGATATGAAACCAAATCTTCAAACCCATACCTGACTGGTGGTCTGATTGTTCTCTTGGGTCTTCCACTTGAAGGATTTTCTTCTTCAACCTCTTGTGTAGTTACCTCGGGATCGGGAAGAGTGCGATCCAAATCCACCTCCGGTAGGTCCATCTCAATAACATGCTCATTACCCCTTTCGTTTTCTGGCTCCTGTTTCTCCTTTTCTTCATGAGTACACTTTAACATAGCTTTCTCATCGAAAACCACATCCCTGCTGATCACCACCTTGCTTGACTTGGGATCCCAAAGTCTGTAACCCTTTACTCCTTTCGCGAAACCGAGAAAGATACAATGTTTGGACTTTGGATCAAGCTTCGATCTTTCTTCACTAGGTATATGAACATAGGATGGACACTCAAACACCCGAATATCGGAAGGAACTGGCCCCTTGCCTGGGTAATCGAGTCATTCCATTCTCAACATCTCTGTTTCTAAATTATTGTCTTGTTTAACTTTTTTGAGTAAAATTGATTATTTTTTTCAAATGAAAATTTGACTTTTATTTTTTATTTTTTTTCAAAATAATAAAATACGTAATTCATAGTACCAAAAAAGTATTACTAATTACGTGTTTTATGATTTTAAAAAATTATATATATATATATATAACAAATTTTTATTTGAAAAACAATTATTTTAACTCAAAAAAGTCAAACATTGCAATAATTTATGAACAAATTATGATTTAGAAAAAAAAAAAAATATATATATATATATATATATAACAAATTTTTATTTAAAAATAATTATTTTAACTCAAAAAAATCAAACATTACAATAATTTATGAACGAAAGAAGTACTAACTATATTAAATAATACTGAACGACCTCAGCCTTCAATTGGACACGTGGCAAACATCGCAACTTCATGGGCTCCAGCTGGGCAAGCGCCGAGATGACATATGCCCACAACGATATGACGACCTGGCAATCGTATTACGACAGGTCACCTACCTCACTAGTATACTCTCCCAACACGCTGACATGAGGACCTACAGTGCGACCTGGAGACATCCCAGGCCGACCATATTAGCATCGAGCGACCTGGACACATACCAGGCCGACCTCGACTACATTAATCATCGAGCGACCTGGATACGTACCAGGCCGACCTCGATGTAACCCCTCTCAGATCGGCAAACAGAGTCATTTATGGAATCACCTCTCGCTTGGGAAGAGTCCTGCTATAACTCTATACACATCAGTCCTAAGCAGACAAGGTAACGTAATTCGAAAGACATGGGAATTGATCATATCTCTCCCACTCCAAAACCGATAAGGATTATGGCTTACCTCCCTATAAATAGCACCCTTAACAGGCCTCATAAGGTACATGCAAATTACTTGCTTATTATATACACTGCTGGAAAAACGGTGATTACCTACGGAATTTTCCGTAGGTAATTACAAATTTCCGTCGGTAATTATGAAATGCCGACGGTATATTCCGTCGGTATTCCGTCGGCAACTGACAGACGGTAATTACCAACGGAGCCTTTCCGTCGGTGATTACCTACGGAACGTTCCGTCGGTAATTACCTACGGAGTTTGCCGTCGGTAATTACTACGATTCCGTCGGTAATTACCTACGGAATTCACCTACGGAAATTCCGTAGGTAATTACCTACGGAAAATTTGTTATTACCTACGGAAATTCCGTAGGTAATTACCTACGGAAAATTTGTTATTACCTACGGAAATTCCGTAGGTAAAATTAAAAAATATTTTAAAAAAAATTAAAATATATAAATTACTGATATTTTTGGTTCCTAATTGATCTCAAAGTTATATAACAATTCAAAAACATAATCATTCAAACACACATAACAAATATATATTCAAACACAACAATTCAAAAGTTTCATAAATTGAAACACATATAACAAATATTCAAACACAACAACTCAAAAGTTTCATAAACTCAAACACAAGTAACAATTCAAAGTTTCATAAATTCAAACACAAGTAACAATTCAAATTCAAATACAAATCAAAAGTTACATAAACTTAAAGTAAAACAAGTTTAAATGTCTTGAAATAAGTTGCGGGTAAGTCATTTAGGGGAGGGGGTTAGACTCTAGTGGGTTTGTTGCTGCAAGAGTTGTTGGACTTGTTGACGCTGATTCTCTCTTTCCTCCATCTCCACCATGGTTCGTTGACGCTGATTCTCCCTTTCCTCCATATCCACCAATTGGTCTGCTGCCGAGTCAATTCCCTTTGTAAATTCACCACAATTGGGTTACACTCAATATTTGACCCGAACGCTCTATCCAAACCTTGGTCTTATATTCATTCCGTAATAAAAACAAGAACGGTATTAAAACCACACACCTCAAATACCGTTCACTCACAAATATGGTTGTAAAGCCATCGGCAATCCGCCGAAGCATGACAACCGCAACATCCCTACAAAATAAATAAAGATGTCAAAGTTTTTGAATCACCTTTGATGTACATTTCATTATTAGTATAAAAAAGGGATTAAAAATAACACTTGATAATAGTATCAACAAATCATTAATAATTAAAAAGTAAAAATATTACATGAAACACAACACAACGTGAGCTTATGTGCAATGTTAGAGTTATTTATTTTTATCAATGCTTGCAACATATAAAATATTGCCTAGGAAAATTCATATCGTCATTTACCGGGATTAAAAAATGAACTCATAATAGTTTTCTAATTAAACCACATTAACTAAACAAGTAGATGTAATATGTGCGTAACTATGTAACCCCCCACACACACACACATTCACGCTCACACATTCACTATCACACACACACACACACACGTAAATAACCTAACTTTCTCCCCTTAAGACTTCATTTTAGAGACAAGAGTTAATATTTGTTTTCAACACTCAACCAATGTAAAGAAATGAAGAACACAAACAATAAGATGCAATCAACAATTTAAATAAAAACATTCCCCGACAACCCATTGTCATCTTCATCATTTAAATACTAAAAGAGAGAACAAAAGCCAAAATATTTTCTATTCACTATGTGTGTGTGTGTGTGTGTGTGTGTAAAGAGAAAGATTGTGCTTACCAAAGACGAAAGAGGAGAAAGATATTTCAAGCCCTAAATCCGCAGTGGTGAAGTGGCGGTAGTGGCCGGCAATGGAGGGTGGAGAAGGTGTGGGGAGGCGGTGGTGGAGAATGGGCGGTGACGGTGGTTAGATCCGAGAAGAGAAAGAGAGAGAAAGAGAGAGAGAGAGAGAGAGAGAGAGAGAGAGAGAGAGAGAGAAAGTGTGATACGCAGAGTGTATGAGCATTTAAATATCGGTAATTACCTACGGAACTTCCGTAGGTAATTACTAATTCGTCGGTAATTACCTACGGAATTTCCGTAGGTAATCACCTACGAATTTTGTAATTACCGACGGAAATTCCGTCGGTAATTTTGGCGCAATTTTTTAAGGCATTTACCGACGGAAATATTGGAATATTCTTAAAATATTCTAAAATTACCGACGGAAATTACCTACGGAACACATTCCGTAGGTAATTTGAATGTCCGCCATTTTACCTACGGAATTCCGTCGGTAATGTCAAAATTCCGTAGGTAATTACCTACGGAAATTTCCGTAGGTAATATTTCCGTAGGTAATTGTCCGCTTTCTAGTAGTGATACTCGCTTAGCTTTACCTCTCCCACGAAGTATTACTAATTCTCACGCCTGAGGGTTATCGTTGGGACAACCCAGCCCCCCTTACAGTGTTCTTTGTTAATCACAAGTTTTCAAACTACTTACACTTCAAGTGCAATCCCTGTAACACAAGCCGGAATCCTACTAGACCACACACGTGGATCAAACGCGGTCACCTATAACCTTTTTTGCGTGATCAGTTTGGTTTCGTTGCCGGGACCTAGTTTTCTCGAAGCAAGTCTCCAGGTGCAGCCCCACGGCGACCTAAGAATGCCTCGTAGCTGCCCACCTACCACCAACCTCTCGAGCAACCCGAAAAGGAATCACCTGCTGTGCCCTTATCAGGGCTCCCTCTTCATCAAAACACCCGGGCCCAAAAGCTGGCCAGGGCGATAAGGAAAAAAGCTTTTAGAAAAAAGGTGACCAAGCTCGCTAAGGAACTGGTGAGGACGAACCAGGATGGTCAGACAGCAACTCCTACTTCCTCAGACAGCAGGGACTCAGGAAACAGGGACGACCTCATCATGATAGAAGACAGGTTGCCTCCTACACAACAAGAGATCGACCGCACCGAGCTGGAGCACATAAGGAGGGAGAAGGCTTTCTTGGAAAGACAGAGAGAGCTGGAGATATGCGAGTACGAATTATCCCGCAAACTAGCTGCCCAGACACCTCAACTACCAACCCCGAGCTCTTATCCTGCTCGGAACGATCACCACGATGGTCGACCCGGCAGGAGCGAGCTCAGGGGTCTGCGGGCTGACAGTCACCATGGGGTCTAGGTGATGCTCCTGTGGTAAGTGCTAAAATCGACTGGGCGAAGGGTGGAGGAGAATCGAAACCCGGCCAAAGATCGCTGGGAACCCCAAACAGAGAGCGACCTAGGGAAGCGTACACCTGCATCGGACTCGAGCTAGAAATACCAGCCCGGACAAATCTTACAAATCCTCCTGGATGGAGCGTGGCGAGGAGTGACCTTGAAGGACGCAGGAGGTCCACAGCTACAGGTCAAAACACAAATCAATCCAAAGACAAGACTCCAGAGCGATGCATTATCACACAAATACTCAAAGATTGACGGCCACGACCGCCGATCTAAAAGGAGGAACATGAGCAGCGACCTGGAAGACGAGGTACTGCGCAAAATGAAGGAACGACTCAAAGCCCTCAAAAGAGGTAAAGAAGGAAAGCTATCAGGGAACGTGACAGCAGCCTTCTGCGGAAGAATCAGGGATACTTCTCCAAATCATCGCCTAAAGCTGTCATCCCTGAAAAGCTATGCAGGAAACACGAATGCCCGAAGCCACGTATCGAGCTTCGAGGCAAAGATGGGAGTGTGCACCAGAGATCTGGATCTGTGGTGTGTAATGTTTGTCAGCACGTTTGAGGAGGTCGTCCTCAACTAGTTCGAAGAGCTGGAAGAAGGCTCCATCAGAGATTGGTACGACCTAAAGAAGGCCTTTCTGAAGAAATACTTGTCAGCAGGCGACCTCCCCAAAAAGGAATCTGACCTCTACAGGATTAAGCAAATAGCCGGAGAATCCTTGGAGAGCTACTGGACAGATTCAAGGGTGTTGAAAATTATTGAACGTCCCGACAAAACCATAATGGCTTTCTTCTAAGCCTGTACCGATCCGCCAAGTTACTATCCAAAATCGGCATGCGACCACCTACTACTAGCGGAGATGTACACCGCCACACAAAACATTGGGAACGCCGAGAAAACCTTGGCGATCAAGAAAAGGAGGACCAAAATCCTCTGGAGCACAAAGTACGTAAACAAAAGAATGAAGATAAGTCAGGGGACCAAAAGAAAGGGGAAAATGGCAGCAGAAACGGCAAAGGAAAGGGGAAGAACAAATGGGCCAAGTAAGAGGAATTCTATACCCCCTTAAACACAACCAGGGAGCAAATCATCAATGTGCTCTCGCAGAAAATAGGATTGGCCGACCTCCACATCAAAGAGAAACTCCTTATCCTCGCAACCCCAATAAAATGTGCGCCTACCACAACGACATCGAGCACACAACTAAGACCGCATTCAAGAAGGAGATACGTAAGCCGATCGACAGGAGGAGCTCAAGATATGAGCAGCGAGGAGGACACAACAGAGAAAGGCCAAGGGAAGCCCCGAGGACAAATGCCGACGAGGACGAGGTCCTGGTCAACACGATTACAGAGAAATGGTCGAGCATCACCAAGCTCAAAAAGGCGATCAACAGTCTCAACCGTACTGTCAGCCCGCCTCAAGTCTGGGGAGAGAAGGGAATAACATTCCTACCCAGCGAGCTGGCTGCTAACCCCGCTGCCAGGGGGTATGCTCTGACCATCGAGGCAAAAATTAACAAGGAAGGGTGAAAAGAGTACTGATTGACACAGAAGCTGGGAAGGACATCCTCTTTTACAAGTGCTTCCAGGCAATAAGACTGGGAAGCTGACATCTGACTCCGAGTGGAATCAAGCTGGAAGGCTTTACCGGACACAAGGTCACTGTGAAGCGCACAGTCGACCAAAAGGTAGTCCTCGGCGCCAAAGAGAACTCTCGCATCGAGGTCATTACCTTTCTGGTTCTCGATATTCCCTCTCCATACAATGCCATTTTGGGCCTTCTTACCCAGACGAAGTTCGAGATGGTGATCTCTCCGGCTCACCAGAGAATCAAATTCCCCACAGACAACGGGGTCGAAGAGGTAAAGAATGACTCAAAAAGCACTCTAACCACCTCATCGAGGAAAAGAAAGCCGAGGAGGCTCGGCTCAAGGGGAAAGGAAAAGTGACTTCAGCCCACGAAGAGGTCCACCACATAGACCACTATGACAAGAGGCCGAAGTCAATAATAATCAAAGAGGGCACCGAGATAAGCCCCTCTGATGACTGAGCATAGCAATCAGTACGGACTGGCTCCTTCAGCCCGCACACAGAGGTCGATGAGGACGACGATATGCCTGACGTGTCCGGAATGGACACTGAGCACACCGATTCACCCCCGATCACCCAAACGCTCAAACGAAAAGGCCTCTCTACCTCGCACCACGAAAAAATCCCAGACGACGACCTGCCCGACGTGCCCACCTCAGACACCGAGCAGGTCGACTCGCACCCGGCCGCCAACAAGGCTAAAGCGGGGAAACCTAGCAAAGTTGTCACATTAGAGAGCCTAGATCCAAGGGATTAGCAAGAAATCCAACCCCATGAAGACCTTAACAAGGTAATCATCAACTTCGACTTCCTAGAGAAAAAAATCAAGGTCGGGCTAGAAATTGATAAAGATGAAAGTAAAGCAATAATTGCATTCCTCTGAAAAACAAGGACGTATTTGCATGGAGGACAGAGGACATGGAAGGAATCAGCGAAGAGGTCGTTGTACACAAGCTGAATATTGATCCAACCATAACTCCTGTCCAACAACGACCTAGAATATTCTCTCCCAAAAAATAGGTAGTGATCAAGGAAGAAGTTGACAAGCTACTCAAAGCAAACATCATTGAGGAAGTCTTCTATCTGACCTGGATCGCGAATGTGGTAATGGTCAAAAAGACAAGTGGAAAGTAGAGAATGTGCGTCGACTTCACTGACCTGAATAAAGCTTTTCCTAAAGAATGGTATCCACTGCCGAGGATAGATCAGCTTGTGGATACAATCGCAGGCCACAAGATACTCAGCTTCATCGACACATACTCGGGGTACCACCAGATATGCATGTGGCCTGCCGACCAAGAGTTGACAGCCTTCCGAGCAGCGGGAGCTATCTATTGCTACAAGATGATGCCCTTCGGGCTTAAGAACGCAGGGGCTACTTATCAACGCATGGTAAACAAGGTCTTTGGAGACCAGCTGGGAAGAAACGTGGAGGTCTATATCGACGACATGGTTATCAAAACAAAACAAGCCAACCACGTCGACGACCTAAAAGAAACCTTCTCAAATCTCAGGAAAAACAAGATGAAGCTCAATCCAGCCAAATGTGATTTCGGAGTAAAGGCAGGAAAATTCCTGTGATACATGGTGAATGAGAGAGGTATAGAGGCCAACCTGGAAAAAATCTAAGCCCTTGTCGACATGAAAGCTCCCAGCTTGATCAAAGAGGTATAGCGGCTGAATGGAAGAATCACGGCACTGGGGAGATTTATAGCAAAGTCAACAGAAAAGAGCCTTCCATTCTTCAAAACGCTGAGAGGAAGCAATAAGTTCGCCTGGAATGAAGACTGTGATAAAGCCTTCGCCGAGCTGAAAACTGATCTAGGCAGCCCGCCACTGCTGACAAGCCCGGCACTAGGAGAGCACCTCTACGTCTGCCTCGCCGCCTCAGACACAGCTATCGCCGCAGTCCTAGTAAGTGAAAGAGACGTAGTCCAGAGGCCAATATACTACGTCTCCCACGCACTCACAGATGTAGAGACAAGATATCTGAACGTGGAAAAAGTAGTACTAACCCTAATAATGGCGGCACAAAAACTGACTCATTACTTTCAGGCCCATGCCTTAACGATATACACTGACATCCCACTCAGGAAAATCCTTCATAGACCAGATATGGCTGGAAGAATGTTAAAATGGTCAGTCGAGCTCTCAAGGTACGACATTACATACGAGTAACGCAAAGCAGTAAAAGCCTAAGTACTTCTGACTTCATCGGTGAAACGTCATTTGTCAAAAAAGATCAAAGCCCGGCCACCACGCTGGCCGAGTCAAGCTCTTCGATAAACCCCCCCAGCCCGCCCAAACGTATAAAAATGGCCAACTTGTCATGTCCTCGGCCACCTCGCCATTGGACCCTCAATGTAGACGGCTCGTCAAGCAAGGCAGAAAGCGGTGCAAGCTTATCTTTACACCCATCAAAAGGGGGAGAAATCAGTAAAGCACTACGGTTCAAGTTCCAAGCATCCAACAACCAGACAGAATGCAAAGCTTTGATAGAAGGACTAGAGCTCACATTGGAGCTTGGGGCCAGCCAGGTCATCATCTTCAGCGACTCCCAGCTCGTCGTGAAGCAAGTTTGGGGGAGTATGGGGCTAATCACCCCACATTGTCAAAATACTGCGAGCTTGCAAAGCGCCTGTTGGAAAAGTTTGAATACTCGAAACTGAAACAGGTGGACCGGACAGAGAACACACGAGATGATCACCTATCCAAGATTACATCATTCAAAATCAACGAACTCCCTCCAGATGTATGGTTGGAAACCCTTGAGACACCATCAGTGAACAGGAGGAAGCCATGCCCATCAACTCCACAGAAAGATGCTGTATAGATGAAATACAAGATTATATTGAACAAAGAACATTGCCTGGTGAAAAAGACTTGGCCCAGCTACTAAGGAAGAGAGCAGTTCGCTATACAGTAATCGCTGGAGTACTATACAGAAGATCATTCACCGAGCCATTGCTCAGATGTGTCCGACTAGAGACAGTGGAAGACCTCCTTGCCGAAGTCCATGAAGGAGTATGTGGGGGCCATCCAGGTGCGAGGTCTCTAGCTGACAGAATTATCTTCCATGGCTATTACTGGCCGACCTTGCGGAAAGATGCAGAGACCTACCTGCAAAAGTGCGACAAGTGCTAGAGATTTGTTAATATTCCAAGACTGCCGTCAGTTCCTCAAACACCAGTGGTCGCAGCTTGGCCATTTAACATTTGGGGGGTCGACCTCATAGGTCCCTTCCCAAAGGCCAAAGGGGGCTGCGAGTTCCTAATAGTGGCAATTGATTATTTCATAAAATGAGTAGAAACAAAACCATTGGCTACCATAACCGAGGAAAAGGCAATCAGCTTCATACATGATTACATTTGGTGCCGATTTGGCCTACCTCGAGCCATTGTGTCCTACCATGGCACTCAGTTCTCCACCAAGTTTACTGAGAGATGCGAACAAATGAATATCAAGCATTTGAAGTCCTCGGTCGCTCACCCGCAAGGAAACGGTCAGGCTAAAGCAAGGAACAAGAAGATCCTCCATGCCTTAAAAAGTAACCTAGACGAGAAGAAAGGGAAGTGGCTCGACGAGCTACCTATCGTACTGTGGGAAATTTGCACTTCGGTCAGAGGCTCAACAGGGGAGACACCCTTTATACTAGCATACAGATCAGAAGCGATGGCACCAGTAGAGATGGCCCTACCAACCTTAAGGGTAGCCCATTTCGACGAGCTGGACAATATAACAACTCGGGGAATAGACCTCGACTACCTAGAGAAAAGAAGGCTAGAGGCAAGACTCAGGATGATCAACTACAAACAACTCGCCAAAGCTCACCATGACAAGTGAGTCAGAACAAGATCCTTCAACATCGGGGATTGGGTACTCAGAAAGATCGAGGTGACAGGTAGAAACGCTAGAAGAAACAAGCTATCTCCGAACTGGGAAGGACCATTCAAAGTGACGGGAATAATCAGAGAAGGGACATATCGATTAGCTGAGCAAGATGGCACTCCGTTAAAAAATCCCTGGTGTGGCGGCCCGACCCGGATTCCAACATGAAACCCCAAGGTCAAGTCGCCAAACGAACCAACACTAACAAAAATGAAAAGCACGTGGCGTAACCACCCGTACTTACGACAAAACACAACGGATAAACCTGATATAAATAAAATAATTCTTCGGCGATACTACTGCCGGTACCCAACTATATAACAACCATGTTAACATCATCGGCCATAACATGCCGGAACAACAACATAACCGCGAGCTATAGCATACTCGGGAAATAACATCAACTATACACAAGCGCGACATACATGTCGGCTACCAAAAGAATAATACAAAACCAAGTATATTTCTACCCAAAAGTAAAGTCTATATAACTTTACACAACCATCGTATCTCGCCAAAAGAAAATACAACCAAAATTGTATAACCACGAGGACAACCTGCTAACTAGTCACGTCCTCACCGACCTCACCGTGAGCTGCCTTGCTGGTTCGGATCTAAGGAAAACATTAAACACAACGGGGTGAGTCGAAACTCAATAAGTTACTAAATGTAACTATATGACATGGCATAATGCTCATTTTAATCATAACAAAGTGATAGCATTTTTATACATCACAACTCAATATGAAATATCATCCATGATATACAACTCATGTTAAACACATAGCACTTTGATATTCACATAAGTGCGTATAAATAAATCACATAATAAAGGATATCTTTCTCTTTATCTGTCTTTGTGCTGCTCCTGCAATACACAAAATAACCAACGTGTATCGATACTCGTGTGTGATGTATCGACATCCCCGAACCTGCCGGGTCTCCCCGAAAATCTATCGGATCTTAGCAACCAAAGTCACGCGTATTGCTATAACAGAGGGGCTACCTCCCACCTGTGGCCAACAGGTGAGGTGTGTGTGCATACCGGTACGGCGACTTATAGTGATCACAAAACAAATTCGTAAAGACTATTTGTCGTCCCACCATAACATTAGTAACGACGACGCCAGCTCGATTTACACAATGCACAAGTAGATATTTACTCGTAACATAACAACAACAATACGGTTCCAAAGTAGTGAACCTTATCCTAACCAAGGAGGTCAATGATCCTACCTTAACACATTACTAAACACATTTTGTGAAGTAACAAATCAACATCTCAAAATCACATATTTAGTCTTAAATCACATAATCATACAAGCACATATTTGCAAGTACTTCTCAATAACCATTAGACCACATATTTAGTCTATAAACATTTACACATTGAGATACACATATGATTCCCAACAAACGCACCTTAAGACTACTAAGTTAGTCTAGTTACAAATCCCATGTTGAGACTACTTACATAGTTCTCAAGCACAAACACACCAAGGATACTTATTTAGTTCATTAACATCGAGTGCGAATTACTACACCCACAATGACGCTTGAAGCGTAAACAACTCATTCTTATAAACGCAAGTGCCCTCAAGTACACTTATCTTAATTCATATGGTTTTGTAGTCAAATCCCAAGATTATCGAACAATCGTTTATCACATCAAGACTGATGTACTAGTCTCTAACATTCCGTATTTTAATATTCATACGTGTAAACAACTCTTGTGAGTTGATAATTCTAATAAAAAAACATCCCAAACTACACAAGTTCGAATATACGGCTTGCTAAATTAATTAGACGCCATCTTACACTTATAACCGGAGTCTTTATTTTACCAGTACCAAATTATCGGATCGGAGGGCTATAATCCATAGCAAACAAACTCTAATTCACGTAGGAATTTAACATGTCTTTCGGTAGATATTATTCTCTTCAAATATCAAAATTTTAGAGTCATTAACATACTTCTAAAATTTGGGTGTAATTGCTATATGCAAATATTTCTCAATTAAAGTCTCTAACTTATTCTTGAGTTCATTACCAAGGTTGAGTGCTCAACTTCAACATACAACATCATCTAAACCCAACACTTAACACATAAGCATGTTATGCATCTCATCATATCATTTAAACATGGAATTATCAAGTAATCAAGACATGCATGTCCATAAATATATATACATGTAACAAATTCTAACATACATAGGGAGTTTAGTAACTTACCTCCAAAGAAGACAATCAAGCTAACAAATTCACAATCAAGGCTTTGTAATGAAGTCTCCTAGTCTTTAGCAACACCTTGGTGGTCTTGCATGGAAGATTCAATGGTTGGATGTTTAGATATGGACTACACACACTATTCTCACCTTTATCTCCTACACTTAAGTTCTCAAGCTTTCATGGATGTCTAAAATGAAGTGAAAAGTAACTTGGGGTCTCCTTAAGGTCTGAAACAAGTTAATTTTAAAATTCAAGAAGCCTTGGTACGTCCTTAAGAGAGTCAAGGGGTAAAAATGGTAAAATTGCAAACTTTGAAAAATGCTGTCTAAACAGTTTGGGTGATTTTTAGTCAACTTCAAGGATGTGCCTAGGATGATATACAAATCAAAAAATTACAAATAAGGTATGGTTGTAAAGCTCTTTGAGTCTAGTTTACTGAATCAAACGGTTCGCAAATCCGAGTTCTCTACACAAAGTTATGACCAAATTACTACAGGTTGGTAAAATTTGTCCGACACTCGCACGGCCGTGCCAAAAATGTGCACGCGGTCGTGCCAAGTTTCACAGCCCAATTCTGGAGTTTCTGTCCTCTCTCGCACGACGTGCCATGAAAAGGTGCACGGGCGTGCCAAGTTTAACAGTCTAGACTCATTTCTGTTTTACTCTATTTCCTAGGTTTGATCACTTGGCCACTCCTAGGTTTGATTACACAACACTTATAATATATATAATCGATATCATGAATCACAATAATCAAATTAACAATGCATGCACATAATCATATGATCAACATGCTAATGAAATGCTCGGTTATTACAAAGAACACTCACAAACTCACATAACCACAAGGATTAATGTACAACTTAGGACACACGAAAGGCATGAAATCAATGTATAATCATGTAACATGCCCTCCTAATGAATCTACAAATATGTCAAACATGATAGCAATGTATTAGGATTGCTATAACACTCAAAGAAAGGACCAAGGGTATTACACCTGGCATGCCGATCACTTGAAGAGATACTATCACTAATGTAATACATTTCCAAAATTATCAACTATCTTCGCTCGCCTCAAATTTACTTTCCTCAAGCTGTCCAAAGCTTGCGACCTACTCTTCACCACGACGAAGAAGATCGTAAGTCAAAAGGCACCTCGCCACGCCGAGGTCAACTTACGACCTACTCTTCACCACGATGATGAAGATCGTAAGTCAAAAGGCACCTCGCCACATCGAGGTCACCTTAGGACCTGCTCTTCACCACGATGAAGAAGATCGTAAGTCAAAAGGTACCTCGCCACGTCGAGGTCACCTTACGACCTGCTCTTCACCACGATGAAGAAGATCGTAAGTCAAAAGGCACCTAGCCACGCTGAGGTCAACTTACGACCTACTCTCCACCACGATGAAGAAGATCGTAAGTCAAAAAGCACCTCGCCAAGTCGAGGTCACCTTACGACCTGCTCTTCACCATGATGAAGAAGATTGTAAGTCAAAAGGCACCTCGCCACGTCGAGGTCAACTTACGACCTACTCTTCACCAAAATGAAGAAGATCGTAAGAATAGAAAAATACTTGTGCAAAAACACCAAGTAAAGTAAAATAAGCAAACATGACTAAACAAATCAGAAGACAACTCATGCTTATATATAAGTCAAAATTGTGTACAAGCCCGAAAGGGCCAAAAATACAAAACAAAATAATTGTTTGATTACAGGGCACAACAGGCCCAATCAAGCTCGACGCAACAAGGATAACTAAGGATCTACACGGCTTTCAGCCTCACGAATAGATCGGGCATGCTTGTCCTGATTGGATTTAGCCCCTTAAAACTCATCCAACTTGAAGTGCCCATCAAAATCTACCTCGTCGCCGTCAACTAAGGCATCAAGCAAATATGGGACATTATTATCAAAAGGAGGCGGAGGGACCCAGGGTTCACGACTTGCTTCAATATCTTTTCTCTCAATCAGCTAGAGCTCTTCGGGCTGATACGGCACTAGCTCGTGCCCTCGACGAGCCAGGTCGTCCTTAAGCTCAGCACTCCCCCATCTAACCAACTCTCGAAGAGGAGTCCCGCATGCTGCTGCCACACGCAAGATCTGAGCCTTGCCCTTGTCATAATATAAAAGAATCTCGTCCATATAAGACGAGATCTTCCTAAACTCTGCAACAACAACGCCCGGGCTTGCTGCTTTCCTCGCCTCGGCTAGCAGCTTCTCCAGATCGCCGACCTTGCCCTCGAAGCTCAGCCTTAACTTTGTGAGCTCTCCCTGAGCAATCAGGGCATCACCATGGGCGGACTTCAGATCAGCTCGGAGCTTAGCCTGCTCAGCCACAACTACGACAAGTTCCTCCCTCAATAGGACGGCCTCCTCGGTAACCCGGTTCGCCTCCATAACCTTGTTCGCGGCCAAATTTTGACTCAACTCAACATCACTCTGAGCCTTGGCAACAGCAGTTTTGAGATCAAAAATTTGAGCTAGGGCCCCCTCAAACTCGGCCTTATCGACGCTCTCCAGCTTATCCTTCTCGAGCTCTACAATGCGCTCAGCAGCCTCTCGCCTATCTTTATGAGCCTGAGCAAGCCTGTTCGCAAACGACTTGATGCCAGCGACAAACTACAAAAAGGAAAAAATAAATCAAAAAGAAGAAAACAAGGAAAAAGGGAGGTCTAGTGAAAACTCCTTACATGAGTAAGGTCGCCCCCTAGGAGGCCAGCCAAGCGCGAAGGTGTGCAATCATCAAAGGACTCACTAAGTCCCTCATCAGCAATGTCGAGGATGGCCTTCCTACCCAATTCAAGGGAGTAGGCCCCCAGACTCAAGACAGGACCAGCTTGCGTAGGGGTGACGGAACTGGGAACAAAGTGCACATCGGGAGAACGACTGGTCACACTATGTATACTCCCGATCGGAGAAGCCTTCCTAGCAACGTCAAGGTCAGTAGCAGGGACGTCCCTAACAGGCTCATCGGCCTCAGCGGCCTCCGGCCTCAACGGACTCCTCGATCCTTAATTTTTTGGCCGATGCAATGGCTGATGCGGACTGGGAGCGTTTGGCGGGCACCCTTGAGCTCGAAACTTTCTCTTTGCCCTTATCAATGGGCAGTACAACAGTAGGGAGCACCTCGGTAGTCCCGGCCAAAGTCGCGGCAACGTGAGCTTGGCCCAACTGCTCGGACCGATCAGACTTTGCCTGAGCATGCTTGCTCGAACTCCTCCTCATGGCATCTATATCCTCCATCACCGCAAAAAAATAGAAGGGTCAGACATTTGTAAAGCACATGCATGAATAAAAAAGGGGAGAAGTTCAAAGCAAATACATTCAGAAAATGTTTTATCCATATAGGCAACCCCTCTCTGGATCTCTTTGGCAGTTCGGGAAATGTTGATTAAACACAAGATCTTTATGAAGTAACCACCCTGGGAAACTCTCGAAGGGTGGAAAAGTGCACATCGGCTCAAGGCCATTAACCTTCAGAGGGGACAGCCCAGCGACAACTAACAAGTTCTCATCCTGGACTATACTCTTCCAGTCATAGCACCTAACCTGGGAGTTGCCTCGTATACCCAAGGGGGCTTCCAATGCTTGTTTGGCTAACCTATCATATTCATCAAACTCGGCATGGTGAATCAAAGTAAAAGGCTCCTCAGTTGGAATGACAAAATTCTACCCAAGTCGGCTCTCGACCATAATGACCTTGTCAGCCCAGCCCGAGACCTTCCCAGGGGGATCAGAAAACAGCTTAACTCAGTAATTTTAGCTTTTAGCTTGTAGGCGGTTGTTATTACAGTCGAGGTAGAAATAGTGGCAGAACAGGGTCAAGGTCAGTTCAAAACCCAGAATGCACATGCTCGCGGCAAAACAGATGAGAATTTGCATAGTATTTCAAGTGAGATTGAGAAGAACACTCGAAGTGACGTCCAGAAACTCACAGATAAAGGGGTCCAAGGGAAAACGAAGCCCCAGCTTGAAGAAGCTTAAATAAAAACCAACTCGGCCTCTTGATTCCCGCAGATCGGCCAGGCCTATCTCGGGTCAGGTACGTGCCCACGATAATTATCAAAGTTACAGGGATACTTCGACTGCCAACTATTCAGGTCAGAGATACCCATCTTGTTCCGCCAATCCCGAAAGGCACGTTTCACGGCACCACCAGCGTCAACGTCAGACTTAGGCTTCCTCTTCTTGCTCCGAGGAGCACGCAATACATGACTAGCGTCCAGAAACGAAGTGGACGATGCCGAGGTGGCAGTCCTCGAAGGCCCTGCGACCTTGCCAGCCACCCGATTCTCATCAAAATACAAGTACAGGAGCCCCGACATGGCCACATCATACTTCTCGATGATTCTCATCGAGGTCCCGAAGGGTATATCATCAACCCTATATGGATCATCGGCAGGGACGATCAGACCATCCAAATTGGCACCCCAGGAGGTCAATAGATCTTTAGCCTCACCCGGCAAGACGACCTTCCAATCGCCATCCTCGGTCTTATAAATGGCATGACCCTTCTACGACCTGGCGAACATTGGGCCCTCATTGGCACGCTTGATCCTCATGCTCACAGAAAGAGAACACGAGGAGGAAGAGCTCGCAGGGAAAATGGTTATGAAGTGAGGATACTACAACCTGAACAGATCGACCTAAGCAGATCGACCTGGACGAAAGCTACAGGGTGGACAACTCTTACCAAAACCCTAAAAATTAACTCACCGGAACCTTACCCAGAATCCGGCCAGTCACCAGAAGACGGAGAGAAAATAGGCAAATAACGGGAAATAGACCACAATGGACAGAAATGGAGTAAAGGTTCAAGGGAAACTAACCTAAGGTCCTGAAGAAGCAAGGAAATGCGAAGGAAAAGCTTGAATCTGAAACTTTTGGAAACAGGGAAGTTCGCCGGAAATCGCTTGGTCGCCGGAAGGAATCAGAAGTTTCTGGTAAATGAACGTGAAACAGTAGAGCAATCACTTATATAAGGGACCCAGAGTGGCCGGGTCGACCCACGCAGAAACACGCGGATCTCAGAACGACGTCGTTTCGAGGCAAAAATGTCAACCACCAAAAATTCAAAATTGAAAAGACGCACCGTCTGACAAGCCACGAACTCTACGTCCATTAAATACGCACGATTTCCAAGGAAAGTACAAAGCCAAACTAAAACTATGCGACCTTACAAGGAACTGGTCAGCTCGACGCAACGCATATTTACTTCATACCTCGAGGATAAATCCTCTCCTTGAAAAGTAGGGGGCTATTGAACGACCTCAGCCTTCAGCTGGACACGTGGCAGACATCGCGACTTTATGGGATCCAACTGGGCAAGCACCGGGGTGACTGATAAGTGAGTATTTTACTCATTTATTGGGTATTATTCGAGCTTAGATTTTACTAATTCTCGAGGTTTTTGTAATCTAATATTGGATTTTAGTGTTATTTTGTAGTTCCGGGATTTGGGAGAAATTTTTAGGCAAAAGGAAGCAATTTTGGGCAGATTTGGAAATTGAAGGGGTCAAAGTGCTAAAGCGAGAAGTTGGAGGCTAAAAGCTGAAAATCTGTCCAACTCTTTGAGAAATCAGCCGCATGTTCTCAGCCATAACCCTATTTTTGGGTTATTTTATTCCTTTTGTCTGGGACTCCTTTTCCTAAAAGTATTGTACATTAATAGGGTATAAATATATTCCTTTTAGGCTAGATTTAGGGATCCAGTTTTAGAGTCGTCTTTGAGAAAAACAAAGAGAAGAAGATCGTGAAAATTCTTCCAAGATTCAAGTATTGTATTTATTACTTTAATCAATTTCAATCTTCTATCTCATATGCTTAATTTTATATATCTTTTGAATGCTATGGATTTTGTTTATTTAATTATGAACTAAATTCATAAAGCTAGGTTTTAGGGTAGCCAATTCATGAATATTTAATATTGATTCGACTAGGGTTTCAATTTGAATTATAATTGTGTGAGTGTATTTTCTTGTTCTTAATGCTTTTGAAAGATTGGCCACCTTTTAAGTGATTTAAATCGTGTGGATGAGACCGAGAGGAGATTTTATGTGATGGATCATGGGAATTTACACCGTGGATCTAAATTCATACTAGAGATAGATGGGTTGATACACGCAATTAGCTATAGATCGTCTCGAAAGCTAAGAGGATTTCGCAAACCCTAATGCTTTGTTTTCTTTCTAAATCTACCTAGAGATACGTAGGTTGTCAGTTAACAATAGAATTGGTATTGCTCGAGAGAGAATATTGATTAATTAAGGAAATTCCATTGTCGCACATAGATAATCAGTTGATACCCGAAGTCGTTGATTTATTACTTGAAAGTGAATTGGTGAACCTAGCCCTAGCGTTTTCTCTCATTGATAATCTCTAAATTCTGTGATCACTTTTACTTGCTTCCGTTAGTTAATTTAGTTTCAAAAAATCGTTCGTCTAGATTAAAGTGAAAAATAATTGATTTTGATATTTGTTGCCAATCCCTTGGGTTCGATAATCCGTAATTTACTTACACTTATTACTTGATCTAGTGCACTTGCTAGTATTCGGTTTTGACCACATCAAGTTTTTGGCGCCGTTGCCGGGGATTGCGCTTAAACGATTTCAGAATTAGTTATTTTTAACTTTAATTTAGATTTTATTTTATTTTATTTTTATTTTTTTGTAAATAGATGGCTTACAATAATTTTCAATGGAATAGTGCACCAATGAGTATATCATGTGAATTCTGTGGAGGAAACCATATGTCTACAACATGCATGGTGAGGTGGAATTCGGTTTATAATAGGGATTATTTTCAAGGGCAGTATTATTCTAATCCCTATAAACCGAAATCGTATAGTCAACCCTCTTTTTCTTCATTCAATAATTGGAGTGAACCTCCTTCTTATTCATCCTATTATAACGAGCCTTTAGCTGAGTCGTATGAGTGCAGTGACCAATTAATTCAATTGCTTGAGAAAATTGAGAATAATTCACGCGAGAGTTTTGAGCGAACGCGTGAGATGATGGAGCAAATGCAGCGAACGCAAAAATTGATAGATGATCTAATCGAGCAGGAAAATTCTAGTGTTTATCTCAATCTGCAAGAAGACATGAAGGAAAGTGCTAGTGCTAATGCTCACTCTCAAGAGAATTTATCAACAATAATGGATGAAGAAGAAGACGCATGTCCTATGGAGGATGAGGAGCCAATTAGAGAAAGTGAGGAGTTGAGTATAGAATCTCATGTGTACCAACAAGTTGACTTACCTCTGTTATTGTCACAAGAGCCTAAAGAAGCCACAAAAAATGATCTCAAAAATTTCTCTGCAATTGATTCGGTTCTCAACCCTACTTTTGTGGAGCCATGTTTGCCTCCCCTATTCTTTCTTGAAGAAAAATTGAGTTCGGATGAAAAAGTGGTGGAGATTGTTGATGTGGTCACATTGCAAGAATTGGGTGTGCTATTTCCTATCCTCAAAGCAATCAAATGGCCATCTAGTAAAAAGAGTGAAATCAAGGAAGTGCACAGGTTTAATGGGCAAGAACTGAGACATTACATGAGTGGTGGATTTTATGGACCAAAGATGTGCGCATTCCTTGGAGATCCGGTACCTCCTTAGTTGAGAAAGAAGGAAAAGAGTCGGGCTAACGACTTTAAACAAATGCGCTTGTTGGGAGGCAACCCAACTAGGTATGTATTTATTTGCTTTCGTAGAATAGTGTAGTCGTTTTCTCCTACTTCCTTACTCTATGCAAATTTCGTGTTGCACTTTAAAAGTCTAAGCATTCGGTAAGTTTAGGGGTGAATACCTTTTTAGTATTGTATTTATATGTTTGGAGTCATTCTCAGTGTCACCCTTTTTGGGTCTCTCCGAGTTTGTGGGTTTATAGGGGAGTGTTAATAGTGTCACCCTCACAAAAAGATTTTTTTTATTATCTTTTTTATTTTGTGTATTTTGATGTTATTAATGCTAATGTTTAATGGTTTTTGTAGTTGTTGTTGTTGTATTGTTGTCACACAGGTAACATGCTACTCAAATTAAGAAAAATAGGCTGAAAAGGAGAAAGTCTCAAACTAAAAGGGGTCTGGTTGATGAATTCTGAAAAGGACATTTTAAGTAAAGGGGGCTGGATGATATTTCCCGAAATTTGAACAATATTTGGAGGAGTAGGCAGAATAGCTAGCGCTAAGACTGAAGTTTTAGCGCCGGATTTTCCAAAAAAAAAAAAAAAAAGAAGGAAAAGCCCAGTCAAACCCTCCCCCCTACTCCTCTCCCCGCACTCCTTCCCTCTCTCTCGACACACCCGCAAGCAGCCCCCCACACACATCAGCAGCAGCAGCCCCACAGATCTGGCGAGCAACACTCCAAGCCGGCGACTCCCTCCCACAGCACAGCAGCGAGCCGCCGTCGCCGTCTCTCTCTTCTAGCCGGCATCCCATTCTCCACAACAGCCCCTCCATCTTCTCCGGCCATCTCTCATCCGCCATACTCCCCAGCGCCGGCTACCTACCCTCCCACCGTGCCCCCTACATATTCATCGCTGCCTTTTTCTCCGCCACCGTCTCCCATAGCTCCGGTTGTCTTCTCCCTGCCAGCGAGCAGCAGCAGCTCCATCGCCACCGCACCCCCTTCTCTTCTCCCTTCTCCTCTCCTCTCCCCGCTCACACTCCCTCTTAAACCAGGCTCGGCGCAGACTCCCCTTCGTTCGCCTCCTATCTTCTACAGCAGCCGGCTAGTTGCTCATTCCCTCTCTCCCGCTCTCAAGGCCCGCAACAGACCAAGTCTCCATCAATCTCTAACGCCGGCGAGGCCCTCCATCGATCTCCGCGAGCTCTCTCTATCTCCTCTCAACGCGCAGCAAGACCAACAATCTCCTCGCAAATCATCGAACTTTGAGTAAGCACGATTCCACAATTGTTCACAAATTTGGATGGAGTATTTTGGTTGCAAGTTTATTTCGTGGGCATTTTGCTTTGATTTACTTGTTGGATCATCTCCCATGCTTGACATTGTACTGTATTTGTGGTGAGCGTTGTTTAAATTGTTGGACGGTAGTAAGTTTGGGGGTTATTAGTGGTGCACACAAACTGTTTGACTAAAATCCTGTAAGAATTCTGCGGTGTTACTTTTTGAGGATTTTGTGGGTGTTTGTATTGTGTGCCTCTCGTCATGCATCCAGACATCCGACCAGTCTTCTTCAGCAAGCAGACGACATCTCCACTTGCCTCGACTGATTTGGATTGATGTGTTCGGGAAGTTTCGCACTCCTTCATTTGTTTTAATTCTTTCAACATTGAGGACAATGTGAAATTTAAGTTTGGGGGTGGTAATTGGTGTTTATGTTATGCTTGTGAGTAGCACGTTTTGCCTGTGTAATTTGTTTCTTTTCTTATGCTTTATATATATAAAAAAAAAAAAATTTGAAAGTTTGAAAATTTTTACGAGTCTTGGGGGCGTGGTTACTTCCGCCAATGATGATAATTTGTTTGATTTGTGACATCTTGTACTAGCAATACATCTGCGCTTGTCTATATACTTAGCTTGGTAGAATCGATTGAACTTTTAATCTCCAACTCTTGCGCACTTTACACCATGAATTGATTCTTGAAAGATTTGGATGACTTTATCGGGTTCTATAGTACACATTTCATTCCCTTGGCCTTTGGTTATCAGAAAAATTAGAGTATTCATGAAATTTTTAAACTGTTTTTACTTCTTGAAGTTAGGCCTAAACAGAGTTTAAGTAATCCGAACGAAAAAAAAAGTAGAAAAAAAAAAAAGCATCTTTGTGAAGACTTAGTTTAGCTTCGTAGCCTTTTTAACTCGAGTTAGTAAGCTCGTTGGGGTGTTTTTACATCTAGTGCCTTAAAGCCATTTGGTTTGAGAGTCATTGGCCTAACACTTGTTACATGGGTTAATTAGAAAGCTTAAGGGAGCTAGACATTGCACAATCCACAAATGCTTGGTATCTAAAAAAAAAAAAAAAGAGAGAAAGAGAAAGAAAAGAGAAAAAAAAAAGTTTGGTATTACTACTTATGTTTGTAGTAATGGATGGGAGTAATTACGTAAAGTAACATACTCTTGAAGGTAGTTGTTAGGTCCGAGGGTTGCTCAGTGTATAGGCTAGAGGGGGGTGAATAGCCTATACTTGGTGTAATAAAAATTTCATCCAAATTTAACATTTAGATTGAAGAGTAGATGAAATGATTACTACACATAGATCATCTTCCTCATCTTGAATGATTAGTCGAAGATAGAGTGATCGGACATCTTAGATCGCAGATGTAGATCATGGACATCTAGGATCAGCAGATATGAAATATGCGGTTGGAAGATGTATGTTGAACTTAGTGATGGAAATGAGTTTGAGCGGCGGAAGAATAAACAAGATAAGTTTAACAATTTAGATTAAAGTAACTGTAAAGATTTGATATGAGAGAGCTTGACAGTTGACTATAATCTGTATTAGATGCATCATTTACTTTCCTTAAACAGATTGCACAAGATAAAGAAAATTATACACGAAAGAGAAATCAAGGCTGAATGTAACAATTATATATATTATATTAAAATTCAGCAGAGGTTTGCTCAAAGGCAAACATGCTTAGTACATCAACCTAGACTCTCTAACCTAGCAATCTTTAGGGAAGAAGGAAAGTGAAATGGAATACCCGAAGACTCATGTAAGAACTCTAATCCTAGCAGCCTAACAACCTTGGAGGTTAGGGAAGGAAAGTGCTAGTGTTAGAGTGATGTGAAGAGAATATTAGGAGTTGTTCAAATAGCAAGTATTTGAACAACGAGTGCTAAGCACTCGACCAAATATGATGACACCTTATTGCACAATCGGCACACTTATAATGTAGTATAAGTCGCGATATGAATGCAATCTGGACATGTAAGTTCGGCTCTTCATCGGACATCTTCAAGCTTGATCGGCTTCAACGATGTAAGATACTTGGTCTCTTTCTTGGATGATGGAGTTGAGGCCATCGAAGAGGCGAGTTCTTCGAAGGAAGAAGAACTCAAATCAACAACAAGGTTGTTGATCAAGCGAGCTTCTCGCTTTTGGATTTTCTTTCTCTCTCTCACAAAGTGTTTGTTCTTACACTTGTGATTTCTCACTCAAGGAGTGGTTCGATTGAAGAAATGAAGATCAATTCCACAACCTTTCTCAAGCATAAGCATACATTTGTGTGTTCTAGTGCTTGTGCTCTCTCCCTTGTGCACTTGTGCTCTTTGGAAATGAGAATAAGAGTTTTCTTATATAGCGGAGAAGAAGAGATGACCGTTGGTGTATTGAGTAGGTTTATGCCCGTTGGTGATCGAATCTCATAATGCGCAGAGTACATTTTTGGATTTGTTGGGCAAAGACCTTCGCTAGGTTTGAGTCTTGAAGATGATCCGTGATACAGTGGACATAGATGGACGTGTCGAGCTTAGCCTGGATGCGCTTGATTGATGTGGACGTATCATTGCTTTGAAAGTGCGCCGTCCCGTGCTTGGCCTTTTCTCGAAATGAAGCTTTGAAGACCGTGAACACCGTTCAAGAGGAAATGTCTATTGGATAAACGTGAAGGTGCGACATCGATGCGTATCTTGGATTTGTCGACAGATCTTGTAACGGATCTATTTTGGCTTGAAGTGCGTTGAGTAACGACCGATGTATCTCGTGATCTTACGCTTCTCAGTTGTTCGATGAGGGATTTGGCCGATTTAAATCGCCATTATAGAACTGGCGATGTAGAAACCGATGGTCACGATGTTCCTCTTGAATAAATAGCTTCTCTGCAGCTTGCTCGATGAAGTGCTTTGGCGGATACGAGAATCGCCGATATAGAACCGCTGATGTAGAGATGGCTATTTAGGCGATCATAGCCGAAGGGAAATGTCGTTATGAGACATCCGCCGATAGTCACGTCACCGGCAATTTAGAAGAGCTTGATTCATATGAAGGTTTGTCATCATTCGGTAGGACAAAGACTCGGATATGTACAAAGACTTCCTAGTCTAGTGACCTATGCATTGTTTCAACAAGCCACACTAACCGGCAGCACTTTTAGCCACTTGTGAAACATGCGTTGTAATGGGAACAAGCAAATCACCGTGTTGGAATATGCATACATATATATCAGCTGATTTACGTGCATATTCCTAACAATCTCCTCCTATTTGCTTGAGACCATTACTACAATTGACTTATACATATAACTCTTTAAAGCGGTTGTTCAATCCTTAGTAATAACATGCCACTACCGAATATTCGTTTATATCAAGGCATGCCCTAGGTTGAACTTACAAGCGATAGCGTATGTATAGTCACCTATTGCTAAGTATTTACAGACTCAATAATTGAAAGAACAAATGCGAAGCAATAATTGAAATGATTGTTTAGGCAAATGATAATATTGCCTTAAGAGTGTGTTTCTTGCATCGGATGATCGAAGAATGTTGCTCCAAGAAGAAATAGAAAGTATAATTAACTTTTTATCTAGTTCTTAATCGAATTGATTAAGCATCTTCATATAGTCAGCGTATTATAACAGTCATATAGTATTTTGCTGTATGGGTAGATACACAACCTTACAACAGTCCTACAAGTTGTCTATCTCTCCTCCTTAATATTTGTCTATCTCTCCTCCTTCCTTCACATTTTCTGACAACTTCACAATCTCTTCTCCTTAATGAATATTGTTCTCAATAGTGTTAATCCTACTATAATTTCTTAAGGCCTAACTTCCCTCATAATCACTTTGGGGAGGGCATTACAACTTCACAATCTCTTCTCCTTAATGAATATTGTTCTCAATAGTGTTAATCCTACTATAATTTCTTAAGGCCTAACTTCCCTCATAATCACTTTGGGGCCATTACTACTTCACACTTGGGGGCCATTACTTCATCTCCAATCTCTTCTCTTTAATGGTTCATTGATTGTTTGCAATTTTCACAATCTCCCCTTCTTTCCTCCTTCTTCTTTCCTCCTTACTAGTTTTCTCCTCCTTCCTAGTTGGGGTTATTACTACTTCACAATTACTACTACTTCACAATTACTGGGCCATTACTATTTCACAATCTCCCTTCTTTCCTCCTTCTTCTTTCCTCCTTACTAGTTTTCTCCTCCTTCCTAGTTAGTTATTACTACTTCACAATTACTACACTACTTCACAATTACTTGGGGCCATTACTATTTCACAATCTCTCCTCCTTAATGGCCACAAGTTAAAGATAGATTGATAGTTATCAATGGAATTATGGAGTATTAGAAACTAAATATGAGAGAGAACATGCTTATGGTAATTCATAAGGTATGAATTTTGACAGGTAGGAAGGAAGTTTGATCTTGTTAAATCTTTGTCTCTTTAGAAATGCCGAAGTGATTTCTTTGGAAGTGATTCGAGAGAATATAGACTGTATCGAGTAAATACAGTTACTTGTCATATTTGCAGACTCTTAGTGTGCAGATGGCTTAAGATACACAATTTTCATGTATGAGATATACATAATAGGATATCGAGGTTGGGAATTGTGTTTCCATTGCTTGTAAGAAGATTTTACAAGAATGTAAAGGGACAAGCTTTATTTTGTAATAGGAGTACCAAATAGGGTAAGCTGTTTAATTAGTGATACCAATTGGTGAGTGGTAAAGCATTCAAAATAGTCTCCTCCTTAAGGTATATCAAGTCAAAGCGAGCAAGTATAGTTGAGTCTTATGTTGACGTTTGTTGGATGCATGAGATATACATCTAAAATATGAGATGTAAGGTCTGCCTACGAGGTATTGCTGAAGTTCATCAAGAAAGTAAACTGCAGGCATGGACGAGTATGTACCAGGACAAAGTTTGAATATTTATCTCAAAAGAAAAATGTCAAATATAGACAAGCAGACGTACATAAGACTAAACACATTACATATTAATTTGATAAAACAGAGACCTAGCTAGTCATCCTAATGAGGTAGAGTTAAAGGATGAAGGTCTGATTCTAATCGAAGGGAACATTGACCGAATTTGACGCAGAGTTGGCGTCTTGGTGAAGCTCCTCCCGAGATGATGGTTGCTCAAGGTGAGCATTTGAGGCAATGGGAGCGGAGGCGTAGTAGCGGTATTGTCTCTTGTGGGAATCCAAGGGATGAAATTGGATACATCGTTCTGGGGTCTCGAAGACGATTCCTTACGACGAGAGATTCGACGAGGTCGTTGAATCACTTGTGGAGGAGGAGTGGCAAGAAGGACCATCATTCGATGACGCCATTCGGTGTGGGAGATGGGTCGATGCGGAGGACTGGGCGATTTGGAGAACACATGATGCAAATGACTCTATTGATGGAGAGGTACGCAGAAGTCGGCTTTGTTTTTGGAGCGATATCAATTTTATACCACTTTTTGAATTTTTGAGAAGATGAAAGGGTTTCTTGATTAGAGGAATGGGAAAAGACATTTTGGGGGCTTAAAGAGGTGAGTGCATTTAATGACATAGTAATGATAGTCGATTTGGGATTATGTCATCATGCTTAGTGTAATTATGGCTAGTACATAGGCAGTCTAGAAGATATTTATATTAATTTCAAACAAGAAGTTTAAAATTAATTTGTGACCAAATTAATTTGATTGCCTTTATTGTGATATTAATGAGTACAACTGCTTCTAGAAATAATATGAGCTGTTATTTTACTTCAAGCGAATTGTTTGAGTAAATTAACCAAAAATAGAACAGCATTGGTTGTTTAAGGACGAATTGGGGACAAAGTAACTTGTCCAAGCCATATGGCACAGTTGTACATGACACATATGTGGAGGTTTTAGATGAATGTGTCTTAAGATTGTGATATCAATCTTGAAGTTTGATATCAATTTTGAGAGATTTGATGAGTCTTTTAATGAATGAAGACACTATCGGCAGTTGTATTAGGTATTTGCTAAAGTAGGAATGCTGATATCAATTGTTATGTCTATCATTGGTAGGGTGATTAATATCAGCAAAGGTAAGGACAGCTGATACCGATTGAGTAGACTCTATTTATAATGGACATCAATCTATTTAAGATTAATAAAGCTTAGTAAGAATATTAAATAGATCAAGTAAGTGACATGTTAAATGTGTACCTGAAGTGATGTCCGTTCTTCTTTCTGTCCAGCAGATCTAGGCATTCTATGGCAAGGGAAGAGATCTGCACAGACTTGTTCTGAAGAGAGTGAGACGTAGCCTATATACGCAGGGTCATATCGGTGTTCACTCGAGGAAGGACTTAATATTTGAAAATATTAGTCTTCCCAAGAATTCTTGAATGTCTGACTATCTTGAGGATAGGTCGAGTTACTAGAGATTTTTAACTACATCCTTTTTGACAAAGAATCTCATGATAAGGTGTAGCAGAGTGATTTGAATTCAATCTGTATACCAATTAGCTGTTAAACCATTATAATGGGAACAACTAATCAAGCCTTTATAACTACAATCTCATAAGGTACATAAGATTTTGTAGTTGTCGTTACTAAGAACACAAAGTCTGTTGAATTGTATTGAAAGGTTCGATTTAGCAGACACCGTTGTTCAAAGCGATTTACTAATAATCTTGACCTTTTAATCATGAAGGATAGAGATTGAGTAATAGCGAGATTCCTTGATAGGTTGACATGAGGGTCATGAATCGATCTGCCTATTTGTTAAGAGACTATAGATTTTGGCGAACTTGAATTTACTCTTTGTGAAAAGATTAAATTCGAAGGCAATTATCATGGTGTCTAAGGATGAAAGTTAAGCGGTAGTAGAAGACCTTAACTTGATGTAGCGATTGTTCAAGAATGGTTTCTTGATGGGATGTCGCGAGTTTGTGTCTCGGTGGAGTGATCATTTTATTAAGAGCAATTCTTTTAATCACCAGAATAAAATGGAGATAATTAAAGAATGATAGGTTTGATCAATACACTTAACACATTAGTTCATGCTATCAAAGGAATGCATACAAGTAGATAAGCATGAGTAGAAGTTGCAGAGCTTGTATTCAATAATCCAAGTAGTTTTACACATTATGATGCAAGGATCGGTGATTACAATAACAATACAACTGGATTTTTGGTGACTAGATTACATGAGAAAGATACATAATGATTCAATTTACGAAAGAAATATATGTTACAAATTTGTGTCCTAGAAATTCTAATCCTAGACTTTAGATGAGGAGTCATTGGTCAAGGATTTAGAAGGAGTTGGATGATAAGAAGATGGCCGTGTTCCCTTTTTGATCTCCTCCAACTCTCGGGGGAGGCAGAACATCTTCACTTCTTCGGGTCATTATGAGAGCACCGAAGGGTGATGGCCGTCAAAGATGTCTTGCTTGGCCCATGAATCCCCTTTGATAGATGAGGAATTGGTGGCGACTATTAGCGTTCATCATCCTCATCAATTCCATATTAGCTACTTAATTGAACGAATTATCCGCATCGGCCATCTTTGAGGTGATGGTCGGCATACCTACATATAACCGAGAAGACTTGTTGCACATGGCAATATGTTAAATGTTTTCCAAACATTTGACATTTCTTTTCAGGATCTTTTACGTGAAGTTCAAGTATGCAAGCGACTTCCAAAAGTGGAATGAGTATGTGCTAATAGATTTTCCCTGATTCATCTAGACATTTTGGAGTATCAATGAGATTGATAGCTAAAAGTTAGAAGAGAGAATGAAATCACTTTTGCTGGCATTAATTGATGGTTTTCAATCTTACTTTTAAAACTAATTGACTAAAAGAGTTCTTAGGTGTTCTGACAATCATGGTTTGCAGCATATAAATCATGCTTGATGGCAAACTTCTATGATTATCGGACAAGACAAAAGAAGATCTTTTATCAATTGTTTTCACAACAAGACTGTGGAACCATAATTAATGATTTCGGCACACAAGACTTGATGCAATTTCTCTCATGTTTGTAAAGCGTGTATTGAAAAAGATTTTGGAAATAATTTTCACAGTTTATGAATGATTTTGGAAATACATTATTGAGAGAAATTTAGATCAACTCTTGTGAAGTAACGAAATAAAATCGAAACAACATTGAATGAATATGAAGGAATCATACCCGTTGTTAAGGAATTGTCTTGATCCAATCTTAGGACTTGGATTTAGTAACATTTGTGAGATTTTGAATCATCGATTTGTAACTAGTGTAATCTATAGGCGGTTTGTGAGTTTTGTCATAGTAGAGATTTGAATGAAGAAGGAGCTCTACTTATACTCACGGAGGTTAGGCGAAGGATACTCAATAATGAAGCATTCTTGTTGAGTTGTCCTTCGATCACGCCATGGCGAGGATAGGTCGTGAAGTCTAGATATTTTCAAGATTCTTGGTAAGGATTGATGTTGATTGTCTTGTCGTTTTCCAAGATTTTGAAAATAGTCTTAACTTTAATCGGTCAAACTTGAAAAGTGTGCCTCCACCTTTAATTGACTTGAGAGAGTAGGTCATTAAAGGATTTTTACTCCTATAAGTCAGCACATAAAGCGAGCTTATGAAGTGTTGGTTGGCGATGTAGAAATTCACCAACTACGGGGTTTTCGAAAAACATTTGAAACCGGTGATAGGAAAAAATGATTTGTTTTGAAAAACCATTTGCATAAAACAAATCATACAATCAATGTATATTACTAAAAGTGCAGTATGACAGTTATTATGCATTGTTGTCGATGATATGTATGAGCATATTAGTTCGGCAGACATGAGCACGAGTCATTAGAAAGCAAATAGCTAACTTTGTTTTGTATAGGCATGAGAGAGGGTCTTTATCAACTCCTTTGGACTTATCGCGATTTTTCACTTTATTGTTGTAAAGTCCCGGTGAGGATTTTGACCTTGAGTGAGTGAAGGACATGAGTGAATTCTCATGAGTGATCGCATCCTTCATATATCGCCACCATGTTACTATCTGCCGATGGAGAGAGGTGTTGCATGATTGACCTTTTCTTTCATATGAGTTCAAAGTACTCATAGAAAATTAGCAACATTTATGAGCTAAAGATAGCTCTAGTAATCCAATAATGCAAATGAGACTTAATAAGCATGATAAAAGAATAATTATTCAAAATACAGCTTATAAGTGTAACCCAAAGTGTTAAGAAATTAGGAGCTGGGGTTACTTCCTCATTGAACTCTTTGAACGCGTCTGCTCATAGTCGTTGAAGCACCAATTCTAATCGAGCATAGGTTCTTTGAGTGTATTCTTGATCGGTGAGGCTCTTCATTGAAGGAAGACAAATTCATCATTGATGTCCTTAGGCCAAGAACTTACAATTTCGGTGATTTTGAAGATGACATATCTTTGATTTCCTTTGAATTTCCTTTGAAACTCTTCTTATTTCCTCTGCTCTAAACTTTTATAAAAAGTTTTCTTGAGAAGGTGTTGGATTGGAACAATCGTTAGCCTTATGTCAAGAGAGCAAGTTTTTGGAAGGGATTCTAAGTTATTCATCCATCAAATATGAGTTTAACCCATTTGCCAAAGAAGATGCCAAGAATTAAGAACAGATTTATTAAACATGCATAATCTTTAGCAAGTCATCTTTCACTATAATACTTCTTTTCACAATATCAATGTAATTCGATATATGATAAATTTTCTTATAGTGAACACATAGTCATCACAATATTCTTTCTCACATGTTTTTGAAAACAAAATTTATTTTGATTTGAAGATGGTTTTCAAAAGGCTTTGGATTCTCGGTCAAAAGGTTTTTGTGGATAAAAGATTTTGAAAAGACTCCTTTTGACTATGCATCTAATCGAGCGGCAGGATCTAAACTCTCGGGTTATTAAGCCGAAATAAGGTTTACGAGTACTAGCTCGATACCAATTGTTAGGTCGAGGGTTGCTCGGTGTATAGGCTAGAGGGGGTGAATAGCCTATACTTGGTGTAATAAAAATTTCATCCAAATTTAACATTTAGATTGAAGAGTAGATGAAATGATTACTACACATAGATCATCTTCCTCATCTTGAATGATTAGTCGAAGATAGAGTGATCGGACATCTTAGATCGAGATGTAGATCATGGACATCTAGGATCGCAGATATGAAATATGCGGTTGGAAGATGTATGTTGAACTTAGCGATGGAAATGAGTTTGAGCGGCGGAAGAATAAACGACATAAGTTTAACAATTTAGATTAAAGTAACTGTAAAGATTTGATATGAGAGAGAGCTTGACAGTTGACTATAATCTGTATTAGATGCATCATTTACTTTCCTTAAACAGTTGCACATGATAAAGCAAATTATACGAAAGAGAAATCAAGGCTGAATGTAACAATTATATATATTATATTAAAATTCAGAGAGGTTTGCTCAAAGGCAAACATGCTTAGTACATCAACCTAGACTCTCTAACCTAGCAATCTTCCGGGGGAAGAAGGAAAGTGAAATGGAATACCCGAAGACTCATGTAAGAACTCTAATCCTAGCAGTTCTAACAACCTTGGAGGTTAGGGAAGGAAAGTGCTAGTGTTAGAGTGATGTGAGAAGAGAATATTAGGAGTTGTTCAAATAGCAAGTATTTGAACAAGCGAGTGCTAAGCACTCGACCAAATATGATGACACCTTATTGCACAATCGGCACGCTTATAATGTAGTATAAGTCTGCCGATATGAATGCAATCTGGACATGTAAGTTCGGCTCTTCATCGGACATCTTCAAGCTTGATCCGCTTCAACGATCGTAAGATACTTGGTCTCTTTCTTGGATGATGGAGTTGAGGCCCTTGAAGAGACGAGTTCTTCGAAGGAAGAAGAACTCAAATCAACAACAAGGTTGTTGATCAAGCGAGCTTCTCGGCTTTTGGATTTTCTTCTCTCTTCTCACAAAGTGTTTGTTCTTACACTTGTGATTTCTCACTCTGAAGGAGTGGTTCTGGATTGAAGAAATGAAGATCAATACCACAACCTTTCTCAAGCATAAGCATACACAGTTTGTGTGTTCTAGTGCTTGTGCTTTCTCCCTTGTGCACTTGTGCTCTTTGGAAATGAGAATAAGAGTTTTCTTATATAGTGGAGAAGAAGAGATGACCGTTGGTGTATTGAGTAGGTTTATGCCCGTTGGTGATCCGAATCTCATAATGCGGCGAGTACATTTTTGGATTTGTTGGGCAAAAACCTTGTTAGGTTTGAGTCTTGAAGATGATCGTGACACAGTGGACATAGATGGACGTGTCGAGCTTAGCCTGGATGCGGTTGATTGATGTGGACGTATCATTGCTTTGGCGAAGTGCGGCGTCTGTGCTTGGCCTTTTCGAAATGAAGCTTTGAAGACCGCGAACACTTTCGAAGAGGAAATGTCTATTGGATAAACGTGAAGGTGCGACATCGATGCGTATCTTGGATTTGTCAGACAGATCTTGTAACGGATCTATTTTGGCTTGAAGTGCGTTGAGTAACGACCGATGTATCTCGTGATCTTACAGTTTCTCGGCAGTTGTTCTGATGAGGGATTTGGCCGATTTCTGAAATCTGCCATTATAGAACTGCTGATGTAGAAACCGCTGATGGTCACGATGTTCCTCTTGAATAAATAGCTTCTCTGCAGTTGCTCTGATGAAGTGCTTTGGCGGATACGAGAATCGCCGATATAGAGCTGCGATGTAGAGATGGCTATTTAGGCGATCATAGCGAAGGAAATGTCGCTTGTGAGACATGCGCGATAGTCACGTCGGTGGCAATTTAGAAGAGCTTGATTCATATGAAGGTTTGTCATCATTCTGGTAGGACAAAGACTCGGATATGTACAAAGACTTCCTAGTCTAGTGACCTATGCATTGTTTCAACAAGCTGCCACACTAACCTGCACGCCCTTTTAGCCACTTGTGAAACATGCGTTGTAATGGGAACAAGCAAATCATGTGTTGGAATATGCATACATATATATCAGTGATTTACGGGCATATTCCTAACATAGACTCTTTGAAAACTTGTTCATACGACTAGGTTTTTTGTCCTAGGGTTTCCCTAGGGCTAGGTTTCCTTCATACGGCAATGCCGCCGGACACTGTGTTACCGGAGTCTCCTCCTCCGGAATGTCACTCTCCTGGTCTTGCCTCCGGTGTAGTCACCAACCGTTCCATCTCTTATGCGGCTGCAGTTAATAAGAAACCTCATCAACTCGGTGCAAACTGCCCACCAGTTCTGCAGCAAATATCATTAGCACCCCGCCCTTCAATATCTATTCTGGATGAACCTGGATGCTTGTTCTCCCCTGTGGAAATCGAATTGCTGGAGAAACAGTTTGAACATACGCTGATTATGAAGTTCTCTGTTGGACGACCACAGATCCATGTCATTCAAGAACATATCACGAAGTTTTGGAGATTAACAGGGTCGTTTGTTGTCAGCCTTCTTGATCCAAGGCATGTCATGATCCATCTAGCATCAGAAGAAGACATGGTGCGAGCTTTATCCAAGGAATCGAGAATGATTAATATGTGTATGTTTCGTCTTTTCCGTTGGTCTTCAGATTTTGCTTTTAAAAAGGATAGTCCCTACGTTGCTGTTTGGGTTCGTTTGCATCAACTTCCCTTAACCTACTTTAATCCTTCTTCCCTTCAAAGGATTGGTAAGGCTGTCGGAAGATTTTTACGTGCGGATGATCGAACCTTGGCCCTCTCACATCCTATGTATGCCCGTATTTGTTTAGAGGTCGATGTTTCTAAACCTCTACCGTCTAGGGTGTGGATTGGTACATCCAAGGAGCATGGTTTTTGGCAATCTCTGGATTTTGAGGGCAATATTGCTTATTGTGGTAATTGTGGTTTGCTAGGGCATGTGGCGAATGATTGTAGGAAGAGAAGGGTAGGCTTCAAGGGCCCGGTACGGGATAAAGATGTGTCCACCATGGATCTATCAAGGGATCCAAAAGTAGGTAATCCCAATACAAATACTAAATGGATTCCTCGTGTGGTTACTGAAACGGGATCGGGATCAAATACGAAGGATGAAAATGGGGTTAACAAAGGCATTGAGATAATTGATGTGGGTAATACTAGGGCTGGAAAAGAAAAGGTGGAAGACTCTACAGCCACGGTGGTATTGGTTACTGAAGTACCTAGCATAAATAAAATGCATGAACAGGTAAAGAATGGGGATACTTCAGGAGGGGTGGAGATTATAGAGGTCAATGATGATCTAACAAAAAAAGGGGTGCATGGTTTGGATGGCGATGTGGACTGTGTAGTGCAGGGTGACCATGATATTACTGATGATCCTCCTAAAGAATCAAGTAATGCATTGGCTACAGGGTCGGAGAATATACTGCCTAATCTGGATACGCAGTTGGAGGATTCTGAGGAAGGTATTTTATGCAGCAACCCTTTTGAAGCTCTTGCAAGCCTGGATGACAATTTGGGGTCTGAAGTGGTGCCGATTTTCATAAGAGGTAAGAAATCGAACTCAGTTGCGGATGGAGATTTTGGAGATACAAAGAATGGGAAGGGTACTCGTTCTGTCAGCGATAATGACGACCAATCTGTTCGTCCAGAATTCAAGAAATTTTTACGGAAAAGGATAGATGCTAAGCTATTGAAGACAAATAAACGTACCACTAGGGCCATGGCAAAGGCTCACGATCCATCTCTGTAAGTTGTTTCTCTATGGCTGTTTTAATTTGGAATGCTCGTGGTATTGCGAATAAAGAAACTAGAGAGTATATTAAAACTCTCTCGTCGCAACATAGTATTAGTTTATGTGTTATTATGGAACCAAAAATTAGTGGAGAAAGGTTAAAGAAGATTGCAAAAAAAATGAAGTTTAATAATAGTCTTCATCATAATCCTGTTAATTACCATGTTTGGCTGATGTGGAAGGATGGGATTGAAGTGGTGTTTGTTTCGGCTTCGGATCAACAGATTACGGTTCGTATAACTTTTGGAGAATCTTTAACAGTAATGGCTACCTTTGTTTATGCTAAGTGTTGCCGGGGAGACAGACAGGAATTGTGGCGGGATATTACAGTATATCTTCTCAATTCAATGAGCCTTGGATAGTTGGGGGTGATTTCAATGTTATAGCTCACTCATCAGAAAAATTAGGGGGTTTAGCTTGCGATTATGGCAGTATAGAGGACTTTGTCAACTGTCAGCAGCAAGCTGGCTTGGATGATGCGGGCTTTGAAGGTAGTGTTTATACGTGGTGCAACAATCAGGAAGGAATTGCTAGAATTTGGCAACGGTTGGATAGGGTCTTAGTGAATGGTTTATATAAGGCTTTGAATCCGAGTTTTCAGGTGAAACATTTGAGCAGAATTCTATCAGATCATTCTCCTTTGCTTATAGAATTTCCTTTCTTCTCGAAGCCAAAAGGGTTGTTTCGCTTTCAACGTATGTGGTTGGATCATCCCAATTTTATGGAGTTTGTTCGTGAACAATGGCATAGGCCAGTTAGTGGTGGTGCGTTGGATGTAATGCATACAAAGCTTCGTACGGAAAGAATTGAAACTTCAGGCCCGGATGTTTTGGGCATGTTCAACGGAGGATTACAGATCATCAAGATGATATCTTGAGGCTGGAATTTGATCTTCGGCATGGATGGGATGATGATACGACGGCTCGGTTAAGGAAGGTGAAGCAGATCTTTGTCAACTTTGCCTTGGGATGAGTTACTTAAATCAAAGGCAATTGTGGCTTGCGAGGGTGAGAGAAAACAGTTTTTCATGCTAGTATCCGAGATCGAGAAGGAGGAATGCTATTAAACTCGGGAACTCGGATGGGAGCCGGTGCAATTTGCGCGATTGGTAGCGCATTCAATACTTTGGTAATCTGTTTGGATCGTGTGGTAATGACATTGATGCAGCCGTTTATAATGGTATTCTACCGTGTGTCCAGACATGTGATAATGATAATCTGGTGTGTTGTCCTATGGAAGCTGAGATTTGGGATGCAGTTAAAGGTTTAAATCCGGATAGTGCGCCGGGATCGATGGATTCACGGGTTGGTTTTATCGGGTGTTGGGATGTGATTAAAGAAGATGTTATCGCTGCGGTCCGTGAATTTTTATGGGCAACATCTTCCAAAAGGCATTACATCTACTACTCTAATTTTAATCCCTAAGGTTGACAACCCAATGGGTCTCGGTGATCTACGGCCGATAAGTCGTGCAATTTTTCAAGTAAGATTTTGTCCAAAATTCTTGCTAATCGTTTAGCGAATCTTCTTCCGAATATTATCTCGAGCAGGTGGATTTGTTAGAGGTAGAAGTATAGGAAATATTGTTCTTGCTCATGAAATGGTTCATCGTATTAATAGTAATACGCGAGGAGGTAATGTGGTTTTTAAGCTGGATATGTCCAAGGCGTATGATCGGTTGGAATGGGATTTTCTTCTTCGTGCTTTGAAGGCCTTTGGTTTCAGTGAAGGGTTTTGCGCTTTATTAAAGAGGTTACTTGACAATATACGGTATTCTATACGGGTTAATGGTGAGACCTATGGCTTTTTAAGTCTTCTCGTGGGGTTCGGCAAGGAGACCCTTTGTCTCCATTGCTTTTTATTTTGGCTCAAGAAGTCTTGTCTCGCAACATCAACAAAGCTCTAACGGAGGGTCAGATTCGGCCTTTTAATCATGGGCGTGGGGGTATTATTATTTCTCATCTATTATATGCTGATGATATGCTCTTATTTTGCAATGCATCGAAGAGATCTATTTTGGCTCTAAGGCAAGTTCTTACGGTTTATGAAACTGCTTCAGTTCAGCTTATAAATTTGGAAAAGAGTGGTTTCTTTGTCTCTTCGCAGATTAGTATGTGGTCGGATGCTCCCAACAAAGTTTTCCTATGCGATATTTAGGGATACCTCTCTTCACAGGTAGAATCAAACGTCGATATTTTGAAGATCTTGAGCATAAGATTATTCGAAGGATTGAAGGTTGGAAGGCGAAGTTGCTTTCTCTTGGAGGAAGATAACTCTTCTTAAGTCGGTGTTGAGTAGCATATCCATCTATTCTATTGCAGCGATTAAAGTTCCCAAGTCTGTTATTAGACGTATTGAATCTCATTTGGCTAACTTTCTATGGGATAATGCCGGAGAGCACGAGCTCATTGGGTTTCTTGGGATAAGGTTTGTCTTCCTTGCTCGAAGGTGGTTTGTGTAAATCTATCTTTGAGAATGTTGCTATGAGAATGGAGGATATTTATCGCCATGTCTCTAGACATCTCACGAGATATGTTTTGTATTTTTAATCCAAAGTCTCCGTCCAATAGAATGGGTATTCGGGCTTACGGCAATTACAATTCTCTATCTTGCCTCCTAGATTGCGTAAGGGTTTATGGTGAGATGGGAACCCCGCCTACTCCTTTTTCAAGCTTAACACGGATGGCTCGGCGATTAATGGAGTTAGTACGGGAGGTGGTGTAATTCGTGATAGTCGGGGTAATCTTATCAAGGCCTTTGCTAACTTCTATGGGCCGGGACTAATATGAGAGCCGAGATTTTGGCTTTGAGGGATGGTTTGGTTTTATGTCATTCTCGGCCCTTAATTCGGTTGTGGTAGAGACAGACTCGAATGTGGCAGTTAGAGTTTTAACTCAGTGCTGTGGATATCCTTGGATGTATGAATATGAGTTAAGGCACTGTAGGCGTCTTTTACAGAGGTATAGCATTTGTCATGTCTATAGGGAGAAAAATCAGGTAGCAGACAGATTGGCGGCTTATGCGCACGGTTCCCAGAATTATAGTCGGTTTGAGAGTGTAGAACAGCTTCCTCGGATTGTTCTGCATGCTTTTCACCAGGATGCTTATGGATTCTATAATTATAGGCAGCGTTGATGTTTTGTATTTCCTTTTCGAGGTCAGGCTCCTTTGTCCTCCCATTTATAAGGGCAAGGTGGTTGTCCCCCTCATGTTTGTATTATTTCTTTTTATTAATAAAATTTCGCGGGTGCCGCCCTGTTTCCTTAAAAATATATATATATATATATATATATATATATATATGTTTCATGAAAAAAATTTGATATATATATTATTCGTGAAGGTTTGTTCATGTGACATTTGGGGGAATGGATGGAGTATTTGGCCTTATAAAGAATTTCAAGTTTTGAAAGTATTGAGACATGGTTTACACACACACACACACACGGAGATCTATAGTGAGATTGATGACTATTGAGTGAAAGTTTAGACTTGTTGCTATGTGTTGTTATTTGTAAACTGTTGTAATTCTTACTCTGAGGCATTGTGTAGTGCCATGTCGCGCCTTGACTTGTGAAAAGAAAAAAAATATCTTGTAAATATTTAGTTTGTGTATCTATTCGTTTTCTTGTTTTACTCGAGGACGAGCAAAAGTCTAAGTTTGGGGGTATTTGATAAGTGAGTATTTTACTCATTTATTGGGTATTATTCGAGCTTAGATTTTACTAATTCTCGAGGTTTTTGTAATCTAATATTGGATTTTAGTGTTATTTTGTAGTTCCAGGGATTTGGGAGAAATTTTCAGGCAAAAGGAAGCAATTTTGGGCAGATTTGAAAATTGAAGGGGTCAAAGTGCTAAAGCTGAGAAGTTGGACGCTAAAAGCTGAAAATCTGTCCAACTCTTTGAGAAGTCAGCCGCATGTTCCAGCCATAACCCTATTTTTGGGTTATTTTATTCTTTTTGTCTGGACTCCTTTTCCTAAAAGGATTGTAAATTAATAGGGTATAAATATATTCCTTTTAGGCTAGATTTAGGGATCCAGTTTTTAGAGTCGTCTTTGAGAAAAACAAAGAGAAGAAGATCGTGAAAATTCTTCCAAAATTCAAGTATTGTATTTATTACTTTAATCAATTTCAATCTTCTATCTCATATGCTTAATTTTATATATCTTTTGAATGCTATGGATTTTGTTTATTTAATTATGAACTAAATTCATAAAGCTAGGTTTTAGGGTAGCCAATTCATGAATATTTAATATTGATTCGACTAGGGTTTCAATTTGAATTATAATTGTGTGAGTGTATTTTCTTGTTCTTAATGCTTTTGAAAGATTGGCCACCTTTTAAGTGATTTAAATCGTGTGGATGAGACCGAGAGGAGATTTTATGTGATGGATCATGGGAATTTACACCGTGGATCTAAATTCATACTAGAGATAGATGGGTTGATACACGCAATTAGCTATAGATCGTCTCGAAAGCTAAGAGGATTTCGCAAACCCTAATGCTTTGTTTTCTTTCTAAATCTACCTAGAGATACGTAGGTTGTCAGTTAACAATAGAATTGGTATTGCTCGAGAGAGAATATTGATTAATTAAGGAAATTCCATTGTCGCACATAGATAATCAGTTGATACCCGAAGTCGTTGATTTATTACTTGGAAGTGAATTGGTGAACCTAGCCCTAGCGTTTTCTCTCATTGATAATCTCTAAATTCTGTGATCACTTTTACTTGCTTCCGTTAGTTAATTTAATTGATTTTGATATTTGTTGCCAATCCCTTGGGTTCGATAATCCGTAATTTACTTACACTTATTACTTGATCTAGTGCACTTGCTAGTATTCGGTTTTGACCACATCAGTGACATACGCCCACAACGATATGACAACCTGGCAATCGTATTACGACAGGTCGCCTACGTCACTAATATACTCTCCCAGCACGGTGACACGAGGACCTACAGTGCGACCTGGAGACATCCCAAGCCGACCACATTAGCATCAAGCAACCTGGACACATACCAGGCCGACCTCGACTACATTAAACATCGAGCGACCTGGATACGTACCAGGCCGACCTCGATGTAACCCCTCTCAGCTCGACAAACAGAGTCCTTTACGAAATCACCTCTCGCCTGAGAAGAGTCCTGCTATAACTCTATACACATCAGTCTTAAGCAGACAAGGTAACGTAATCCGAAAGACATGGGAATTGATCATATCTCTCCCACTCCAAAACCAATAAGGATTATGGCTTACCTCCCTATAAGTAGCACCCTCAACAGCCCTCATAAGGTACATGCAAATTACTTGCTTATTATATACTCGCTTAGCTTTACCTCTCCCACGAAGTATTGCTAATTCTCAAGCCTAAGGGTTATCGTTGGACAACCCGCCCCTTTACGGTGTTCTTTGTTGATCACAGGTTTTCAAACTACTTACACTTCAAGTGCAATCCCTGTAACACAAGCCGGAATCCTACTAGACTACACACATGGATCAGACGCGGTCACCTACAACCTTTTTTGCGTGATCAAATACCATTATATAAGAACTAGAAATACATAAAAGATTCTAAAGAAAGAAAGGGGAGAATTCAAAGATGAAAGCAACACTCAATTTTTATTCAATTAAAAAATATGGGCAAATTACACAAAATCACAAATGATCCATGTACTTCTTGACTTTTTTGGGATTGATCTTAACCCCACGACAGCGGTCCCTGAACTCAATTTCTTGACGCAAATTGGTCTTTCCATCCATTACCGTCTATTTTTTACCGTTAAGTGGAATCACATGCGATGCACGTGATTTTGCCCAAGGGTAAATTAGTCATTGTTAATTAAAAAAATACAGGGACCTTTTGTGTAATTTGCCCTAAACTAAACTCACCCCAAAATCATCTTCTTCCCCAACCCACCTCAACTTGAGATAACTGACCTCCACAAGCCAGCGGGCTCTCCCTCCTCTCTCTCTCTCTCTGCAATTCATCATCATTGTTATTTGCTTATATCTCTCTCTCTCCAATTCATCATCATTGCTATTTGCTTGTCAAGCGGGGAACAAAAAGAGTTTTTTTTTTTTTAGTATTTGGTCATACAAGAAAAGTTGTGAGTGATCAAAAAAGTTGGGACTTGTTGCAAATTCACCCAGAAAATGAGGATTCATCCATCTGAACACATTGAGTCTTCAAATTGGGCTGATTTGTGGGTTGGATTGCAAATCCATTTCACTTCCTTTTCCGTCGACGGTAGGACTCCGGTTGGATTGCTAGAGAACAAATTGGCCGAATTTGTGTGTTGGGTTTTGATGTGACGGGGGTGGTGGATTAGGTGGAGGGGCTGGTTTTGGTGGGGGTGCTGGACTTGGAGGCGGTGGTGGAGGTGGTGATGGGGGATTGGGTGTCTGGGCTACTTTGACGAACCAGTGAAGCCACTTTCGTTTTGCCGTGAAGATGTGAATCACGAGCGTAAAAAGAGTTTTTATCATTCTTTTAGTTTTTGAAGAAATCAAAATTTTGAAAGTCAAAAAAAGGTGATGCTTAAATTGGATTTTAACCTAAAACATCAACAAAGAGAAAAAGGAACGGAGAAGGAACAAAGCAAAGCAGCACTAATGGTATGCTTCAGACATAGTGGCCTAGTGTGTGTTTGTGTGTGTGTGTATGTATGTATATATATAATTGCAACAGTGTCCTTGTATCAAGTTTTAGTAAATAAAGATACTAATGGTATTTTTGTCTATTAAAAAAAAGACAATTATACCCTTGATCAAAAGCACATTCTAGACACATGAGCGAACTTAACAGAAAAAATTAACGGACTCGGACGGAATGACTATTTGAGTTTTACTTGTTTAGTACAGAGACATACTCCCCCGTCCCGGATAAATGTTCCTATAAAACACAGGAATTAAGAAACATAATTAATGATGTGTTGTAAAATATTTTCTGACCATAATACACATTAACATTAATTGAGTTCAACTACTTTAAATAATTGAGTTTGTTTGAGATGTGTTATATTAAATGAAGTTTAAGGGTATATTAGGAAGAATGATAAAGAATAGGTAAATCAAAAGTCTTTAGGAACATTAGTTGGGACATCCGAAAATAGAAAGTAGAAACATTTATCCAGGACGGAAGGAGTAATTTTTACAAAAATTAATTTAGGGATGAATCCCAATAAATTCAAGAAGTACAAGAATCATTTGTGTAATTTTCCCAAAAATTATTGTACAAGGGAGAATTCAAATAAGCTAGAATTGTATCTCATGTGTTACAACTGAAAAAGAGGTCGAGACCCACACCCTATCAATCATACAATTCCAAAGAATGCATGTAAAGGACAAGAATCCCTCAAAAAAAAAAAAAAAACCCTTTGGAGTTTGACTGGGCTCTTGTATCTTACTGTAAATCATTTTGTCTATATGAAAAGATCCCAACATTTGGTGGCCGAGATGCATATAGAGTAATGCTATATACAGCTAAAGTGTGTATCAAATGTGTATCAAAATTACACTTGACATCTTTTGATTGGTTAAGTGATTTGTGAGTCCTACCACTTAAAAGTTTCGGACCAACCAAAAGATGTCAAGTGTAATTTTGATACACATTTGATACACATTTTAAATACACATAGCATTACTCGATGCATAGCTTTTTTTGGTCATTCTACTATCTTAACGTAAATTCCTAATCCATTGCATAACTTGTAAACAAAGTTTAATAACAATTTATAACTCATTTTTTCTTGATCACTTATTAATATTTATTATAGCAATGCTCGTCATCAATCACGTCTGCAATTTAGTAAACAGAGCTAGATATAAAATTGTCACACAATCACGTTTTAGTTCTTGTGTGTAATAAGTATTAGTAATCGAATTGACTCTATTGTTGAATGTGATCGGATAACAATTCGTTTTAGTATTGAAGAAAAAATAAATAATTGCAGGTTGGTCCCTTTATGCGATTTTCGATCGGTTTAGGTCCTTATTTTTGTTTTCAACTGCTTAAATAAATTTTAAGTGATAAATTTGTCATTTGTTTCAAAACTACCCCCGTAACAACCTAAACAACATTTTTAGCATATTAGGAATAATGTTGTACATCGCGGTGCATAAAAATAGTACTTTTTTATACATTGCGATGTAACATTTGTACTCCTCTCTCCCCCCCATAATTCTCATTACTCTCATTCTCAACTCTCTCTCTCTCTCTCTCTCTCATGGCCACCAACTCTCTCCAATCTTTGAACTACCACCACCACTCCCCTCTTAAATGCCACTACTACTCCACCACCGTAGACTGCCCTCCCGCCACCCTCTTCCTCAAACCCACCACCATTTCATCATATTCACTCACCAATACTACTACTAACTCATACAATCACATTTGACCTACACTTCACTTCCTAAGAACCTACAACATCCACCTTTGACCTCCTCCAACACCACCTCTCCTCCCAAGACTTTCGATAAGCCGACGAAGAAACCCGTCGCCTCCTTATCGTCCTTGTCGAAGAACTCGCCCAGAAACGCAGCTACGTCTTCTTCTCCAAAACCCAATTCATCTCCCCAACTGACCTCAAAACCATAGACGACCTATAGAGACAACAACGAACAAAGATTCGGTACGTCACACGGACAAAGATATGGAACAACGTCAACAAAGACTTCACAAAATTCTTCATCAAGGTTGGGTGGATGAAGAAGCTAGACACCGAGGTTGTGCAATACAATTATAGAGCTTTCCTAACGAATTCATTTGGGAATTTAATGAGGACACACCTGAGGATCACTTGCGTTTGACTAACGCACTCAAAGGGACCCAGCTGTTGAATTGCATTCCAGCCATCCTGCATTTGACGCCATTGAAGACGAAGAACAAGTTGGTGATGAAGTAAGAGAGATTACTACTAGTAATAATTTGAAGGAAGGAGGATTTTAAAAGGCATTGAGCAATAACAATCCGTTCAAATTTGACTAGACGACAACATGCAGTGAATCGCAATGCAATAATTGTGCATGGCGATGCATCAAAATCAAATCAAATTGAAAACAACCAAATTCATGCATGACTCTTTGTAGATTGGGTCTTTAAAACATTGTGCATAGTCTCTCCTTCTCGTTTCCTGTGCATCAGTAGCTCTTCTCTCTTTCCGTACATCAGTAGCTTGCTGATTGTTTGCACTGGTTTTATTTTTCAGTATCCTGATGTTAATTCGTACATATAGCGTGCATCAATTTATACATCGCGATGCATCAATTTGTGATTTGTGAGGCATAGCATGCCTGTTCCATATTGTTTCAACAAAAATGTCTTTTTTCGATTTAAAACAATTATGAGAGATTAAAACAATTAAAAATTTATTAAAATATACCGGCCCAAATTTGTCCCAATAAAAAAAAAAGTCTTAAATACTCCTTGTTCTAAGAAGAGGCCCGGTATTTATTTTTGGGTCATTCATATATATATATATATATATATATATATATATATATATATATATATATATATATAGGAACGCGATTTAGTTATTGTACTATTTTATCTATGACTTGATTGTTCTTCTAATTGATCCATTCTAATCTGTACAATCATTGAAAAATTCGAAGCATACAAATGTTTATAATATAATTTATTTTTTCTTAATCGGTTATAATATGACGAAATAATGAAGCCAAAATAAAATTCATGAGACTGTATTTACAGGTCTTAATGAATTAGCAACCTTGCTAAAACTGCAGAACTACAGCTAAATTAAACTTTCCTTGTACGTGAAAATCCAAAACATTTACACAAAAATTAATCAATCAAAAAGGAATTAAAAAGAAAAAAACGAAATGAGCGGTTTGAGCTCAGAAGGGATGAACGTTTCTGCTTAAGCCACCACCATGAACGTTGGTGAAAAATCCCATGAGCTCCGGCCTGTACGGCAGGTATGACCGCCGGCGATCTTCTTCCGTCAATTTACTTCTCAAGTATACCTCGTGTGGTGACAACGACGTCACTTTTTTCTTCCCTCCTTTCTTACTCTTCACCTTTCCATCTGTATTATTGACTTTAACTTTGCCGATCGTCTTTGACTGCGACGATCCATTTCCGGCAGAAGACTTTTTCTCCGATGATGCATCGGCCTTGGCAACCGATTTTTCCTCTCTCTTTGACGACGACGGGGTTGAATCGTTTAAGAAAACGAAGGCGTCGCGGCCATCGCTGTGGCTCCGGCTCATTCTTTCTTTGAATCTCCACAGCTTTGAAAAACCGGTGGAATTACTCTTCTTTCCAAACTCCGGCGCCGCTTCCTTCGACCACGTGCAGTACGGTCCAGCTGCTACTCCCTCAATCTCGTCCAATTCCGACGCATTAGACGGATGGCGAGGTGATTCGATGAAAACCTTATCCACCGGAGGCCGAGTAGGCAACCGATTGGCGGAAACGTCTTCACCTAAGAGGAGATCCTGGTTGAATAACGGAAAAACGGGCCGGATCTGACCGTCCAGGAACACCTTATCGGCTGCAATCGGCGATACGTCGTCGCTGACGGATGCAAAACTAAAATCTTCATCATCGTCCTCATCCTCGTCGTCATCATCATCATCATCTGTTTCCTCCTCTACATCATCTTCGTTTTCTCTGACATATTCGAAATCCTGCCGTGAATCCTCGATCGCAAGCTTTTCCGTAAATTCAAAGCTAATTTTACCGGCGGATTCGTCGATTTGATCTTCGACACTATACGAATGTAAGCTTTGCTCTTGATTAGCCTGCATATTTTTGGTTTTTCAAGTTTAGGAATCCAATTCGCTTCTCCAACTGTTTGGATGATTGATTTGTTTCTAGTGCAAATAAAAAGGGTGTATTGAAAAGTAAGGGAGGGTAGGGTGATACAAAATATGTGGATAGATTGGTTTGGTTTGTTGGGGAAGAGTTTATATAGATATATATATAGACATATATAAGAGGAGGGTGAGTGGCTGGTCGTTGGTAGGGAAGAATAGTAAAAGCTCCATTAATTTGAATTCATTATTTTATTTGTTATTGCAGATATTTAATTAGTTTCTTACTAATACAATTTCTTGGTAGTTTTAATGCTTGGTGACCTGGCCTTTCCACGTGGCACTACCAAGTGTAGTTAGTTAATAGTTTAATACCCATGTTTTACGGAGATTAGTGATTGCTCTACTTGGAGCCTCACTAATCTTCGGCTGTTGGTTTCAAGTTAAATCTCGTTCGGGGGTTTTGGGTTTCAGGGTCGAATCTCGTTGAAAATTTTTAGGAGTTTAGGGTAAATTTAGGCTATAAAAAAAAATACCCATGTTTTATGGAATAATTTATAAAATATTTAGTGTAAATCAAATACTCCCTATGTTTTTGGTTGAAGAGTTTATTTTTAATTAATTAAAAGTCAATATGTAACTAAATTAAATTAAAATTTAATATATTTTTAAATATATTTTCAAAAATAAAATTATGATATTTTACATCGGATAAATGTGAGATTTGTGTGTATTTTATAAGTGGTCACTCACTACCACTAGACACCAAGCTTTCATGAACTTTCGGGTGATTTATGGTAGACCTGGTTGACCCAGGTGCTTAGTGGGTCATGCGTAAAGGACCGGGCTTTGGGCTCGGATATTACAAATGGCATCAGAGCGGGTCTCGACCAAAAATGTGTTGAACACATTGCCTGGGGTGTCGATCCTTTGAACTGGTTGGACTTTTTGGTGGTTTGTGGTAGACCTAGGTGCGCGTGGCAGACCGGGCTTCGGGTTCAAATAGTTACAAAAATATCATTCACAAAAAACTACATTGAAAATATTATGCATTACAACTTTTTATGACTTTGTGAAAACAAAAAAATTTATGTAAATTGTTGGTAAAACTTTAATTAAGTTGATGCAAAAAAGTAAAAAATAGACACTTTGTTTGGAACAGATGGAGTAATTATTAAACGATTTTGTAGTAGAAATTGTTGTGTTAAAAGCAATTTCAAATGGTGCCTCTAGTAAGGCTTTTTAGACTCCCGACCTTGATTAGTACCAGAGTATCTCTGGTGGGACTTGAACACTCGACCTCTCCGTTAAAAAAAGTGAGCTGTACCAAATTTGTTTCATTGTCTCTGGTGAGGCTTGAATACCCAATCTCTCCGTTGAGAGTATTGTTAGTTACTAGTTACATATCACGCTGTCTCTGGTGAGACTTGAACACCCTACCACTTTGTTAGAAGAAGTGAGCAGTACCAGTTGAATTAGAGCCCGTTGGTATTCTAAATAAATTAAAACACATGATTAATTAGAGTTTTTTTTTCCTATTTATTATAAATTTAGGTTCGTTATTACTCTCTTCATGAGTAACAAAGCAGTTAAAGCTAGTCGTAACAAAAAGTAAAATTAGTTATAAACAATGCTCCCTCCTAAAGATTAAATTCAATGATTTTTTAATAAGAGTATGTTAGAGTTATAAAATATGTAGTACTCCTCTGTCCTTAAATTATTTTTTTTTTTTTTTGTGTCTATTTTTAAATAATTATTTTTTTGAAATTTTTCTTTTTAGGATATTATTTTTTACTATTTTATCCTTACTTTTTTTTCTTACTTTAATTATGGGCCATATACACATGGACATTAAAGTAAACAACACATTATATCAATATTAATAATCAAGTCAATCATTTTTTTAATTCGTGTGCCAGATCAAACAAGATAATAATTTAGAGACGGAGTGAGTACTATTTGTGCACAAAATATTGTGTTATCTTCAAGGTTCTGTGTCCCTCACCTTCTGCCTTGCGGTTGCTGCTTGGTTGATGTTGATCTTATTTGTTCCTTGCAAGAACATCCAGTAGCGGATTTAGAAAAATAGTTTAGTAGGATCACAAAAAATAGTTTAGCGGCGGATCCAGAAAAATTTGGTGATTTTTAAGTGGAGGAAGAAAGGTTGCTCACTGACGCCATCGTTTGCTGCTGCTGCTGCTGCTGCTGCAATGCCCTTTTTTTTTTTTTTTTTTATTTTGTTGCTGAGTTTCCTTATGTTATGCGGTGCCCAGGAAGAATAAATTTTTTTGAGTGAGGCCACTCCTTAAAATTATGCCGTTTTATAATGTAAACTTTCTTTTTCTTTTGAGTGGAGTCAATTCCCCCCAACCTTTCTACGTGTCTCCGCCCCATGAGAACACCTCCCCAAGAATACAAAACCTTGAAGACATGAGAAGAACATCCTATTGTGGATGCTCTAATACACATTTGATGGCTTTAGCGTTACTTATTTCATAATTTAACTAGTAAGTACTTCCTGGCCTAAGTCACCAATATTGTAGCGTCGAGCAATGTAGAACTCAAAAGGTTTAGTATGGTTTCGAGTGGTGGCTTCGACAGTGTAGCACTTTGTTCCACACAACATTTTGTTTCCATATTTCCAGCCGAGGTTCTACTATGTTATCATTTTATCACGACCCGAACCTAAGAATTCGATCCACCCATTTTAATTGCACGTTCCAATATATTTGTCCATTTTCCAAAAGTTGAGCAATGAATTATTTAATTTTCTAAAGTATGCCCCTCATCAAATACTATTTTGTTCATCCCAAACTATGTGTTCCTTTTTATTTTTAAAAGATTCTTCAAGATTAGTCGGTAATGCTCTTATTTATTGTGAGATAACAAAAGAAGGTCTTATTAAATTTGTGAGGATATTAAAGGTAAATTATATATAATCAATTACTCTTTAAAAACCCTTGTAAAGTCAAATAAATAGCCTTTTTAAGATTGATGATTAATAATTATTCCTTTGATTTTATATTGACAAATTTTCCTTATTTAGCAGTATCAAAATTTTAGGCTATTACAAAAAATTCAATGCAGATTAATTTACTAGCTTCTCATTATTAGGAATGTCTATTGATGCTACAAATGGAAGGTGGGGAGGCTACACACAAGTATTTTAAAAACTTTAACTTACCAAATAAAAATATTTTTAAGATTAAAGGAGTATATGAGAGGGAGTGTGTAGTAGATTTTATTAGTTCCAAAGTAGTGAAGATATTTAGCTAGAAGTTGAAAAATAAAAGACGGAAAGAGGAAAGTGAAAGGAAAGGAGGGGGTAAGATTGTAAGAAGGAGCCGTTTGTTTGTATGAGAATCTCGTGTCGTGGAGCCGAAGAAAACTACTTTATACAGTATTTAGTTGACCTATTCTATTCGCAAGGCTATAGTTCTACGAGTATTAATTAACGCGGCATACGTATTCAACAGTGCCGTGCCGCACGTGCAACCCTATTCCCGTCTAGAAACTTGTCCTCTCGTACGTGTACTAGTATTTCCTTCCCCAATTGGCTTCTCATTTTTAGATCGAATCCTCTATTTTAAAATATTGTTTCATCTCCTATTTTAACTGTTGGATGTGTGCCACATGTGCATGTGAATAAACAACATTAATTACCCCGTGATTTTTTTTGCACATGTGGCGTACATCCAACGATTGAAATAGGAGATGAAACACCATTTTAGAATAGAGGATCCGATTTGCTCATTTATGCGGCCAACTATGAACTATCAACCAATGAAATCCCTGACGTCGCGGACTCCCGGCTATTTTTGTATATTTAATTTCAAAGTCAAAGTCAAGAAAATTATAAGCTGAATTTCTACAATCTGATTTTTTTTTTTAATCAACATTCTATATAGGTGTAACATCATTTTCAACTATTGTACTCCTCCGTCCCTAAATTATTGTCGAGTTGACCCGACACATAAATTAAGACTCAATTAACTTGATTATTAATATTAGAATAGTATTGAAATAGTGTGTTATTTTCTTTAATGTCCATGTGTATGTGGCCCATAATTAAAATAGGAAAAAAAAGTAAGGGTAAAATAGTAAAAGTGATATTCTAAAAAAGAAAGTTTCAAACAAGACAATTATTTAGGAACAGACGAAAAAGAAAAGAAAGACAGTAATTTAGGGACGGATGAAGTATTTATTTTGAATACCACTTCAACCATTCTATTTTTTATTTTCATTTTTATCATCCTATTGGGATTTCGATTTTTATTTAACCATAAATACTGATGCGTCACTAACTCTGTCATGCCAACCATTCTATTTTTTATTTTCATTTTTATCATCCTATTGGGATTTCGATTTTTATTTAACCACAAATACGATGTGTCACTAACTCGTCATGCCACATGCCACGTATTCTATTTAACGCACAAAGGGTCAGCATATATAGCAAAAACAAAAGAAAAATCTAATGAGATGATAGAAATAAAAATAAAAATAAAAAGAGTTTAAGTGTTATCCTGTTAAAGTGTTTTCTACTTTTGTTGTTTGTATATATTTAGTGTTGATCTTGTATCATATATATATATATATATATATATATATATAAGTTGTAACCATAAAACGTGTATAAGATTAGAATAAGAATATATATCAGTCATCTTTAAACCCAAAAAACTCTCTTCTCTTTCAATTTTCAATTGCTTGATAATTGATATTTGCTGATCAATTCATTGTTTACTTGCTTTTGCAGTCACACAACATATCCAAACCTAAATATAATGGTAAAAGATGACGGTTACCCTTTATAAAAACAAAGTATGACTTTGTATTAGAGGCGTGGAGATTTTTGTAAATGACACAAGAGGGGAAGTTGATTTTATTCTTTCTAGCCATGGACTAACTTTATCACGAATCAAGTTCTAGAACACGATTTTACTTTAGCAACACACACCCAATTAAAATTATTCATTCTTAATTGTAGAAGTAAAGGACGTTCATCTGTTAATACTATTAAACTTGCAGATTATTGAAAAAAACAAGGCCCAACGACAGGCAATTTATTGGAGGAGAAAAAACACGCAATATAGGCAGGCGCCAAGAAAAATTGTAAAGTATGTTATTATTTACTCCGCTATACACATTTTCTTGCTTGTCTCCATCAAATAGAAGATAACCTTGAAAATATTAAGAGTCTTATTATCTCTGTCTCTTGCAAAGAGTTTCTTCTTCTTCTTCTTCTTCTTCTTCTTCGTCATTGCCCAAAAAAAGTACTCCAGTCGTCCCTAAATTATTATCTTACTTTCCTTTTTTTACCGTTCTTAAATAATTCTTAAGTTTGAAATTTTCTTTTTTAGGAAATTACTTTTAACATTTTATCCTTACTTTTTCTCTCTACTTTAATTATGGGCCACATATACATGAACATTAAAAAAAACTACACATTATACCAATATTAATAATCAAATCAATTATTTTTTCTTAATCCGTGTGGCGGGTCAAACAAGACAATAATTTAGGGACGGAGGGAGTAGCATTTAACTAGTCAAACTTTATAATATCCTGCTTGCACTAATATATGCTCCCTCCGTTCTACCCAAAAAGTCCATGTTTGAAAAATCTGATAATTAAGGGATATATTAATTAGTAATATTTGAATTAAACATAATTACAAAAATATTTTAGCATGTTAATACGTTTGTACCACATGTGGAGGGAAAAGTTAAAAATTTTATGAAGATTGTAAGTATAATTTTTTTTAAATGAACTCTTTAAATAGAACATCTCAAAATAGTATAATGGACTATTTGTCTAAAACAGAAGAAGTATTTTCTTTGAGTTACACTAAAGTTATTTATATACTTTTGCGTGAAATGCAAGATAATATCATGTTCTCGAAAAAGAAAGAAAACAATTGAAAGTTTTTTTTATTGGACATTATACTTTAATTTTAAAAATACTACTCTTTTTTTTTTTAAGTACGAATAAAAAATGAAAAGTGTGGCCCTTTCTTTGAGATAAAGTGAGTATCGATATCTTTTGAATCGATCATAATTACAAAAAAACATGTGAACATTACAATGATGTTTATAATAAGGATAATGATACACATAGTAAAAAATTAATCATAATTTTTAAAGCTTACATATGTGGCACAGGAAGATCCAAGTGTTTTTGATAGAGAAAGGAAGATGAGAGTGATCTTCTTGTGCCACATGTTACATGTATGAGCTTTAAAAATTATAATTAATTTTTTTAATATGTGTATCATTACCTTTATAATAATCTGTTAGATTTTTTAAAATTTGTCTAAAACATTTCACTACTTTCATCGAGCGGGCTCCTAGACCGAATCGCTTAAAAGTGACAATTTCCTCACTGGGATACAAACTGAAGAAAGCAACTGGAAATTGTTTATTGAATATTATATATTGTTGCAATTACCAAACTTTTTTCCCGAGAATATTAAATGGCATGGACCGGTCGGATGTGATTGGAGGCATGGGCCGGTGAGGTAGCCAATATCCTGAATAGACAAGAGTGACCAGAACAAGGTCAACTCATCTTATTATTATCATCTTATTATTACGGTTTAATATATAATTTGGTCCCTAAACTTTAAACTTTTTTCTGATTCGATTCTACAACTTTAATCTTTTCTATTTTGGTCCGTAAATTGCACTTTAAGCCTTACAATTCGTCTCTCAAGTGACGACCGTCACTTTACATGTTAATAAATGTCTAAAATACCTGAAATGCTCTTACTAAATGCTGACTTTGATTCCACGATAGTCAAATATACTGAGTTGAAATTAATGTTTTTTTTTTTTTCTATCTCTCTCTCTCTCTCTCTCTCTCTCTCTCTCTCTCTCTCTCTCTCTCTCTCTTCTAGCTTCTCTCTCTTCTTTATACGCTTTCTTATCAGAATTAACAACCAAAATTGAATCAACCCATTTCACCCATCTTCACCCCTCTCTCTCTCTCTAACCAAAATTGGATCAACCCATTTCACCCACCATCTTCATCTCTCTCTCTCTCTCTTTCTCTACATACACATATAATGGAGAACAAACTAAAGCTACGCCTCTCTCAAATTTAATTTGCCTGAATTGATTGCAGAAAGAGCTCTGCCTCTCCCGCCCTAAGAAATGATTCTCCGAAGCAATATAGCAATTCTAGTTAACTTGAAGTTCTTAATTCATCAAACAATGCCTGAATTCCAAATACTCTAAAACCACCAAACATGACATAATTCCGACGAACTCCAGAAAATCGACAAAGAAAACAAAAAAAGATTCAAAAAAGAATCACTTCAATAAACTTCTTCTATACAAAACTTATAAGTTCTATGATCAAAGAATAGAACTTTTTTCGAAACCTAGGTTAGATATCGAGTAACTCCCATAAAATATCAAACGATTCAAATCGCACGTAACTCCCATAAATCCCTTTCCCAAACTCACTCCTCTGCCATGAATTCTCGCCGAAGCTCTGCCTCACTGTACCCACAACCGACCCAATTCAAATCTCATCACCGAAAGAAGATCAAATCGGAAGACATAATCACACAATTTCCCCAATATTTTCATAGGTTTTATACCTACGGAGAGTAATCAGTTCAAATAAATCGCAGAATCATTAGTACCCGTCACTACAAGAAAAAGAGGTATTTGGGAAGGCAAAAAACCATCCCAAATACTGCCAAAATCGTGCCAAATATTATTTGGGACGGTTTTGGCTCCCTCCCAAATACGAGGGTGCCAAATACATTTGTCACGACCAAAATCCGTCCCGAAAAGTATTTGGCACGGCAAATGTGACGGTTATGCACAAGTGTACCATTTGACATGTATTTGGGACGGTTTTGTATTACCCGTCCCAAATAGGTTTTGGCACGGTTTGGCAGCCCTCCCAAATAGTATTTGACACGGTTTTGGATGCCCTCCCAAATAGGTATTTTGCACCGTTTTGGAGCCTTCCCAAATAGTATTTGGCACGGTTCCTACTACCCTCCCAAATTGTATTTGGCACGATTTTTATGTTGCCCTCCCAAATAGTATTTAGCACGGTTTTTATGTTGCCGTCCCAAATATTATTTGGCACGATTTATATTGCCTTCTCAAATAGTATTTGGCACGGTTTTATTTATGCCCTCCCAAATTCTTTTCTGCCGTCCTAAAATATATACCAATATCACATTATACCAATCATTTATTTTTTTATATATATCCACCATTCGTAGTGGCACATTTTTTCCAATTGTTCAATAGTAGCAAATATTATGACAACCATTACATTAATTAGTCAATATATTACTATACAAATGATCAAAAGGAAAACAGCTCCATTTCTATAAATATGAATATAGAGTATCTTACATATTCCCATAGAATTCAAATCAATTAATACAAACTGATAAGCATGTATCTAATCCCACGTATCCAAATCAAAAGCATAAGCCAACATTCAACATCAAAATGATTCAAGGAATAGTAGACTACAAGTTTATATCAAACTCTCTTCAACAACAAAAATCTCAACTTGCCCATTCACCATCATCAAGCCGATCAACCATGGCTACATCATGAACAATGGCTCAAACATTTGAACCAATTCCCACTGTAGCTCCACCTGCTACAATCATTCATTGCATAAAGCATTACTCATCAAGAATTACATATAATTTTTATATAATCAATAGATATGTTGCAATGATTTACTTACATTGATAGTGTATGATAAAACCAAAAACATCATTATATATACTTTTGAAAACAGATGCCAACTCCAAACTCCTTCAACTCATGGACTTTTCCCTCAATTACAGTACCAATACAAAGTCATCAACACATTTCATCTCTCAGAACCTTCAAATCCCGAATACTGCAGCTTAGCAATCTGGGAAACGAAGACAGACTAACAAGAAGTTACATAAGGAGGATTTAGACCATAAAAACTACTGCATCAAGAAACCTTATATTATGCCATAAAAACTTGTGTCAGCAATATTGAGCAAGACTCATTTGGATAGCATTAACTAGAGACTTCTAATGCTATCAGTTCCTCTTTTCATCATTATCCTATTTTCAGGTGTATATATGTATTCTTTTTCTTGGCAATACTACAACACTTTAAGGGCTATAAATAATTCATGTTTGAAACAAGAAAAAGAAAAGTTATTTGCACGTTTGAATATAACTATGTAGCACAAAGCTGCATTCAGATGGAGTCGAGATAAATATTGGAGACAAGGTTTCCCTTCGAAAACACCATTATAATCTTAAACATGGAGTATATCTTACATGCACAATCGAGTGAGGATGAACTTGAAAGAAATCAGTAGGTAAATGCTGAGCCGAGTTAATCAGAGAATATTTGGCATCGAGTATTAAGCTGCTACTCAAAACATCTATGGAAAGAAGAAAAATTCTTAATCACTACCTTCAGATAATTAACAAGTTCAAAGAAAAAATGCACCCAATAGACATCACATTCCTAGCATAGAGGTTGGAGATGATGGTAGCCAAGAACCAATCAAGTTTGATATTCACAAATACATGTAAAATTGTTGGAGAAGAACTATAGGATGGTGTTTTGGCTAGATTGACCATCTGTTACGGAATGCTGAGCTACTATGAAGCAGCATGTTAAAGATACTAACTAGCATGTCCAAGCTTGTATCAGTCAAATGCCTCCCTCTTTTAATACTGTTAAACCTCATATATTTCACTACAATAAGGAGGGGAAAAAATGAAAGTAATGTTCACCAACAAAATCAAACATTTTAAAGGCAAACATGAGCAAGACAACTTGTTTTCATTACATAAATGTCATGAAGGCAGTAACAGTTTCTGCTACAACTTGCTGATACTCGCGATACCATTACACACAACTAGGACACTTCTTAAACATTTGAACTATTTTAACATAACTCAAGAGGAAGTATTCAAATACACTAAAAGAATCATCAAAACTAAATCTTTAAGCTATGAAAGAATGTAGCATGATGGGACATTTTTTAGCATGACAAAAAATGGTACCATGGTTATTGGCCAGATGTTCAGGAGAAATTGTGCTCTTTTGTAACCTTTGACATCAACATCAACTATTATTGCATGAGGAGTGACCATTCTACCACTCCTGATACAAGGCTGCCAAGTTTAATCATCTCATCCTTGGACACACCCTGCCAGTAGAAGTATGAAGGAGCAACTGTAAACAATAAGCTTTACAAAACCAAAATCTACTATCTTCCAAACTTCTCGGTTTTCGATTTCAGTTCAGCATGTTAAAGATAGTACGTAATAGACGACAAAGATTAACAGAAAACTTGGATCACCTTCACCACAATATCTGTTTTTGCTTCAGAAAGGGATTCCCTTAAATTTTAAGCTTGAGCAGATCCCTACATAAAGAAATACAAATATTAGTTATCTGCAGAATGACAGTGTATTGAAGAAATGTATAGCATAATAAGTTTTTTCATTATTTAGACTCTTTAATTTCAAACATATTCTACCAAAAAGAAAAAATCCATACATCAGGCTCAATTACGGTTTGAAACCCAATCAAAAGGTTATTTTATATCAAAAGCTTATATTATATCACTAAGCGACTAAGCAAAAGAATGCTTAATTATGGTTTGAGAACCAAATCTGCAATCTACTAGCAAGACTTTTTTTTTCTTTTTCTTTTTTGTTTAATAAGGTGAAAAGATCTATTTACAAAAAGGTGACTAGCACTCGACCAACATGTGGGAATCATTGATCCATAAAATATATGTAACATTCTCTAAATGCCTGTACACCTATTCATCTAAGTTTTAGTGAACCTACTACTACTGCTGTGAATTTTAGTGAACCTACTCTTCCAGGAGTGAAAAATTTGTCAATGCATCATATGGATAAATTAACACCATGACTGGAATCAAGTATCAGAGTCATGCCATGGAGGGTTTTAATTAATGATTACTAATAACATATAATGTTTACAATCTTGACAGAACTCTACTATTTTGATTAGATACAAGTATGATTTACAATCTTACCATTGAGCTGTAGCAAAATACCTTCTTAAATTTGTGCAAGTGTTTCTTTTCCATCATTGTCAACTCCCGCGGGTGTCATAAAGCTCAGGATTCCTTTAAACATCTATAAATCCTGCAAATAAGGATTTCTTTGCCATTTACTATATTCAAAGCAAAGATTCATTGTTAAAGAAGCTGGCTCAGAGGACAGAAGCATGAGAGCACACACCAAGGAACTCAATGTAAAATGTGTAGACAGCATTATAAGTTTTGTCTTAAATTTTGAAAGATATTTGTATAGAATTTCTAAAAATGAAATCCAGAATTTGGAATTTATGAATGATCAATGAAAACACTGATCAAACTAAATTAACATTAATTTTTCTTGTTTCACTTGTCTTCATACCTTCCTGTTGATTTGATCGAAAACTCAAGAACTATACCCTATTTGTTGGCACTGTCAATCTGTATTATAGAATGAAAGATTTACAAAAATTGTCAAAAATCAGGAAAAAGAAAATTTGTAATGGAGAGTACACAAGGAAGGGGATTAAACAGGACATACCTGTATGACAGTAGAATTTTTGCAAGATTCATTCTCAATCACAACTCTGACAAAGGAAATGAAAGACAAATTAGTGTAAATCTCAAATTTATGGCACTTCAATTCAAGAGACTTCCAAAAGAGGGAAAGAGCCGCTGGCCCCGAGGAGATTCGTACCTGGGTGAGTTCATTCTTCTGATGAATTTCTCATACTCATCATCCATGTTTTGTGAAAAGCTTGTACAGGTCTCTGAGGAAATAGATAAAATAGGTTAGCTACAGTTAGTTGACAAAGTGCTAATTAGAAAACAAAGTACTTAATAGAATCACCCATTACCAGTCAGAAAACAAGGAACTGGAACAAAGAGTGTGATTTAAAGAATTAAGAAAGAAAAACAAGCGGAACCAATCATGAAGATTTTTAAAGGGACCTAAGAATAAAACTCAACTACCAAGAAGGCCAATTAAGAAGCCTTAAAACCATCAAAAAGGTGTTTTATCTCTGTCTATGTGGTGGGGTTCCTTGTGTGTGTGTGTGTGTGGGAGCCATAAGCCCATCAAACTTTGATACATAAAACACACACAACACACATACAATGAGAGGATACTCCTCAACAAACAGATATTTGGCATACCCAACACTTAAATAAAGGAAGAATGTCAAAACCCTTAGGTACTAACCTATCCTCCTATACTTTCTAAAAAAAAAAAAAAGATAAATAAATAAATAAATAATTATAACAAACAAATAACAGAACCCCAAAATCTCAGAAAATATCTCTTGTACTATAAAAATGACCATAACACCTTGCACGATAAGATCATCCCTGAGATTATCTCTTGTACAATAAAAATGACCATAAAACCTTGCACATGGACACTTTTTACATCCATTCGGCCCTACGTCTGAAAATATCAACTCTAGAAAATTTGCAACACCATCCCTAAACTGTGGTAAGGTCCTGTCTCTTACATACATCCAACTTGTATCCATTCTTAATCAAACTGACAAAGATGAAAAAAAAAAAAAAAGTACTTAAGAAAACATGTTATTTATGACACAAAATAAGTGAATCAAAAATAGAAGTCTATCTAAGGTTCAGATGCAACATTCACTAGAACATTAAACATACTCATCACTTTCTCACCCAACAAGGAAATTTTTTAAACAGTAATTAATTTAGGTCTAACCTGGAGCTATTATCCCATAATAGACAAAATTGAAAAAAAAAAAAAACACACTAGCGCAATTCATGTGCATCACACTGGTTATTGCTAGTTAAATAGTTTACTAATGCCCATGTGACCTTCTTAAGAAAGCAAAGAGAATTTCCTCTCTTTGCTAGTTAAATAGTTGCTAATAGAGAAAAGGAATAAAATAAGGAAAAGCTAAATGTGCCCTAACAGCACATATTAAGCACTCTTGTTTTAGAAACTTTTCATTCGTCTCACAACTTCTACAATTTCCAATGCCACTACTATGAATGCCAACGTAAGAACCTAATAGAAGACACAATTAGTGACGCAAACAAACTTAGAATATGAGAAATAATATCAGCTTCCACAGGTGAACCCGTAACAGCCAAAATGAAGTCTGTCACTGCCCGAAAATTTCTGGACCTACTATTTCTAATCTTGCTAGTGCCCTTCTTTAGTCTGCTTCCATCTGAGAAATTTGCTAAATAGATTCTAATTATTTAGTTAATATCTAGCATCTTAAAGTGAGGTCAATTTTCCTGAACAGCCTGCGTACTGTTTTTTGTTCTGTTTCGAAATGGTACAGTCATTAGAAAATTTTCGTACTATTTTTTATTCTGAGATTAGCAAACTTAAATGCAGGCAACACGAAACATTCAGGCACACAGTTCTTATGTATTTTCTGCAATATGATAACCCATTCATGTATGAGTAATAGACAATACCAAGTTTAACCAAAAGCAATTTGCTCCACACAGCAGCACCTTTCACTATCTTAACACCAAACTGAGATGAATACATGATGCTTCAAACAATAGAAGTAATAATGTATTATGATTATAATATTAATACAGCCCTAGGGTCAGATCCTGAATTTTTGAAATAGTATTGGTCAAATCAAATCCAAGGTCCACTATGAGCAGGTACACGGAGTGAATGGGTAGTTTAGAAAAGCGTCAAATTCCCCCTTTCAAATTTTAGAAAACCAAATCTTTAACACTAGAAATATAGTTTTTCACATTAAAAAATAAATGGTCATATTTATCTATTTGCCCCTAATTGATACCAAATTCGAACACTAACATCATTATATGCTGCCTCCAATTTAATCGTTCCCCCCTTTCAATCAAATCCTCGCTCCGCCCCTGACTATGAGTGGCTTGAAACATAAGTCAGGTCAAGATACAATACTTCCTCACAAACACTTCAATCTAAGAACGCCCTCGTTCCAAAGTTGGTTGTCGTGAGCCACCTATTGTCCAGCAATTTTATTTGCAACAAACATGATGTACAAGTAAATGGAATACAGGAACATATTTGAGCCATAAGTTTCTAACAATTTTGGTGGATCCCTAAATTAACAATAATAATAGCAATAACACTAGATCTATTGACTCAGTACCATGATCTATTGACCCGGGCAAGTAAACTTTAAAAAAGCCCCTTCAACCATATGTTGAAAAAATCAACCTCAAAACTACAATGTAAAACACACCCAATATGTCTTTGGTAACAAAATTTCAATATTTCATACATCAATTACAATTATTAATCTTTGGTGAAAATTTAATCAAGTTAACAAAATGTCTGCAACGACAGACGCACTATCAAAGCTTGGTTGGCAAACACAGCTAGAATTCTGTTTAGTCAGTCTGAGTGAACTGGGTACACATATGAATTGCCTAAAATCTAATGAACAATTAGTTGTCAGTAGTTAACTCATATAATGCATTTTTTAGAAGATCACTGAGCTTCAATGACGATGTTTGAGTTGCTCTCTCCGCCCAAAAAAAAAAAATAACAGTCACGCTATCCTTTTTATTAAGGTCTCACAAATTGGTCCAAACAACTTGTTAGGCGGGGTCTCAGACCCAATTCAGGACTCTACATACATAATTTCAAGAGTCCAATTCCAATATATTTGTGCAGATTCCAGTCAAAAGGAGATGCTGAGAGAAATGAGATTCTAATTCAAATAGATAGTAATAAAGGATTGCTTGGCTAAAACAGGAATTCAAATATGCATACATAGATTACTCTCCCAGTCTATTAAACTTTGAAAAACTGCTGACAACAGGAGATAATTTTGACATACCCTATTAACAAGAATCCACAGTTCACAAACCTCTACTCAAGAGTTTTAGGCCATATTTAACGAAAAAACCAAATGAAATAGATAGTTAAAACACCACCTAAAATGGGTACAAAATCCAGGTCAACTTCAAGACTCAACACTCGAAAAAAGCAAGATACCAAAGGGGATGCAGAAATACATTCATCTTTCAGCTGTTACTGATGCTGAAGTGCTTTCAGCTTTCAGCTCTTATTGAGCAGTAACAGCAGAGAGAGAGTTATTCGCACACACACATCTCGGAAAACAGTGACAAAAGTGCAAATGGTTTTGAAATCTTCACTCACTCTTGCCATTTTGCTAGGAAGCAACAAAATTACGAATGACGTCCATTGCCAATTTATGAGGACTCATATTCTGGATCTTTGCAAGTCCATCCACAGCATCATACAGTTCCTTATTAGCCAAAAGATTCAAAATGTATCACGATGTTGTCTCCGGGATACCAGTCCATTTATCTATGTATGCATTATGACTCATTTTTGACTCAGCACTATATGTGTGAGAACGGATCGAACTTAAACCTTACATTATCAAAATCTGAACAGAAATCTCAAACTCGAATGACTTTAAATATGTGAAATCCAAAGTCCAACGTTCCTAAAGGGATGAAGCTGAGGCATGACACATTTGTGAAAAAAGAAAAAAAAAACGTGTGATCTAGATTGCAACTCTCCTGAAGGATGGAAAGCTGAAACCTGATACGTTCGTGGAATCCAAATTGTTTTGCAGATAAAGTTTGGAGTTGAGACCTTACACATTTGGTAAATCTAGAATGTTTTCAGATCAAAGCAATCCAGTGTTCACTCTCATGAACAACCAATTCCCCAGGGTTTCCCTCTTTGGTCAGTTAGTTTGTCAAAATTCAAACTCAACCATTCCACCCCGATGGTGTAGAATGTTCTGACCTTTGATTTATTTAAAATTTAACCTTGTGGTTTCGTTAGGTCCATGAGGATGTGCTCGAATATAGGCTAGAGGGGGGTGAATAGCCTATATTACCTTCATTTAAAGATTTTATCCTTTTTTTAAATTATATGTTGGAAAACATGGATGAAATAATTAACATGAATAGGTCATCTTCCTAGTTCAAGCAACACAGCCTATATAGTTGTATCAGACGATGTGCGTCGGCAGTCTTGAAGAATGGATGATAAGAAGATGTTGTTATACTTAGCTGGTAGAAAAGTGTTTGAGCAGCGGAAGAATAAGCAAGATAAGTATAACAAACAAGATTGAAGCAACGTAAGTAAGAGCAAACAAGTTTATCATGACTCAACTAAAATCTTGTATTAGATGTATCAATTACTTTCCACAACTAGATTGCACAAAATATATCAAATCTTACAGGAAAGATAAGTAAAGGCTGAATGTAACAAAATATGATTTATATTAAAATTCAGCAGAGGTTTGCTCAAAGACAAGCATGCTTAGTACATCAACCTAGACTCTCTAACCTAGCAATCTCCTTAGGAAAGAAAAAGGAGAGATTAAGAAAGCGAAATCAAATATATCAAAAATACATTGGAAGATGTACTCAATATTTATTGAGGTATCTTCCTGTAGTATCAAATCGATATATTTGTTGTGAGAAGAGAATATTAGGCGTTGTTCAAATAACAAGTATTTGAACAACTGAGTGCTGAGCACTTGGCCAAAAGTGAGGACAATTCATTGCACAATCGACAGTTATAATGTAATATAAGTCTGCCGATATGAATGCAATATGGATTATTAGGCTCTATTTCTTCATCGGACAGCTTCAAGCTTGATCAGTCTTCAACGACTTGCAGGATGCTTGGTCTCTTGCTGAAGATTTGAAGTGCAGCAACTAAAGAGACTGAGTCTTTCAAAGGAAGAAAGAACTCAAATCAAGAACAATGTTTCTTAATCAAGCAGAGCTTCTTAGCCTTTTGAAATTTCCGTTTCTCTCTCACACAAAGTGTTTGTTCTTACACTTGTGTTTCTCACTCTTTTGGGTGTGGTTTTTGATTTGAAAAAATGAAGAACAATTTCAATACCACATCCTCTCACATGCATACGCATACACATTTTGAATGTGAGAATGAGAGTCTTCTTATATAGGCTGGAGAAGATGAAGGGTTCGTTGGAGCTTTGAATGAGTTTCTGCCCGTTGGAAATCTGAACAATTAATGCGTCTGAGTGCGTCGTTCAAACTGTTGGGCAAAGACCTTCCGTTAAGCTTTTGTCTTGAAGTTGGTTCGTGAATCAAGCTGGCAGAATGAGACTTGTCAATCAGGCCTGGGATATAGCGCACTGTGTTTGGTCTTTTATAGAATGAAGCCTTAGAGACTGGGACCAATACACAAAAGAGAAAATATCTTCTGAGTAATAGTCAAAGTGCAGACATCGATGCGTATCTTGGGCTTGTCAAAAAGATCTTGTAACGGATCTATTTTGACTTGTAGCGTTTTGGGCAACGACCGATGTTCCTCTTGAATAATCAGCTTCTCTGCAGTTGTTCTGATGAAGAGCTTGGCTGATACTGAGATCTGCCGATATAATACTGCTGGTGTAAGGAATGCTTATGAAACATGGCTGGTAGGAATTTCTGCTGATGATATATTGCTCATGGTCATGTTCGCTGGCGCATGAAGAGCTAATCCATATGAAAGTTGTCATCACTTTGGCAGGACAAAGACTCAGACATGTACAAAGTCTTTCTAGTCTAATGACCTATACATTGTTTCATCAAGCTGCCACACTAACCGGTACGCAGCCCTTTTAGCCACTTGTGAAACATGCATTGTAATGGGAACAAGCAAATCACTGTGTTGGAATATGCAAACATTTATATCAGCTGTTTTCACAGACATATTCCTAACAATCTCCTCCTATTTGCTTGGGGCCATTACTACAATTGACTTATACATACAGCTCTTAAAGCAGTTGTTCAGTTCTTAGTAATAACATGCCACTAATGAATAATCATTTTATATCAAGGCATGCCCTAGGTTGAACTTACAAGTGATAGCGTATGTATAGTCACTTATTGCTAAGTATTTACAGACTCGATAAATGAAGGTACAAATACGATGCAATAACCAAAATAGTTTTAGGCAATTATGAGATATAATTGATAAGTATGCCATAAAGATGTTTTTCTTGCAATGTAATGTGTATGAGCTGAAGTATTTTGAGCAAGAAAGAGTTTTTGAATCAGCATAAGAGTTTTGAATCAGCATACTTAATCGAATTGATTAAGTATCAGATAATTTTAAAGGCAGTGAAGAAAGGATGCTGATAATATAAAAGGTACACAGGTAGTCATTTAGATAATTTTAAAATCAGCATAAAAGAATGGTCATTTAGATATAGCTGTTGAGAATCGGACAGTGAAGAATGTCGTTCATGTCAATTCAAGTTTTAGTACGGAGTGTAAGATATTTTCTTTATATAGAACTCTCCTCCTATTTGTATATGTCTATTATGCCGAGCTCTCCTCCTTAATTCGTATATGTTGAGTTTTATGTAAACTCTCCTCCTACATTCTTGATTAGCTATTCTCCTCCTATTTTGGTGTTTTGTCTCAAGAAGTATCTATCATGTTGAGTACTATTCTGTACTTTCTGTCCTCCTTAATGGTCACAATCTCTCTACTAATTTTCTGTACTTTGCTGTATGTATATGTCAATTTCATAATCTCTCCTCCTTAATGGTCACAAGCTAAATTTTTCTGAATGTTTCAAATTAAATTTTTGATGAACACAAATGAAATCTATCTTTAATGGTCACAAGCTAAATTTTTGTATATACCTTCTCAAAGAATAGGACAAGTCATAAGGACTTAATGGGTCAACTCATAAGGTATGAATTGTAGTCATGACTTGCAGAAGATTTAATGTTGGTGTTAAGGCATTCGTTATCTTATGAAGAACTCTCCTCCTTAACCTTATATGTATATGGCTATGATGTATAAGGTATACATGTCGGGAGTGAAAATGTGAGAGCACTTTTTAATTATGCAAAGTGTGACTAGAGTATTTTGTCTTATTGCTTGTAAAGAAAATTTTATACAAGTGAGCTTTGAAAGAGCAATTTTGAGAGAGATGCCGAGATGTTGCTTTTGTTGTTATAGAATGAGTTTAATGAAAGTATTTAAACTCGTGAAATAATGAGACTCTTCTCTTTTAATATTGTAAGCGAAAGATGTGTTAAAGTATATAAGCAGAAGAGAAGGATATTAATGTTAGTGTATGTCGATGTGTATGTTTCTCCTCCTGAATGGTCAATTTAGAAGTTTTAAAGAGCGGACCAGAAAGTTTTCCTTTAAACAATATGAAGACATTGATATGTATGTCTTTTCAGTATTATGGATGTGGAGTTGTCTTTTGTAGAGTTTTTGGTAATCAGACGTCCTTTTAAGAGATGTGTCACGTGTTATGAATAAGAGCATCCGAATATTTTTATTTTGTGATACTTATAATGTATGATGTTATAAGATATGCCTCTTGGGGTGCACTTTCCTTTTGGAATATTTTCGTATTCTTTCTTTTTGTTTGGACAATTTTATTGAGAGGCATGTCAATATTGATCAAAAGTACGAGACGTACATCAAAGAATGATATATAGAACATTTTTCTTCTTTAATGTATAGGACAATCGTTAAGTCCGAATATTGTTTCCTTTATAAATAAGACCGTAATGTATGAAATATACATATTAAAAGTCATAAGCAAGAGTGTACACATTCATTATGAGTATTGATGGCAAGCATGAAAAATTATGTAATAAGACAAGTTGCAGCAAGTAAGACAAACTTAAAATAAAGAATACAATGTAACAGGAACAAAATTCATAGATAACACGTTGATATCATAAGAGTTTTAGCAAAATAAAAACATGCTAGATTTCCTGATGGAGTAAAGTAATGAATCTACTCTCCTAATCATTGGGATCGTTAACTGCTAGGTTCGGAGCAGAATTTGCACTTGCGAGCTGATGCTCCTCCTGAATCTGAGATTGCTCGAGTTGAGCATTTGAGGAAGTGGGAGAGATATTTGAGGTGGGAGCAGGAGAGTGTCAGCTCGTAGTTGATGCGAGATTTCTTGAGGGAATCCAGGGATGAAGTTTGACATATTGTTCCGGGGTCTTGCGACGATTCCTTATCCAACGACCGATTCGACGAGGTCTTCGAATCCTTTGAGGCTGTGGTGCTAGAATGTTCATCACAAGAGTTAGCCATCCGTCGTGAGAGATGGGACGATGTGCGGGTATTAAGGAGTTTGTGTTACACATTTTGAAGGTGAGCATACAATGGAAGAGAATCAATTAATGTAGATGTGGAAGATGAAGATTTGGAAGAGGTTTTAAAGAGACGGATACCAATCTTCTGAAGGATTTTGAGAATATGAAGAGATTCCTAGGGTGAGAAGTCTGATGTCAATTCCTAGGGTGAAGGAATTTGATAAGACATAATGGCAGCTTAAGAGAAAGAGTGTATTTGATGCCATAGCAATGATGTATTGCAATTAATGATTAAGTAGATGTGCAGAGTAAGTATAGCTATGACATAGGCAGTCATTGATCGTTTGAGAGGATTAAAGTAATATTTAGTCAAAAGGATTGACTAACACAAGAAGGGACAAGAATGGTTATACCAACTAAGTTGAAGTTTTTAATGTTTCGTTTTGAGCTATCACCATTTTGAGAATTGTAACAAGATCTTCCTTGTAGAGATTTGCGATACCAATTGTTAGAAACCAATTGTTAGGTAGAATATTATAATGTTAATATGTTATAGATTGTTAGAAAGACATTTGAAGAACAATGAGTTGGATATAGAACATTAGCTTTGAGGGACAATATGCATTAAATTTGGGTTAAGTCTTGTACCAATTGAAACAAATGTGAAGAATTGGTTAAGACTTCAAGAATTTAAGTTTTTATCAACAAAGTGTTGGTTATCTCGATGTGAGAACTGCTGACAAAAATGGTTGTCTGGTATTTACCTTGAGAAATGTTTGACTAATATTTTAGGGGATATTGATAGATTTAGTATTTTTAAGATTATAAATATCCACTCATAAATAGGACAATTATGGCTATTAGAAAAGATATTTAAAATTTAGAATGTTAGCGAAGTGTCTTTGGCGTAAGTTCATGGATATAGTAGAGAAGCATATATTTTATGAGAGACATATATCTACTAATCAAGATAAATTTATTGAACACCTTATAAGAGAAGACAGACAAGTGAGATATTGAATGCGTACTGATGTGATGTCCGAACTTCTTTCTTTGCCACAGTAACATTGTACATTAGCGTAAAAGTAGTTCGTTGAAATGTATTTCTATATTAACTGTTCTTTGAAATCGACGAGAGTGAGACATTGAATATATACAACAGGGTTATATCACCATTCACTCGAGGAAAGAATAGTTTTTGGAAACAACAGTCTTCCTATGAATCCTAAAATTTCTAGCTATTTCCTGAGAAAGGTCAAGTTACGAAAAAATTTTACCCTTAATCTTTTGTCAGTTAAGCATGTGATAAAGTATAACAGAGTGTTTTGAATTCAGTCTGTTTGCTAATTAGTTGTTAGTCATGATGATGACAATTGTTATGTATAAATATACCAATTGTGAGTTCATTTATGAAGAACAACTAACCTTGCCTTTTATTACTAAAATCTCAAAGGTCACACAAGATTTCGTAGTTGTCATGACTGAGAATACAAATTGCTGTTGAGTGGTTTGAAAGAAAGTAAAAGCATTTGTTTTTAAGATAAAAATTTTGTTAACTCAAAGGCTTTCGGCAGTCTTTACGTTGACACAACAGATAATTTGATTCACCGCAGATTTGCTAGTAATCTGGTAGGTTGAACAATAAGGTCATAGATCAAGTAATGAATATGCAGTTTTCTTTACTTGAAGGTGGGATATAGACATAATAAGTCATCCTTTAAGTAACTGCGGTCTGCCTATGTTGAACAATTAAAGTGTTCGGCAGATCTTGAATTTGATCATGGTGAGATGATCTAATTCAGAAGGGCAATTATCAGAATGGTTAAAGAAAAGAGTTAAACTTCAGTAATAGACCAGAACTCAATATAGCAGATTTTATAGGACTGGTTTGCTGATGTGGTCTCAACAGAGTTTGTGTAAGAAATGTGTGATCGTTTCGTTGACGTCAATTTCTTCAATCATCAAAAGAATGCAGATAATATGATGACGAAGAATAGTATATTAGATCAACACAGTTAAAACACATTAATTCATGCTATCAGAAGAATTCAGACAGGTGGATAGACATGAAGGAAAGTTGCAGAACGTGTATTCTGTAATCCAAATAATTTTGAATAACTTCTCATTAGGGATCAGGTAATTACAAGAACAATACAACTATAATTTGACTAAACTGCTGATTACAGAATAAAGATAAACAATGATTCAGTTTTGAATAGAAAATTTGTTACAAAGTTGTATCCAAGATATCCTGGTCCAGAGAACATAATGAGAGGTCATTAGTCGTGGAGTTCGGAATGGATCAAGATGGTTGTGTCTGTTTTTTATATCCTCCAGCTCTGGGGGGAGGAAGAACACGTTCACACCTACAGGTCATTCTGGAAGAACCTTAGGGTGAAAGCTGTCAAAGATGTACTGCTTGGCCCATAAATCCCATTTGATATGCACAGGGATGGAGGGTAGTGGTTAGCAGCATGTCATCCTTATCAACACCTAATTAGCTACCTAATCCGCTTGAGTGAATTATCTGCATCAGCCATCTTTGGAGTGATGGCCGGTATACTTACATATGACCAGACGAGTTGTTGTACACAACGATTTATCAGACGCTTTCCAAATATTTGATAAATCTTATCTGGGATCTTCTCTGAGATGCTCATGTATACATGTAGAGTTACGATGGTCGGCTAGGTATATGCTAAGTGGTTTTCATAGTGATTCATCTGAAAACATTTTATGATATCAATAAGTTTGATAACTAAATGTTAGAAATGGAGTGAAATCACTTTTACGAGCATAAATTAATAATTTTCTATCTTATCTTTTAATATAATTGATTAAAGACATTCTTAAGTGTTCTGATGATCAAATGTTTGCAGCATATAGTTAATCTTTTGCCAACAAACTTTTAAGATTATCAGACAATACAAAAGAAGATTCTTTTCTCAACTAATTTCAAGACGCAAGATTGAAAATTTATAATGAATGATTTCTAGAACAAATGAGTTAATAAAATTTCTCTCGATATTATAACGTGTCTTAAAAGTGTTTAAAAAAGTTCAACAGCTTATGAAGATTTTAGATTTTCGAATGCATCTTTGAGAATTTTAAATTGACTCATCATGAGTAATGAATAAACCAAAACAACTTTGAATGAATATGAAAGAGTCATACCAAGTTGTTGAAGTGTTGACTTGATCGATTTCTGGGATTTGAACTTAGTAACATTTTGAGAAAATTTTGAATCAATGTTTAGCATCTAGTATAATCTGTAATCAGTTTGTGAGTTTCTTTATAGTAGAGTTTGGATGAGGAAAGAGCTCTACTTATACTCACGGAGGTTAGACTAAAGGACTTGTAATAATAGAGATTTACTGTAGAATTGTCCTTTTTACACGCCTTTGTAGGGATAGGCTGTGATGTCTCGACTTTCTCAATATTCTTGGAAAAGATTTTGAAAGCGAAAGTGTTTTTGTTTTATTAAACTGAATTGTCATTTTCCAAAAGCTTTTGAGAACAGTCTTTACTTTAATCGAAGTAGTCAATCTTCGTACGTAAAGTGTGCCTCCACCTTTAATTGATTTGGGAAGAAGATAAGTCATTTAAAGGTTTTACTTCTATAAGTTAGCACATATAACTGAACTTATGAAGTGTAAGTTGGCAGATATGAAAATTCAACCAACTACAGGTTTTAAAAACATCTTAGATCAGCCAATATGGAAAGTGCTGATAAGTTTTTGAAAACCGTTTGCATAAAGCAAATCATACACGCATACATATATATATCAATTTAAGCACAGTATGACAAGACTTTATTTATGCAGCATGTCTGATAGCAATAGAAAATCAATTCAGCAGACATGTATACAGGCCATTAATGAGGCAGTAGCTGACCTGTTTTGGTGTATGCTGGAGAGGTAGTCTTTACCAACATCTTGGACTTATTACTAGATTTCTCATAGCAGCACTACAGTCCGGTAGACATTGATTTGACATAGAGTGAGTGAAGGACATAAGAGGTTTATCCATGAGTGATCAGCAATCCTTCATAAATCAGCAGCCAAGTTGATGTCTGCCGATGGAGAGTTATGTTGCATTTTTGACATTTTTGTCATATGAGTTCCTGCCTTAAATACTCATAGAAAAATTATTAGCAACATTTATGAGCTAAAAATAGCTCCAGAAATTCAATAATACAAGTGAGACTTAATAAGCACAATAATTGAATAATTACTCAAAATATAGCTTATAAGTGTAACCCAAGACATTATGAAGTTAGTAACTGGGGTTACTTTCTCACTATACCCTTTGAACATATCTGCTCATAGTAGTTGAAGAACTTGTTCTGATGTTGAGCATAAGTTCTTTGAGTGTATCTTTTAGGCCGAAGCTTTTCCGTTGAAGAAGAACAATTTCATCATCGATGTCCTTGGACCAAGAGCTAATAATCACGTGATTTTAGAGATGACATAAATCTGATTTCCTTGAATTACCTTTGAAACTCTTCTTATTTCATTTGCTTTAAACTTTCATAAGAAGTTTTCTTGAAAAGGTGTTAGATTGAGACAATCGTTAGCCTTATATCAAGATAGCAAATTTTCAGAAGTGAATCTGAGTAATTCATCCGTCACGTATGAAGTTGACATACTTGCTAGAGGATATATCAAGAGTTTGAAAATAGACAATATTATCCTTAGCAAGTCGATCTCTATTTGACTACAGTACTTCTCTTCATAATATCAATATATTTCTGATATATGAGAGATTTTTTATAGTAATCACACAATCATCACAATATTCTTTTCTCACATGTTTTTGAAAACAAAATTGATTTTGATTTGAAATAGCATTTTCAAATGGCTTCCAGGTCTCTCACTCAAGAAGATTTTTGAAAATAAGGAATTTTAAAAAGACTCTTTTTGACTATGCATCTAATCTGAGCAACTGGATCTAAACTCTCAGGTTGTTAAGCCTAGAATGAAATTTTCAGAGTACTATCTCTGATACCAATTGTTAGGTCCATGAGGATGTGCTCAGAATATAGGCTAGAGGGGGGGGTGAATAGCCTATATTACCTTCATTTAAAGATTTCATCCTTTTTTTAAAATTATATGATGGAAAACATGGATGAAATAATTAACATGAATAGGTCATCTTCCTAGTTCAAGCAACACAGCCGATATAGTTGTATCAGACGGTGTGCATCGGCAGTCTTGAAGAATGGATGATAGGAAGATGTTGTCATACTTAGCTGGTAGAAAAGAGTTTGAGCAGCGGAAGAATAAGCAGCATTAGTATAACAAACAAGATTGAAGCAATTGTAAGTAAGAGCAAACAAGTTCATCATGACAGTCAACTAAAATCTTGTATTAGATGCATCAATTACTTTCCATAACCAGATTGCACAAAATATATCAAATATTACAGGAAAGATAAGTAAAGGCTGAATGTAACAAAATATGATTTATATTAAAATTCAGCAGAGGTTTGCTCAAAGACAAACATGCTTAGTACATTAACCTAGACTCTCTAACCTAGCAATCTCCTTAGGAAAGAAAAAGGAGAGATTAAGAAAGCGAAATCAAATATATTGAAAATACATTGGAAGATGTACTCAATATTTATTGAGGTATCTTCCGTAGTATCAACTCGATATATTTGTTGTGATAAGAGAATATTAGGCATTGTTCAAATAACAAGTATTTGAACAACCGAGGCCGAGCACTCGGCCAAAAGTGAGGACAATTCATTGCACAATCGACAAAGACTTATAATGTAGTATAAGTCTGTCGATATGAATGCAAAATGGATTATTAGGCTCTGTTTCTTCATCGGACATCTTCAAGCTTGATCAGTCTTCAACGACTTGCAGGATGCTTGGTCTCTTGCTGAAGATTTGAAGTGCAGCAACTAAAGAGACTGAGTCTTTCGAAGGAAGAAAGAACTCAAATTAAGAACAAGGTTTCTTGATCAAGCAGAGCTTCTTAGCCTTTTAAAATTTGTGTTTCTCTCTCACACAAAGTGTTTGTTCTTACACTTGTGTTTCTCACTCTTTTGGGTGTGGTTTTGATTTGAATGAATGAAGAACAATTTCAATACCACATCCTCTCACATGCATACGCATATACATTTTGAATGTGAGAATGAGAGTCTTCTTATATAGGCTGGAGAAGATGAAGGGTTCGTTGGAGCTTTGAAAGAGTTTTTGCCCGTTGGAAATCTGAACAATTAATGCGTCTGAGTGCGTCGTTCAAACTATTGGGCAAAGACCTTCCGTTAAGCTTTTGTCTTGAAGTTGGTCCGTGAATTAGGCTAGCAGAATGAGACTTGTCAATCAGGCCTGGGATGTAGCGCACTGTGTTTGGTCTTTTATAGAATGAAGCCTTAGAGACTGGGACCAATACACAAAAGAGGAAATTAATATCTTCTGAGTAATAGTCAAAATGCAGACATCGATGCGTATCTTGGGCTTGTCAGAAAGATCTTGTACGGATCTATTTTGACTTGTAGCGTTTTGAGCAACGACCGATGTTCCTCTTGAATAATCAGCTTCTCTGCAGTTGTTCTAATGAAGAGCTTGGCTGATGCTGAGATCTGCCGATATAATACAGCTGGTGTAAAGAATGCTGATGAAAAATGGCTGGTAGAAATGTCTGCTGATGAGACATTGATGATGGTCATGTCCGCTAGCGCATGAAGAGCTAATCCATATGAAAGTTGTCATCACTTTGGCAGGACAAAGACTCGGATATGTACAAAGACTTTCTAGTCTAATGACCTATACATTGTTTTATCAAGCTGCCACACTAACCGGTACGCAGCCTTTTTAGCCACTTGTGAAACATGCGTTGTAATGGAAACAAGCAAATCACTGTGTTGGAATATGCAAACATTTATATCAGCTGTTTTCACAGGCATATTCCTAACAGTTTCATTTTGACTTTTGAATTTGGCAAAATTGCAATAAATCCAATATTGTTTTAACAATTCAGTCCCGAGAATGTTCTTCTGTCTTGGCATTATCATCAGTTGTAGAAATACTCAAACACAACCATACAGTTTAAACCCTATTACCCATGACCATGAAGAACAAACACAGTCGAAAACTAGTTTAACATATGGTATATAGTAAGTGTTAAAATAAAAAGGTACATAGCTTTAAAAGATATCCTTCAGTATAACATATGGTTGATCACTTCTCATATAGTAATTTTTTTTACAAATAGAAAAAAATTGTATTTATTCTCAAATAAAAGCAAGGCAGAGCATTTAATGTGGCCAATCCTCCACAGTGACAAGAGACACTCCTTACTAATTTTCTTCCTATAAATTCCCCTAAAAATTCAAACCATATCTCTCTACACTTAATTGGTTTTGCTAGGCAAGCATCTTCCTAACAGAGAAACACACACAGAGTAAATTTTAGGCCAGGAAAAATTTAGAGTGCTGCCATTAATAAAAATATTATACTCCAATCATTTCCTAATTTTTATACTAGTATTGAAATGTAAATTTTAATGATATCTTTTTTGGAATGGGTTGCCTGTCAAAATTTTAGGCTGGGTGAAAGAAGTTCCAAAGCACATTCTTCTACCATACAGCAAATGAAAATAATGAAATCAATAGTGCATCTACACACATGACATTCATACAGGTGGCACGTTAAACTCAATTTGTAACAAATACTTGTAGATAACATGTTACAAGGTATACCCCTAACATGAATTTCATCCTGTGATGGTGTGAGAAACAATAATTATCTTCAAATATAGTCAAACACTTAGGGCTACTACAACATAATAATATGAATTTAAAATGTGAATCTTCAATATGCGACTATTGGAGAAAGGAACCCCATATACACTTTTTCATTGACAACTGAGAAAGAGAGCGAGAGAGAGATGGAGAGTTACCTGATCAATTGCTCGTGAGGGAGGTTAGGCACAATTGCACGAATTGAGAAAGAGAGAAGAGTCGATGTGGTTGCTTGCGATAGTAATGAGATTAGGGCACAATAGAACGAACAGATCTATTTTCATTTGCTCTGCAGCCGCCTGCCATGCTGAGACTGACCTATCCTTCGATTGGATTTACTGGATTGACTTTCTTCGCTTTGTCCGGAGCCGGAGCTATCTCCTTCTGAACGTGTGGATTAGAGCTATGACTGTGAAAGATAGAGATTAATCGGACTCGGAGTCTTCAACACGAGAAGGCCAAGCCTCATGCGTCTTGTGGCAGAGGAACAAGTGGAGGTCATACGCATCGACGGTATCGGAGAGCTTGTTGGAGTGTATCTTCAGGCGCTGGAAGCCAAACTTCACGTCGTCACCGTCGAAGACGACGGCGTCAAAGGAGAAATTGTTTTCTGCTACTCTGGCCTTGGAGACAACAAGAGAGTAACGATTTGCAGGCCAATTTTGTTCAACCAATATTTTCCCAAGTTCCAGTCAAAACAATTTCCACGTCAACACATTAGTCCGCAATGGAATCATCATCAAGTGGTACAGGTATTGTGGTCCTTTTAATCATTTTTTAATGTGTAAAGTGACGGCTATCACTTGAGGAACGAAATGTAGGCTTAAAGTGCGGTTAAATGACCAAAATATGAAAGGTCAAAGTTCTAGAACCGAATCGGAAAAGGTCTAAAGTTCGAACAAATTATATATTAAACCTATTATTACAAGTAGGTTTTTGTAAGACATTCTTACCATAAAATGGAGTCACTTTGACCAATTCACTACATTACCACTACATCGGTCATGTGAGATCATCTTACCGTAAGACAATCTTATCTAAGTTTTTGCCTATTGTTATAAGAGTAATATGCTACTAAAACAACATAATTCATTAATAAAATTGACCTATAGTAAACTTTTAGGTATTATATAGTATAGATTATCAATGTAGTACTACATTGCACACCGTAAATCAAATTTATAGATAAATTCTGTTGTCCTAGTTTTTTCCTTATTATTATTATTATTATTAAGTTTCTTTTGTGAGCAATTTTGAATAATTTATTTATAATATATTTAAAGAGGATAATGATACACGAAGTGAAAAATTGAACATAATTTTTAAAGCTCATACATGTGCAAGGAGATCTAAGTATTTTTGTTAGAGAGAAAGAGAGAGGAAGATGAGAGTGATTTCCTTGTGCCATGCATGTGGTTTTAAAAGTTATATTTAATTTTTACTTTGTGTATCATTATTCATTTAAATAGGTTTACTCCGAATTCATCAATAAATGAAACGAGTTTAAGAGTTGTTTTCGCGTAAAGTCGTTCTTCAAGTAAGTATTAAGTTCAGCTAGTACTTGCTAGCATTTTTCTAGTACTATTACTTTTGGAATGCATAACACGAAAGAAATGCTAACACCTTTCTCTAATATTACTTTTTTTTTTCTTTCAATTTGATCGATTTTGAATGAATATTTTGGCGTAGTTTTATTTAGTTAGAAAAAATAAATTTATTATTTTTTAAAATTATATTAATAATACTATAACTTTTATTTTTATTTTTAAAAAAATAATTAAATTCTTGTTAAATATTAATTCAAAAGCTAATTAAATTGATCAGAGAAATCAAAATGTATCCCTTCATTCGAAACGAAAAGAATAATTACAGTGTCCAATAATTCATTTGCAATGGTCAAGGTCAACCCATCTGTGCTGATTTTCAATATAAATACTGAACAAGCAACATAGTTGACAAATTTATAAATTTTTTAAGGTAGAAATCATTTCCTCAATAGGAGTAAATGTTTGTGGTTGGTACTCCCTCCGTTTTAAGCAAATAGTCCACTTTTAATTTTTTTAATCAATTTAGTTAAAATTTTATCAATAACTAACATAAATTTAGTAATTTTTACAAAATTATGAAAGTTATAATTTATAATATTTTTAAAATATATATTTTTTAATTAATAAAATTTTATTTCCTAAAATATAAGAAAAATATGTTAAAAAATGTATTTATTTTAGTCCTATATTGATTTAAAAAATAATAAATAAACTCTTTGACAGAACGCGGGAAATATTTATTTGGGCACATCAAACCCATCATAGTTGTAAATCCTTAAAAAAGAGGTAAGAATAAAGGTTTGTTCACTTCAACTTGGTTCACAATGTCCTCTTTCCTGGGTCAAAAGTCTATAGTTGACTTTGACCTGCCAAGTCTTTGGTTTTGGATAAAAGGAGAAGTAAGAAACTTCTAAATGGGGAAGTCAAGTCAATTTGGATCAGCACTCCTGTTTAGGATTGATTACTGAATTCTTAAATAACTAATCATCATCACAAGCTCACCAATGGGAGCTTTTACATTATTATTGCTTCATTTGATTGAGCTATTTATAAAGAAAGCAAATATAATATTAGATATTGCTCAAGTTTCAACCACTTTATTTTGAGTTTGATTATATTATTCATTGACCAAATTACTAAGAGATATACACACGAAAGAACACATTTGCTTGAGTTCAAATGAATCTTCATCGTTACTTTTGTTCTAAAAATTTCGTATTTCTTGAAGTTTTGACACTAACAATCTTTCATAAAAGCTTGACGGATGTACGTATTTTAAAGTCATGAACTTTGTGTTCATGATTTACGCTACAACATTCTTGAGATCAAATTTAGGTAGAGGACTCTCGGATGCAAAAGTTGGGTGTTACGCTGTTGGAATGAAATAAATCTAAGAACTATTCCCCTCCTTTCCTAATTAAAATTGAGTGTCTTTTTTTTTTTAGTTTATTTTTTTAAGAAAGTTGACTTTTATACTATTTTGGTAATCCAAGTTTGTGAATATCTATAGTATTTACACTATAGTTTGGCAAGTACATATTGGACATGATAGACAAAGAAAGTAAAGTTAGTGACTTTATATAAAATGAGACACTCATTTAAATCTATATATATATATATATATATATATATATGGCACTTAATTGGGGACGAATGGAGTAATATAGATTATTCAAAATAGAACAAAATCCATATGGTTGTAGCCTATGAATAAGTGGTACCGAGAGTCGTCCCTTTGTACCTACGAGACAAATTTGATTCTTGTAGTCAACCCCTTAAACCAAAAAAAGAAAATAGAGTATTAAACCAAAAAAGAAAATAGAACAAGATCAACAACTTTTCGAAATGATTGAAAAAAAAAAAAAAGTGACCGATCAGAATATGGTGACCTAGCTGAAAAAGGAAGTTATTTTTTCTTTTTTGTTATTATTATTATTATTATTTTTTGTTTTGAGGAAAGATGAAATAGCATTAAACCAAAGCGTTTGCATCATAAGCTAGTAGATCGTCCACAACATCAGGAGTAGAGTCGGCAAAATTAGCCCAGCCCAATAGTCAGCCCGATGTTTGCATGGGCTAAAGTTTAATTTTGGAGGCCAAAAACGCGGCCTTTTGGCCCGGTCCATTAGGCCCGATGGTTCAATTGGGCTTGCATCAAAAAAGCCCGGGGCTTTTGGGCTAGGCCCAGCCCGCACTATTTTATTATTATTTATTTATTTTTACTCAAAAAATAATTCTAACTTCTTAAATAATTAAAGCAATAATTAAAGATCATTCTATTTTAAAGATAACTAGAATGATTCAGTTAGCTTTATTCTTTGATATTATAATTTATACATGCTGTAATGCAATCTCAGATATTGAAGCAATATGTTTCAATTTGATTATTGCTTTATCGTTTAATTATTAGTTTAACTGACCAATAAAGTTAACTTCTTAAATAATTAAAGTCCTGGACCATTATAGTATCATATTTATTTCTATTTTAATTAATGTTTCATACGGTGATAGCATTATTTTACCTTTAGTAGTTAGCAGTTAGGACAAATAATAAATCATAGTATTGCTTTTGTTTAGTAAGTAACTTAGAATTTAATTTGGCAATTGGCATCACCATTGTTCCTTTTAGTTTATTTATTTTTCCAATAAGGGTTTTTTGGCCCGATAGCCCGATGGGCTTTGATGGGTTGGGCTGGGCTTTACTTTTCTTCGGCCCTAGTAAAATTAGGCCCAGGGATATTAAGTGTTGGGATGGGCTTGCACCGGGCCTCCTCGATTGCATCTAATCAGGAGGCTTCAGCCATACATTAATGTCAGCATAAGAACGAGCGTGCAAGAGAATAAGCAACTCCATTGGCTTGCTTAGAGCGTTCACAATAAGTGCTTCCTATATATCTCTATATCACACTTTAAACACCTCATTTTTCGTTCAAATTTTACGTTTTTAACACTCTAAAAAAAAAAACTCACTCCAACAAGCACTCTCTATATAACCCTCTAAAAATTAAATATCTCTCATCTCAACTAACAAACCATTATATTTTTTCTTTTTTATTTATATTTTCCACCACAATTAAAATAAAATATTTTAAATTTTATATACTATAAAAAATATATTGTACTCTCTCCGTCCCTAAATTATTGTCTTATTTAACTCGGCACACTGATTAACAAAAAATAACTGACTTAATTATTAATATTGGTATAATTTGTAGTTTCTTTTAATGTTCATGTGTATATAACACATAATTAAAATAAAGAAAAAATAAGGGTAAAATGGTAAAAATGATCTCCTAACCTATGAAAATTTCAAACAAGACAATTATTTAAGGACGGATAAAAAAATAAGATAATTATTTTGGAACGGATAAAAAAAAAGACAATAATTTAATGACAGAGAGTATATTTTAATAATTTTCATTCCAAAATATTAAACAAAAGTATATTGTGCTCAAATAAAGTGAGAAAAATGTAGAGGATTTGAGTCACTATTCATGTTAAAACTCCCCTCTATATTTAGAGGGTGATTTAGTTGATTTTAGAGATAGAGGGTGGACTAAAGGAACCACTGTAGGATCAAGGGATGGTAAAAATCTCTAAAATTGATTTTAGAGAGTGGATGAAGGCTATCCACTGTGGACGCCCTTATTAGCATAAACAACAATAACATTTTGACACTCCCTAAGAGCATCTCCAATGTTATCATCTTTTTTTTACGTGACATGTTTAAACAAAAAGATCTCTTTTGTATGTGTCAAAAAAATTAAAAATAGAGTCCTCGTTATAAACGCTATTACTGCTCCTCGTTTTAAACAAGAAGATCTCTTTCGTATGTGATAAAATTAGACATTAATGTTATTACTGCTCTACAAAATAACAAATTCTTTATTTTCTTTCAATTTTGATAAAAAAATTTAAATTATCCAACATCAATAAAGTAATAAAAATTTATTAAATTTAAAAAAAAAAAACAAAACATGTATTTGGACCAACTAACTATTCACAATATTGCAATCCAGCCACGACAAATTAAAAAATATTATTCTTGTCACTATACTTTAGTTAGCTTACAAGCAAATCCATTTTTTGAATGAGCGATAATTCGGCCGTTAAGGGAAAATAAAATACCTATTATACCCTTATCTTCATCGATCATCATCTCCAATCACAAAATTCATGAATCCAAATTCTCTAAATCAGCCACTGATTTCTCCGGTGCCAATTTCTTCTGAATATATGTAAATGTGAAAGGTAGAGATAAGTCTGACTTTGAAAAGTCGAAATGAGACTCTTTTACAGGACGGAGGCGGAGATATGTAAATGTGAAAGGTAGAGATAAGAGAAAGAGGATACTTGAGAACGCCGTCTTTGTGGTTGACGGGAATGGTGTCGGCGACGGTGACAGAAGCGTTAGGATTGGTCTTGGAAGATAGAGATTCCAGCTTTTCCAGTGCCGTTTTCAGCCTCAACTTTTGCGTTTGATTCAACGACAGCTCTATCCCTCTCATCTTTTTAGATGTGTAGAAACCCTAATTTTTTTAATTTTATTTTTCAGTTGTAGAGAAAACCTAAACCCTAAATTGAAAATGAAAGAATTGGAACCCTAAATTAGGCGGGCACGGGGTTTTGAAACGTATGCTTCCCCCTGTGGTTTGGATTCAGCTACTGATTTCTCCGGTGCCAATTTCTTCCCTCACCGTTTCTTCCTCTCTGACGCCGGCGGTGGAAGAGGAAGCAGCGACGGCAGACCCAGCCGCGGCACTCCCATCGCACGCTCTTTCTTTCCATGGCGAACAACAACAACAACAGCGCCGACGATCCCCCTTCTTTCACCAAGCAGCCGCCGTCAACAACAGCAACATCGCCGGCGATCCCCCTCTCCCTCTCAAAATTGAATCTCAAATATGGTGGAGAAACTGTCCAGGAAGAAGGTTCTTCGGGTTCTGGATGATGCTTGGTGCGAAAACTATGTATTATGGGAAATATTTCGGGGTCCTCTACTTGATGGGTCACCTAGGAGTAGGATTATTATCAAAATTAAACGGGGATCGAATCAATTACTGCAATTTGAATTCCAACTCTTTGGCTTGCAATTTGGGGGTAATTTTTCTTTAAATACGCAGCAGAGATGAAGGGTATAATTATTCATTTTTAAAGGTAAAATAGGTATTTTTCTTTTATTTAACGACTGAATTAACGTCCATAAAAAAAAAATAGGCTCGTTTACAAGCTAGCTAAAGTACAGTAACAATAATAAAATTTTTGAACTTGTGGTAACTGAATTACAATATCATAAATAGTTGGGCGGCCTAAATAAAAACTAATATCATAATGAAACTAGTTCTCTCTCTCTAGTAAAATAGATTAATAAAAATGAGCAATAACATAAACCCTTATAATGAACTTTATATCAACTAATGTTTCTAAAAAGTTGTTCATAAAATGTGGTGCACTGTTCCTTTCTGTTAGTTCTAAATATATGAACTCTTATTAATTTGATTGAATTCATTACTTAGTGTTAATTTTTATATAAGTAGTATTTACACTACAATAGGCAATTTCTTAGTTATAGACATATTTTCGCTAAGTTTTTAACCTATGTTATTAGATTGAGTAATCGGTTTAAAGATCAACACCTTTTCATTGTCAATAAAAAGCTACTTATATGCTCAACATAAAAGATTGCCGAAGAATTGCAGATTTTACAGATGTCTACGTGGAGGATAAGTAAATATCAATGATCTATTTTTTTAGACTTAAAATGGTTAAGAGATGGTATATTAGGATGATGAAAAGTAGTTCACGGCGTTTTTTTTCAAATAAAAATTAATTTGTTCAAGGTGATTTTCCATATCATAATTCCTTATTCCAAGATATTAATCGTTCTATTCAAAAAGAGTAATTCTACGGATACCTAAAGAGTATCAAATTTTTTGTACTAAATGATATGTCAGCTGATGTGATGCAAAAAATAAAATTAAAAATCATAATTAATGCATTACATCAGCTAACACATTATTTAGTGCAAAAAATTTAATACTCTTTAGGTACACGTAGCATTACTCATTTAAAAATATCAACAAAATCGCTCATTTTATGACGTATCAAACACTACCTTACTTCCTCTCCACTGTTTGAACCTGGTTTTTCATTTTCACACATAGGCTATCTCTCTGCAACAATTATGGTTAAATAGAGAGGCCGAAGATAGCACAAATAAAATAGTAAGGGCTCAGAAGCCCATCTACTTGACAAGCCAATGGTTGGCTTCTAAACCCAGTAGTCTAGCCCACAAGTAAAATCCCCACAGGTTAAAAGTGGCCCGACTATATAATTGGTACCAATATAGAGAAAAGGTTGGTAGAGTGTTTCTTTTCTTTTCTTTTCTTTTCATTACAATAGTTACAGAGTTCGTGCTCAGCACGAGTTTAATTTAATTTTAAAATTAATTGATACATTTTAAAAATAATTTTAAAAAATTATCATTATTGAATATCCGTTTGCTTACTTAATGTTTAATAAAAGTTAAGTGTTATCAATATATGCAAATTAGTGGTCGTTTTTTATAGTATTTTTGTTTCAAAATAAGTATTCTTTATTGGTGGTCAATATATTATTTTCGTTTTTATATATATTTTTTTATTTTTTAAGTATCCTTTAATGATATCAAATTGTTGTGTTTCACTTTTTTTCATCTTGCACTTAATAAAGATATTTTAGACATATATTTGAAGAATTTTTACATAATTAAAAATAAATATTTACTTTGGGATATATTGAAGAAATAATTTTTTTATAAAAAAGGTGAATTGTTTAAGGATTGAATATAATTATATTTCTTAAAATAATTTTTAAAGATAATTCAATGATTAGAAAAGGTTTAGTTGGATACTTTATTTACATATTTTTGATACACTATCAGTGTGAAAAAACATATACTATAAAAAAAAAGCATTAAATTTGAATGAAATGATTTAAAATTTTGTTGATATGTATCACATATTATAGACATTATTTTAGGACGTCTTAAATAAAAATATGAGACCCATAATTTGACATGGAGAGAGTAACATTTATAAAAAAAATAATAAAATGGTTTATATTATAAATTAGTTTATAGAATAATTTAATAATTTTAAAAATTTTACATACTCCCTCCGCCCCTAAATTATTGTCTTACTTTCCTTTTTTATCCGTCCCTAAATAATTTTCTTGTTTGAAAACTTTCCTTTTTAGTACATCACTTTTACCATTTTACCCTTACTTTTTCTCTTTATTTTAATTATGGGCCACATACACATGGACATTAAAGGAAACTACACAATATATCAATATTAATAATCAAGTCAATTATTTTTTTTTTAATCCATGTGTCAGGTCAAAGAAGACAATAATTTATGAAAGGAGGGAGTATAATATAATTGGATGGGTTGGTTTAAGGTGTTTATTTATATTTAATAAGGTGTGGGTTCAAATCCTAATGATAGCATTAGTTTGACCTAAAGTTCTTAGTTATTAGGTCTCATCACTCCAAAAGTCAACCTTACTTGGAGGCATGAGAATTGAGAGAAATGCAAAGATTAGTTGGTGAGGTGTCACAACCTAAGGCATCAATACAAACTTTAAATATATATAGTTTTTCTCAAATAGATTTTCTCAAAGTGAGTTTGTATATCCAATTAATTTTAACAATTGATCAATTCATCGTACACGTTTTGATTTTAACATTCTACGGTTTCCTTAAAATGACCTCAAGTTCCAAAACTCCAATTAACTAAAGATAACGTATGGCCAAATCCACCGTTACTTTTGTATTCTATCCAACTTTACGGCTATATAAGATAATTCTTTTTTTTTTTTTTTTCTACTCACACATACACACATATGCACGCACAGAAGCACCTAAGAGATAAATCCTAGGGAGAGAAAGCCTTCCCTCTAACTCCTGGGGGGATCGAACCCATAACTTCCAGATTGGAAGCCATGAGCTCAAGCCAGCAAGCCAAATCCCCATGTGCATATAAGATAATTCTAACACAAATAATTGTGGTGAGAAATAAGAATGATACTCCTATATTAATATCCAACAAACTTTGCAGCAAAGAAATAACAATGACTGATAAATTGATTAGCTATTTAACCGACGAATTAAATTTATTAATTATTCATATCACTCACAATAGAAGCACATATATATTTTTCATTAGTGATTATGTACTGCTCACGACTCACGACAATACACACAACTTTGGCGTACCCACGCTCACATTCTAAATTGATTAGTTATTGTCTTATTGAACATATGTATTTTATTTATATATAGAAAGAGAGAGGGATGAACAGACTTACGTGTTTAAGAAGTGATTTTTTTTTTAGGAAAAATTGTGAGCCGGTACTTTTTGTGGAATTTTCAATCGTTTAAGTCCATAATATTTGTTTTCAATAACTTAAATCTCTTTTAAGTGATAAATTTATGATTTGTTCTCATACTAAAAAAGAAATAGTGTGACACATACATAAAGCAAGTTATAGCATTCTAAAAGAGAAATAGTGTGACACATTTATCAAGCAAACGTTCCGCATTGATAAACATTTAAGAAGGAGACACTTCACTTAAGGAGGAGAAGGTCTACAAGCTCTATACAAGAGCTAAAAGAGCTGAGACACATGCATTAACAGCAAGTCAAGGAGACAATAAAAATTGTTATTATTAGTTCACCTATCCCTCAGATAAACCTTTGTGGATTATCTGATATAGATGCACCCTAACGATACATCCATGCCTCTGTGACACACTTAATCAAGGGTACAAAACTTTTCAAAATACTCCTTTTACGTCAGCAGAGTATCTATACCTTCATTAAGAAAACATTCTTCTAAAAATATTTTACTTTGATACTTGATCAATTCATTTGAGTATTAGAAGCCACCTCCAAGAAACATTTACGTCAGGAGGAGAATTTCAAACATATATAAACTCTTAAAGTTCTTACATTCTTTTGAAAATTGTTGTTCAACTACTTTTTTATATATACATAAAACAAGAAAGATACAATATCCTTCAAAAACACTTTCTGGCTTGCTCATCAATTATATCTTATAATTGCCAAAAATTGTTTTCTCTATTGCCTTGTATTTGTACTTTCATTTATCGAGTCTATAAATACTTAGCAATAGGTGACTGTACAAAAGCTATCGCTTGTAAGTTCAACTTAGGGCATGCCTTGAGATAAAATGATCTTTCATTAGAAGGCAAGTTATTACTAAGTTTTGAACATATGTTATAAAGGCTTTATCTATATGTCAAATGTAGTAATGGTCACAAGCAAATAGAAGGAGATTGTTAGGAATATGTCTCTGAAACAGCTGATATATAAGTTTGCATATTCCAATACAGTGATTTGCTTGTTACTATTACAACGCATGTTCCATGGGTGGCTAAAAGGGTGCGCGCCGGTTAGCATGGCAACTCGTTGGAACAATGCATAGGTCATCTAGACTAGGAAGTCTCTGTACATGTCTGAGTCTTTGTCCTACCAACTAATGATGATTTCACCAATGGATTAGCTCTATAAGCGCCAGCAGATGTCTCACCAGCATATGTTTCACCAACAGAATATCTCACCAACAGATATGCTCGGCACACCACCCAGATATACATCGGCAGATATCCCAGTATCAGCCATGCTCTCTACAAGTCTACTGCAATAGTGTTTCGACGTTTAAAGAGGAACATTAGTCGTTCTCCAAGCAATAAAGTTTACAAAGATTCGTACACAATACTTTGCAGATCTCCGTACGTGACAGCTTAAAGATACACATTGATGTCTGAGCCCTCATGTTAATCCTTTAGACATTTCCTCTTTTGTGCTTGGTCCCAGTCTTCAAGACGCATCCTATAAAAGACCAGTCACAGTGCGCTTCAACCTAGACCTGCACGTCAAGTCACATCTTCTCTTAGCTTGATTCTCGGACAGAAATCAAGACACGATCTTCACAAAGATTTTTACCCAATAGTTCATACGATGTACTCTGATACATTGAAGAACAAACCTTCCAACGAGCAAAAATTAATTCAAGTCACAACGGATCCTTCATTCTCTCTACCTATAAAAAAAACCTCACATCCCCCATCAAGTGTGCGCAAAAAGTGTAGTGAGAACACAAAGAGTGGGAAAAATATAAGTGTAAGAACAAACACTTTGTGGGAAAGTAATCTGAAATTCATAAGGCAAGAAGCTTCGCTTAATCAAGAACTTTCTTCTTGATTTGAGTTCTTTTTTCCTTTGAAAGACTCAGTCTCTTCAGCGACTATACTTTCAATCCATAGCTAGAAACTAAGCATCCAACCTACCGTTGAAAAAAGAACCTGCTTGAAGATATCCGATGAAGACCCAGAGTAAACAATCCTCATTGCATTCATACCGACAGACTTATATTCCATTGCAAGGGCTGCCTATTGTGCAATAAAGTGTCATCATAGTTGGTCGAGTGCTTTGCACTCAGTTGTTCAAATACTTGGTATTTGAACAACCCATAATATTATCTTCTCACATTGCTCTCACACTAGAACTTTCCTTCCCCACCTTCCTAGGAGATTAGGAACTGCTAAGGTGAGAATTTCCATAATAAGTCTTCCCGGCATCCCTTGTCTTCCTTTCCATGAAACCTTGGAAGGTTGCTAGAATAGAGAGTCTAGGTTGATGTATTAAGCATGCTTATCTTTGAGTAACCTCTGCTGAATTTTAAATATAAAACATATTTCTTTATATTCAGCCTTTACTTATGTTTCCCATTTTACTTGAATTATTCTTTTAAACAATCTATTCATGGAAAGTTATAGTTGCATCTAATGAAGATTCAAGAATGCTATTATGATGTACTTGTACTAATTTATGCACAGGTACCTTAATCTTCTATGTTATATGTTTGATGTTAGCCATTCTACCACACTACTTATTTACACCAGCAAATGTTATACCTTCAATTTTCAAGCAGACATTCAAGTCTACTTTGACAGAGTAGATAAGGTCTACTGAAGCATATCAACCGTTCTCAACATTAGCAATGTTGCTTTTAAAGAAAATTGACCAGATCTGATAAACATTTCATTCCTGCTTCTAAATGTATTTCAAATTTGGATGAAATTTTAAATGAAGGTAACATAGGCTATTCACCCCCCCTCTAGCCTATATTCTGAGCATATCAACATGGACCTAACAACCCTTCACACAAAGGGTATCGTTGCCTCGATCCAATCTCTGGCCGTATTTATATATCTCGGTATGTTTTATTTGATGAGCTTGACTTTTATTTCAAGAATGCGCACGTCAGCTCCTCCTCTCGAGCCGCGCTCGTTGTCACTTTGCTCAACCATTTGGCTCTCTAACCTCCAACCCCACAGCCCAATGTACACTCATCTAGCACCACAACAATAGCACTCATATTAGCAGTGTTAACCCCAGAAGCTCCACGCAAGGTCCCACACTCTTCGCGCATTCACAGCATCTATATCTTAATACCTTTTGAGATGTATTCTTCATAGTTGGACCACCCCGACCTTGCTTCACCTATCATCAATTCGGCACCTAGCAGTTTGCCCTCTCCAATAGTCAGTATGCGAACGAAGCCCCTCCACAACACTAGTACCAGCACATTACAGTCTACACCATCTAGTGCTACACTCTTTCCTTCCACTTCTCCAGCTCTTCAATTCGTTATAAGAGCATTAATAAACTGGTCTACGGTATATCACCTTACTCACTACCCTCCGCTCTTATCGTCAAATCTGATGATTCTTTCTCTTATTGAGCCATTTACATTTTAACATGCTGACGGGGATTCTCATTGGCAGCTTGCTATGCAAGATGAAATGACAGCTTTGTATAAGAATACACATGGTCTTTAGTGCTCCTTTCAACTTCATAGAATATTATTGGTCTACCGAGTTAAAAGGCGTGCTAATGGTTCCATTGATCGTCACAAGGCACGATTCATAGCCCAAGGTTTTGGTCAGTAAAAGGGTATTGACTATGGCCTTCTTCTATCGCCTTTAGAAGGTATTGGTCGCGAGACCTTCAGCCCAGTTATCAAGCCTTCTACGATTCGAACGGTCCTTGCCTTGGCTCTATCTCAAAACTGGTCTTTCAAATAGCTTGATGTTCGCAATGCGTTCCTTAATGGTTTTCTCTCCAAAGAGGCTTATATCTCACAACCACCCAGATTTGTTGACCCTCTTCACCCGGATTATGTTTGTAAACTTCATCGTGCACTCTACGGCCTCAAACAGTCTCCTAGGGCATGGTTTCATCATTTCTAAGATTTTTATCTCCAACATGGATTTTTTAACAAAAAGTCTGACTCATCCTTGTTAGTCTTTCGCGGTTCACAGCACACTCTTTATCTACTTGTCTATGTTGACGACATAATTATCACTGGCAGCAACTCCGTCATGATCTAACAGTTCATTAAGACTCTTTGTGCCACGTTCGTACTCGCCAAATGGGTGAGCTTGGCTACTTTCTTGGGCTGGAAATTCATCGCACAACTAAGTCTCTTACCTTGCCTCAAACCAGATATGCCACTGATCTTCTCAAGAAATTTTCCCCTATTTCACCAGCTATACTCGACTCTCGGTATTGGATGGTGATCCGCTCCCCTTTTCTTTCGAGTATCGCAGCCTTGTGGGTGCACTTCAATATCTCACATTATCTTGCCCGAATATCTCGTTTGCATTTAACCAAGTCTGTCAGTACATGCACAAACCCTCATACTTCACATCTTAAAGATGCAAAACATATTTATCGCGACATCAAGGGAACTCTCACTATGGGTCTCACATTTTCTTTATCTTTTGATTTTTCACTTACTGCATATTGCGATGCCGATTGTGTAGGTGACCCTAATGATCGTCGTTCCACTACTAAGGCGTATATTTTTATTGGTCCAAATTTGGTTACATGGGCTGCGAAGAAATAATCAACAGTTTCTTGTTCGAGTAACGAAGCCGAATACCGCTCACTTGCTATTACTACTGCCGAAGTTCGTTGGTTTGGCTATCATTTTCATGAATTAGGCATTCCTTTACTTTATCCTCCTCTCATTCTCTGTGATAATCAGTCTGCAATTCAGCTAGCTCGCAATCCCGTGTTCCATGCTTTCACTTGTCACATTGAGATAGATTATCAGTTCGTTCGAAAGCATCTTGTTCGTGGTGCTCTTTGCGTCAAATTTGTACCCTCTGATCGCCAACTAGCCGATATATTTACAAAGGGTCTCTCTCATGCCAGGTTTCTACAGTTATGTTCCAATCTCAAACTTCTCTCTGTGCCGTTTCAATTGCGGGTTGGGGGGGGGTGACAGCTAATATCCTGTTAAGCTAAGAATTGTATATCCGGTAGGCTAGGATCGGAATTCTTTGTTCTTTTACCTTATTTATCATGTATTGTAATTCTTTTCATACTCAGTAAATCTTGGTCTGCAAGTCAAAACTTATATAAATACAAGGCACTGCCCAACACTGGCTTCAAGTTGGGATTCTTATCTTCCAATACTGTCACTTCTACATAAAAAAAAAAAGGTCATTTGATGAAAGACGTGAACAAAAAGCTTCGAGAAAACGATATCATGTTTATGAGTGCTTCGGTAGTACCTTTATGCCATTTTAATACTCTTTCTTTTTCTAAATAAAGTAGTATTTGATCTAAATATGTACTCTGTCCGTTTCAGGCAAAGAGTCCACTATTCTATTTTGAAATGTTTTACTTAAAGATTCCACTTTAAAATAAGAGGTTTGCTATTCATACCCCAAAATCTTCTAAGTACACCTCCTTTAAATATTACAAAATGTCATTAAAAAATCTGAACTAATTGCCCTTAATGAAACTCCCTTAATGGTGTTCGGTAGGTGCTCACCGAACATTCTTAATGTTGTTCGATAGGCTCGGGCCGAACACCCTTTTGGTGTTTGGTAGCCTCTGACGGAACACCCCTAAAGGTGTTCGGTGGGTGCTTGCCGAATAATACCATATTTTTCAGAGGAGGGAGGTGGTGTGCGTCACACAGGAGAGAGGGAAGATGGTGGCAGGAGCCTCGTACAGGAACCATTGGGTAATTGGACATGCCATGATCATTCTTGACTTTATGGATATCATTATGGCAATTCTCAAAGCATATAATCTGAACAGGAATGCTATGAGTACCTAAATAGTACCAAATTTTTTGTATTAAATGATATATCAACTGATGTGACAATTGATATGGTAAAAAAAAACAAAATTAAAAATCATAATTAATATTCCCTCCGTTCCGGATAAATATTCCTAGTTGATAAAACACAGGAATTAAGAAACATAATTAATGATGTGCTGTAAAATGTGTTTTGACAATAATACCCATGAACATTAATTGAGTTCAACTATTTTAAATAATTAGATTTCTTTGGGATGAGTTATATTAAATGAAGCTTTAAGGATATATTAGGAAGAATGGTAGAGAATAGGTAGATCAAAAGTCTTTAAGAACATTAGTTGGGATATCCCAAAATAGAAAGTAGGAATATTTATCCGGGACGGGGGGAGTACATGTAAAAGCATAATCTACATTTAAAAGCAGAAAGCTGTGACAACATCTGATAAATTTGAACTTGATGTTTCAACTTTAGCCCTCTTTCAATCTTTGCCTCTGCTGATACCCTGAATCATCCGTGAGACTTTTTCATTATGTTTTTGATTAACAAAACTTAAAATCTTCATATCAATCATTAAACCAGCTACAAAGATCCCCATAAAAATAATCAAGAAATCTATCCCGGCCAAGACGTCAAACTGTCCAGCTCAAGAATTCTTGAATCATATAGCTTTTAAATCCCTAACTACATATGTCATTAGTAATTTGAAGCCATAACATTTCACAATCCCATTACATAATCATATAATTAAATTCAAGCCTAATCGAATTAAATTTAGATAACAACGATAAGAACAACGTTAGATGAGGGAGTTGCTCACTCAATATGGTACTGGACCAGCTCTATGTTCTCCTCCACCCTCAGGAAACCTCATTTCTCCTTTAAATTCGCCATTCCGGAAAGAACGACTAGGCCCCATAGCTGCATGATCTCCACCAGGAAACCTCATCGGCCCGGGCCCCATGGCTGCATCTCCACCAGGAAATCCTTTAAACTGATCACCATTCCGAAACGACCTACCAGGCCCCATGGCTGAATGATCGCCATTATTAGCAGCCACTTTAGAAGACGGAACTCTCTTACTATCGAAGCCAAATTCAATATCCCCATCTCTTGTTTGGTTATGCTTCGGCTCCCATTCCTTTTTAGGAAATGCATGTTTTTGCTTCTTACCTTCTTTTCCTCTATGGTGATCTTTGCTTTGCTTATCGTGGGCTTTCAGGGAACGCTTGCTACATAGCCGACCAAGAAAACATGCAATAGCAGATACGACTACTATGATCGCTAGGACTATGAAAACCGCACCAAACGATCCATTGGAGCGATGGGAAGTTGCAGCTGGTGGATCGATTTGGGGAGCAGGGTAAACAACTGGGATCTCTTGAGACATTTAGTTCCGGGTTGGTTTTAATTTATCGATATGTTGAAATGAGAGGAGATAAGTATAAGTTGTATGGCGATCGATTAGGTGCTGTTCTTTGAGTGTGGACAAAGGAAGATTTAGGTTAGGCCGGGGAAGGAAATTAAGGGGGAGAAGCAAGAGCATTAGTTGGTCTGTAAGGAGGTTTTTGAATTCAAAAAAAGCAAAGAGGTTTGCTTTAATAAAGAGACAACTAAAGATATTCTGTGTGTTCTTTACTGCGGAAAATTTGGTGTTTTATTTGCTTTGTTGGAAGAGAAAGTAAGATTTTGGCTCTCCTTTGAACAAAACCATTCTATGAAAGTAGAGCTATTGTTCAACTATTATACCTGCTTTCACTTTTCTTTATTTCTATGTTTGGTGTCACATTCCAAAGTATAGGCCATGGCATGTGTTTCTTTACCTGTCCTAGATGCTAATTGGATGCATCAGAATGTTGTATCTCATGCATTGATGGTTGTATCAGTATATTATTAATTACAACCACCACAGATGTATATATATATATATATATATATATGTTGGAATTTATATTTAGTTTTTGTGTTATGTAGGTGCGTGCACATTCGAAAATTCTGTATGCAAAAACTCTCAAGAAGTTACGATGAAAAAACATTTCAGTATCTAAGAAGAGTAATGTTAGGATCACAAATAGACATAAAATTTGGTGAAAATATTTCACTTGAAAATTGTTCATTGGTCAAAGATCATAAGTTACATTATTTAGTGGCGAAACATATAAACTAAGCAACATAGCTATCAGTATATATGTTAGAATGGATGGCTCGATTCTACCAATTTACCTGTTCCCAAAAGTGGAGAGATGCATCTATATATATATTTTTCGGTTTTAGTGTGCATAATTGGTCCAAGTATATACAGAGAAAAATGTGGAAAAAACTGAAAAGGAGAAGGAAAATAAGGATGTGAACAGGGAAAAGTAGATTTAGTGAGGATATTTAGGCCAAAATATAAAAAATCCCCCAAAGTATCTACCAAATTCCACTTTGCACCCTAATTTGAAATTTATGCGTACAAACACTTCACGTTTCAATATGTCCCACTTTGCCCCCTAGCCCCAACTGCCGTTACTATGTTGACGTTAAGTGGCCACGTGCGAGTCACGCGAGGGCTAATTTGGTCATTTCCAAAATTCATAAACCCTACTTTCTCTTTCTCGTCTTCCAACTCATAAGCGCCGCCTATTCTCACCTGTTCTCTTATCAAAGAAATCATCAAGTTGCCCAATTATATTCTCAGCCCTATTCTCAGCCCCTGTTCTCAATACCCCAAAAATTGTGAACATCTCCTCTTCAGTTTCCCCTTCAACTCCTCAATGGCATTCTTCGATCTCCAAAACTCGAACAACAAACCCGGCCGCCGGTGATCGACTTACGATCTCCGTTGCAATCTGCTTTGTAATCTACAAGTTGAGATCATAAAGGTGATCCAAAACACAACCTCCCGTCATTCCCCTCATGAACGAAATTGGATTTCGGCCAACAATACACGAATCCGTATAGCAAAATCATGAGCAAAAGTGAACTAACATTTCTCATTGCGTACATAACCCCTTTAAAACCATTGAATTCGTTGAGCTTTGATTCAATTGACACATTTTTATCGAAACGAAGCGATAGTGGCTCTATTCTTGTCATTGGAGAAGAGGATATCAAGACGATTAAATTAACCCTATACTCTTCTTGGTGTGCAAATCTCTGGCGAAATATACTCTTCTTGTTGTGCAAATCTCCGGCGAAATCAGATTTCTAGTCTCGGCTTTCTTCATCGTCTTGCGCCGCCGAACAATAACGAAGACTAATAAGAATAAGAAGAAGAAGACGATGACCTAGACAAGAGGAGAGAGAGAACAACAAGAAGTGAGAGAGAGAGAGAGAGAGAGAGAGAGAGAGAGAGAGAGAGAGAGAGAGAAAGATGAAATTGAGACTGATGTGGTACCGGTGTTGAATTTGATGGCGAGTAAGGCGATTGTGCGGGCGGCGGTGTTGGAGAAGAGGTCGAACGGCCGGCGAGGAGTTGTTGGGTTCGGTGGAGTTGGAGGACGAAGAAGATGCGAGGCATTTGTGTTCGGTGAAAATCTCGGCCAACAAAGAAATGGTTGGACTCGTTGGTTGGGCGGATGACAGAGGAGGTCAGCGATGGCTGTAGGATTGCAGGAATTGTGAAATGAATGTGATCGGAGATGGTGGTGCTGCTCATGGGGACGCACGGGAGGGATGGGGGATAGGTGAGGTGAGGGTGATAGGTTAGTAATTAGTAGGGAAGGATTTTAATTAAGGTTTGTTTTTATTTATTTTTTACTTCTAATTATTAATATATGACTATTATTACTTTATCAACATTTGAAATGACAAAAATGGCCCTCGCGTGACTCGCACGCGGCTACTTAACGTCAACATAGTAACGGCAGTTGGGGCTAGGGGGCAAAGTGAGACAAATTGGAACGTGGAATGTTTGTACGTACAAATTTCAAATTAGGGTGTAAAGTGGGATTTGGTGGATACTTTGGGGGTTTTTTATATTTTGGCCGGATATTTATGATGCATTTCCCGATAAGCACAGATCGAGCCTGCCTGATTATCTGGTAAATGGGGACATGCTCTGCTGCTTGAAAACTTCTTTATTCTTTAATTGCTTTTGTCTAAGAAGGAATCTGCAGAGAGTGTCTTGTAGGGTTTAGTGTTTTCCAATGATTATGACTTAGACCACTTGTGATAATGCTCCAATAATGTTAATCATCATCATGCGACATTTAGTAACCAATGTTGGAACAACCTTTGCGACCAAAAAACAAAAGGAAATCCTCCATTGTAAAAGTTACTCACCTCAAATTTTTCTATGTTTAGTATGCATTTTGATCTGATAGAGTCCATCTATTCTAGCGTGGGGATTGATATCAAAATAATGGTTCCTGAACTTAAAAACAGTTAATTATACGATACAAACAGTCTTATAATCTAAACTACGTAACATAATAAACTTTGAGTATGATTCTCATAGAGCATCGATTCCTTTAATATCCCTATAGCTAATTAAAGATTTTCCTTTAAGAGCTTTTCACTCTTCATAAGATATTTATGATATATTTATAAAACTTTGACGTAAAGAGTTTGAACTACTTATGTCTTATGGTAGTTCCTAGCGGGTAAGTTATGGTAGTTCTTACTGGGCAAGTCTTGGTAAGAACTCAATACACTATAAAAAAATAATAATAATAATAATAATAATAATAATAATAATAATAATAATAATAATAATAATAATAATAATAATAACAATAACAATAACAATAATAACAATAATAATAATAATAATAACAATAACAATAAAATAATAATAATAATAATAATAGAAATAATAATAAATAATAAATAATAATAATAATAATAAATAATAATAATAATAATAATAATAATAATAATAATAATAATAATAATAATAATAATCATAATAATAATAATAATAATAATAATAATAATAATAATAATAATAATAATAATAATCATAATCATAATCATAATAAATAAAAAAACAGTCTAGTACTCGAGATTCATGCCTCTACAAAATCTAGAGAAGATAGCATATATGTCGTTTTATAGTCTACTAGTCAAGTACTCGTGATTCATGCCTCTACAAAATCTAAGAGAAGATAGCATATATATGTCGTTTTATCAATATAACCAAATAGAATCTACTTTCGTAGTTGGAATCCATAATCTTAAAACCGTAATGGATGAACAATAGTCATGCTGTTGTGTCAATCCTTGTCCAAAATTCATAACTACATGTGCATTGTAAATTATGAGACAAGCAATTATAGGGTGACCTTCATTTGGATTTTGGGGACACATGTGAAAACATATTTGAAAAAATTGCCGATCAGTACATTTTGTGGAATTTTCAATTGCTTTAGTCCACTACAATTGTTTTCAACTGCTTAAGTCTATTTTAAATGATAAATTAGCGAATTATTCCCAAACTACTCCCGTAACAACCTAAAACACATTTTGATGCATCACAAAGGTAATTTTGATTGAATATTGTGCATCAAAATTACAGCAAATATCCAGCACATCAAAATAACTTTTCTCGTACTTTTTGCTTTTCTTCTCATCATGACGACGATCATCTCCTCCCCCCCCCCCAATTAACCCTATCGATCGTCTTCCCTTTCCTTTCAATTATAATTCGGCAAGAAAACTATTCAACAAATTAGACTCAAATATTCTCAAGATATTACAGAACACAAACAAACCCATCTATCTAAACAACACGTACTACAACAAAAAAGGCCTTCAACAACGTTTTTAAAACGTTGTTATAGGTCTAAGACAACGTTTTTTGAAACGTTGTCTAATCCAACGTTGTCTTAGGTCTAAGACAACGTTTTTAAAAAAACATTGTCTTAGGTCTAAGACAACGTTTTAAAAATGTTGTCTTAGGTCTTAGACCTAAGACAACGTTTAATAAAAAACGTTGTCTTAGCTCTAAGACAACATTTTTTTTAAAAACGTTGTCTTAGATCTAAGACAACGTTTAATAAAAAACGTTGTCTTAGCTCTAAGACAACATTTTTTTTAAAAACGTTGTCTTAGCTCTAAGACAACATTTTTAAAAACGTTGTCAATGCTTTTTCCTAAAAAAAAAAAAATCCTGGGGGTTTTGGTCCCATTATTCCACAGTATTTTCATTTCTCAGGTTCCCAAATGTAATCTAGTATTTGTCACTACAATGAATGTCCCAAACATTTGTGACTCTACAAGCAGCAGTATTGTGTTCTTAGCATTTCCCATAGAGAAAACATACCGATGTTATAATAACATGGCTGGCTCCTTCCTCTACGTAACTCAAAGCATTTCCCGAATTAATACCACCTCCGACTTGCAAACCACCTAGATTATATCATCCTCGAAGTAAGTTCAGCAGAGAAAAAATCTGTAAGTACATACATACTATCAACCATTGAGATAAAAGGTAATGTGATATTCTCTATGTATCCAAACTTTCGATATCAATAGCATAAAAGAGGATGTGATGCATTTACGGAGGATTACTCTACACTCTACATCAGCTAACAAGTAACGAATCACAATAAAGAATTTTTTAGAGTGATTATCTTCTGAGAAAAACTAAGTAGCCAGATTTTGTCTAATGATGCCAACAGAAATTATTGCGATGCCTTAGCACAAATGACTAAATGAGCATAATTACAAGTAAACATGCATAAAGTATGCGAGGATGCAGAATAAGATAAAAAAAATTATATTTCGGTGCTCTGTCTTCAAAAAGGATGCAAAAATTATATTTCGGTGCTCTGTCTTCAAAAAGGATGCTCTGCAAAATCAATCAAACTGTATTTTGTTTCCAAGACAATTTCATAAAATAAGAAACCCAGCACATTTATCACAAACAGGAAATAGATGCAGAAAACAAAACTGCATTCAAGTTCAAGAATTATGTAGGTTCTGTAATGTCCAAGTAAATAATTTAGCAGATACTCAATATATTATCCATGATCACATAACAAGACATCCTATTCACGTGCCACAGCCAAAGGATCTACCTCAAATATATCAAATTATCTGCTTCAAGTTCCAAAAGATATAATGATGTTTATAGAATTGAAAAGTATGAAAAGGGACTCCAGATTAACTTCTACCAAGTTTGTATTGCTATTTCTGGAACATTTTGAGTCTCCCCATTTAGCATTTCAAATACATGTTTTATCTTTTCATTTCAAAAATCACGAAAGAAATGAGCTAACTCAAGATAGAAAATAATCTTTCAATGGCAATTTTGATCATTATAATGTCACATACAAAGTCCTAAAGTACCAAGCATAAAAATATATATATATATATATATATATAATTTTAAAAGGTGAAATTTAAAATTTGACTATTGTAAATCAAAAAGAAATCACAATTGCGTTACCAGGATAAGCATGTAACGCTCCAAGCGCTGATTCCATGCTCAAAGGATTAGCTCCAAGCATGATTACATGACCACCTTTAAGTCCATCTTCTTTGTAAAGAGTGGCATATTCTGCCGCTGATTTATCAGATTCAAAATTTGTTACAAGTGGGGACCCACTCTCTTTTGAATCAGAAAGGGTGGAACCAACAATTTATTTTACTTTCCCCTGAAACCACATCAAGCATGTAAGAGACAATCATCAAACGTCTTACATCTCTCAATCCAGTCATACTAAAGTATACAAATGCCTAACCAGTGGCCATAACTCAATCAGTAATCATATGGAAAATCCAAGCCTTAACAACATATGGCACAACAGACCAAGGTAAAAACATATTTAAAGGCAATATATGTTGGAAGGATTTTGATTCCTGGGTCGGCAAGGAGTAGATTTTGTAATAGCGTGCCAGTAAAAATAAACATGAGTATAGCAAGGGTAAACCAACAAGGTACATTTAAATTGAATGATAAGTACAATGAACCTCTATCATATAATACATGTACATAACATAGCCACACAATAATTACGTGGTACCATATAGGGGAATCATTCCGCAAAACAAGCGATACACTGATGGCTATACTTAGTGAGGCATCAAGAGAGAACTAGCATTTAGCTGAGTCACCAACTCATGTTCAACATGTCAACTATCCACCTCTACAATCAGAAACCAAGTGAGCTATATTATGCACCCTTTCATGGGTGCAAGCTTCAGGCAAGCTTACTGGATGTCTCTGCACAAAGTAAGCCTAGGATTGAAGATAATAACATAAGTAAATTAGCACATTTGTATTCATATTATCCTATACCTCCACCAGGCATTAATCAAAGCTGAGAAACTTGAAAAAATAGCTGACTATTCACTCTAACGATAAAGAAGCCAATCCATGACCTCTAGAGCTATGAGACTTTAAGCAATGAAACCACCCAGTGCTTGTTTGGAGATAAGAGTGATCATTCCATTCCAGATCATTTAAAACTCATGGAATGAAAATGAAGTCAGAATGGCATGGAAAGGAATGGCAATTGATGCATACCAAAAAGGTCAAGAAAGTTCCTCTCTTTTTTTTTTCTTTTTTGATCTGAGGTGGCAATATTATGTTCAACATAGATTGTCTTATCTGGAGTATAAATCTCTACAGTTTATTTTTATCTTATGTTGTTGGGGTACGAAATAGGGATTGTCTTTCTTGCATGAGTTGAGGGCAACAGCCCGATGTTATCCAAGGAAGTTCAAGAAAAGGTCCAAAACACCTAATGCGAAAGGCACAAAACATTTCATGATAACATCCATAAGATCCCAATCCTGATATAGAAATTGAACAAAAAGAACAACAATTCCTGCAGAATTTTTGTTTCTGCATAGTCATGAAGTAACAATAAACAAGTGAATGCGAGGTAGCTATGTAAAATAATAATGCAAATTAGGATATTTCTAAAAACTGAAAAAGGAAATGCTATCTATGATTGCTGGAACAATCTCTCCAGCCTCTCCAAGGTAATTATCGAAATTTCATTCATGTTCTAGGATTGCAAAATTATCAAACTATTGTTGAAAACTATGGAAAAAGGATTAGCATATGATTTTTGAGGTCTGCTCACTAGGTCTTATGTTATGAAATTGGATTTTGTTTTCTTAAAGATGTTAAGAATATTTCTATATGAGGGGTCTCCATAAGGAAATAAACCCATGAAAAAGTCTGTTAAGTAACTCATCAAAAAGCATAAGCTGTTAGATCGAGGCCCTGCCAGTGTATATCTTATTTTTAACACTTCCCCCATTGTGTGACACGCACTTACAGGTGGAGAGTGTAATCCCGGTGCATCACAAACAATACAGGGCACCAACTTGTCAACGAAGAACTCTTAGAGAAACAAATGCTAGCAGGAAGACTTGAGCCCAACTCTTTGCATCTTTAAAATTCTAAAACCATGTTAACCAACTCATCTAAATGCTTCAACCATTTGACAAAAAGACCAAAAATGTATGTCTGCAGGACACACAAACACAAACACAATCTCTCTCTCTCTCTCTCTCTCTCTCTCTCTCTCTCTCTCTCTCCCTCTCATTCTGCAGTAAATTAGAATTCATGAACACTTGATTCTTTCATTCTCCATACAGAAGTCCTAATAGCACTTGTTGCAGTCAAAATATTTACTAAGCAACCATAAGTTACAAGTAAAGAAGACATTTATAGAGTAAACTATTATGCTGGTAAAATAATGGCAATGATTGAGGTCTCACATTTCCAAGAGTTAGCAGGCTTTTATTGATATAGGATCCTTCTTTTTGACGAACTCCAGTATTTCAGCCTTCGTGCTCTCAGAACAAGCCAAATCTATGAGGTTCTACAAGTTCAAAGAAATTATGAAAAAGATTAAAGAAAAGAAGTGCATGATTCTTTCATTATGGGGAAGAGTGCATAAAAAAGAATGACCATGGCAGCCAAACACCATTATCTGAAGTGAAAGAGGCATGGAACAAAAATTAATCGCAATGAAGCAATCTAGGTGTTAATCAGCACAAAGCTTAAAAAATTCATGCCATGGATCTCAAAAAAAAAAAAAGGTTATTAATGATGGATAAGTGACCACCTCCAATACTCTGATAAGAAACTGAAAATGGATAAAGAAAACAATTTTTTAGCATGATATCAAAAGATGTTTAACATTATAAAACACGAACACAGAGCTAGCAGATGCCCTCATATAAAAGAGACTTTCATCCGTTTCATGCGGATGACAGGCATGAAACGGAGTCTGCATCACTTGTATCTGCATAATCACTTATATCTGAATAGTCACTTGTATCTGAATAGTCACTTGTATCTGAATCGTCACTTGTATCTGAATAATCACTCATATCTAGATCATCATCAGAATCTTCGAAAGGGGAATAAAGGAGAAGTACAACCTGGTAGAGAGATTGAAAACTCATAAAAATGTTTCTGAAGATAGGTACATGTACAGAAGAAGCAACATTACAAAGTGATTTCATCATGTCAAAAAAAATATTATCTGGCTAGGAGACATATAGTTGTTTTTGAAAGAAAAAATAAATAAATAAATAAATAGCCTACACTGTAGAGAAGCAGCATTGCAAAGTGCCTTAATCGAGCACAGAGTTGTTTTGGTCCATGACCAAGCTAATCTATCACAGACAGAGGCTTGTGGAGGCAAATGCTAGAATGCCATCAAACAGTAACTACTAACCAACTTAAAGTCCAACTTCTAGAACATACTTAAGTTGTTAAAGGGTGTCATTAAAGAATTTTAGAAACTCCCAAGGTTATCCTTGTATCATCAGAAAGGCCAGAGTGCTAAATGAATGCCCAAGATCAAGAATGTACGGAAGTGGGATTTAAGTACAGGACTTCCAGCTCTTAAGTACGAGGGTATTGAACAGAGTAGACAAGAAATTTTAAACAAGAGTAAGGGTTGAAGGACCATTGTTTTGGGGATGCCAAAGTAAATACATTGAAATAAGAAAGTTAACAACAGATTCAAAATTTTAGCATAAAAGAGCTTTCAGTGTAGGGATGTAATTCTGATGGATAGTACTTCAATAAATGATAATCAATCAAATGACAAACAATCAAATGATAATCAAGCCATGCAAGGCTCAGCTGCAAACAACAATCAATTAAGCATCATTCTGACACAAGCAACAAGTCCATTTTAAGTCTGGATTCGTGCATAGAATGTATGTCTCCGGTTTAGGTGATGTAAGAATAGACAGGCCGCTGTAGTTTAGGTGTGCACAATGAGATTAAGAAAAGCTGCAAGACTTACAGTGATTTGAGAAGCTGCAATCAATGAGCCTGATACTCTTCCACCATAAACTTTGCCATCTCGGCTTACAATTGTACAGGTAGTTGTAAAATCATCATAAATGCCAAGTGGAGTGAACATATTCATGTCCAGTAATGTGTGAACACCCTTCATAATTTCAAAAAAGAAAAAGGTAAGGATTCAGTTAATGCTTATATATTTAGTAGTATACTAGTATGTTCCAAATTTGAAACCAAAATCATGCTAAATAATCTAGTTTAGAAACCTCCATATCCATTTTCGATTACTTACTCGTACCAAACACAATAAGAGTTCCAAATTTGGTTTCACTCTAGCTTTTGATTAGTAGGTGGTCATCACTAAAAAAATCATCAATCGATGGCTCCATATATTAACGAATTCAATTATGAATCGCGAAATTGACCTAGCAGTGGTAAACAGGGAGCTGACTCCATTAAAAACATACACAGACAAAAAATACTATTGTGCAAGCAATATTAGGGCACAAATTAAGGAATGATAGAGAGATAGAAAGTGAGAGAACGAGAGAAAGATAGAGGAAAGATCGAAAGAGAGTGAGATAGGCACTTATCAGATGATTTCTGACACTGTAGTAGCGACGCACGAGGAGTAGCAGCGCACGAGGAGAGCAGCGACGCACGAGGAGTAGCAACGACACACTTAGCAGTCACACAAGGAGACTTGGCAATCCCGGCGATAGGTTGTGATCGATGAAGGGAATTTTGCGTTTAGAGGGAGAAAGAGCAGCGATGAGAACGAGGGAAACACATTTGGGGATTTTGACTGAGGGGGATTTTAACTAAAGCGCGAAAATGGCTTTCGGCGGGAGTGGAAAACATTTCGGATCTGGCTAAGGCTAACACAACGTTTATAAAAAAACGTTGTTAAAATATATTTTACGACAACGTTTTTTGTTAAAACGTTGTGAAATTTATGATTTTTAACAACGTTTATTATAAAAACGTTGTCTAATGTATAATTTTAACAACATTTATTCTTAAAACGTTGTCTAATGTATGATTTTTAACAACATTTATTCTGAAAACGTTGTCTTAAGTGTAAACCACAACGTTTTAAATAAAAACGTTGTCTATAACTAATTTTTAACAACGTTATGCAAAAAACGTTGTTAAAAGTCCTTTTTGTTGTAGTGACGCCTATAACATATGGAATGCATGGATTTCTTCATGTGCTTTGTGTGTGTGTGTGTGTGTGTGTGAGAGAGAGAGAGAGAGAGAGAGAGAGAGAGAGAGAGAGAGAGAGAGAGAGAGACGTACCTTTAAGTTGACGGGAGACTCCAAAGATTGTTCTCAAAGTTTTGTATGTTGTGGGGATGGTGGCAAGAGTTTTAGAAGAAAGTCAGAAATTATCATTATTTACTTGCAAATGCACTTTAGTGTATTGCAAGTGTACTTTTATACTTCAGTACGATATTGTGCATTAAAAATAAAAGATGTGCATCGAAAAACATTACGTTTTAGTACAATTATGTGCATGGCAATGCACACATTTTGTACATTGCGATGATCATCTCCTCCCCCTCATTAACCCTATCGATTGTTTTCCCTTTATTTTCAATTATAACTCTACAAGAAAACTGTTCAACGAATTAGACTGAAATATTCTCAAGACATTACAGACCACAAACAAACCCATCTATCTAAACAGCACCTAAAACACATGAAATCCATGGATTTGTTCATGTGCTTTTACATAATTTTCACAGAAGCAAGCTTAGAAGGCGAAGCCTTTGCAGCTCATAAAAGCTCTCTTTTAAGCAGCCGGAAAAAGCGCATCTATCTAGCTCTAGCAAGCATTCTTTGATTGGTCTTTTTTGCGATGAATTGTGTGGTGGGTGTTCGTAATGGCCTTTGTGTGCTTGTGCATTGCGATGTACAACGTGTTGTTCCGTATTTTTTAAGAGCATAAACTACATTTCGCAACAAAAATATAATTTTTTGGTTTGAAACAATTATCCCTAAAGCGATTAAAAATTCATTAAAAGGTCTGGTCTTCTAGGTAACTTTTGTGGGCCTTGTAGCTCTTTTTTGTTCAATTTCAACCTCTACCCAACTGATCAAATTTTCTAGGGCCCTGGTCCATGAGAAAGGGGAGCATAACAACCCATTTCGTGAGCCCTAAGTCATCATTTTTTTCACATGGTATGATGATACAACAAATAAAGTAAAGCAGTTGTAAGTTCCACTAGACTAATAACTATACTCAATAATAATAAGTTTACTGATAACTATAACTAATAATAATAGGTTTAAAAATAGATATTATTATTAGGTAATAACAATAGATATTATTATTAAGTAATACTCTAATATTGTCAATGAGATTTGAATCAATACTCTTTAATTATAAATATATACCTTAAACAAACTCAATCAATTATATTATATGTAAAACTTTTAAGAAAATATTAAATTATTCTATAAGTCATTCTATAATCTAAACCAACTAAGTTTTATTTTTATAAATGTTACTCTCGTCATGTCAAATTATGGGTATCATATTCTTATTTAAAACGTCATAAAATAATGTCATAATATGTGACACATAAGCAAAATTTTAAATCATTTCATTCAAAATTGATGCTCTTATTTTTATTTATTTTTTGATTTTTGTGTAAGTTTCTTTTTTCACACTGACATTGTATAAAAATATGTAAATATAATATTCAACTAAACATTTTATAATATTGAATGATCTTCAAAAAAATATTTTTAAAATATAATTATAGTCAATCCTTAAACAATTCTCCTTTGCTCAAAAAGAAGTTATCTTTCTTCAATATGTTCCAAAGTAATTATTTTATTTTTAATTTTATTAAAAATCTTCAAATATATGTCTAAAATATCTTTATTCAGTGCAAGATGGGGAAAAAAAAACTCAACAATTTGATATCATTAAAAGATACTTATAAATAAAAAAAATGATTATAACGAAAATAAATATATTGATCATCAATAAAAAATACTTATTCTGAAATGAAAATATTATAATAAACGACTTCTAATTTGTATATATTGATAACACTTAACTTTTGTTAAATATTAAGTCAACAAACACCAATATTAAATAATGATAATTTTTTAAAAATATTTTTAAAATATATCAATTAATCTCAAAATTAAATTAAACATGTGCCGAACACGAGCTCAATAACTGGTCCAATAAAAGCAGCAGACGCAAACAGAAGCAATTAGTAAAACAATTAGGACACTCTACACAAATGGTCCTCTTACATTTTGAAATTTTTAGAATTGGTCCTAATCAAAAAAATTCGATGTCAGTCATCCTTCTACTACCAAGTTTAACAAAATTGGTCCTTCAATTCAATTTAGTCAAATTTGTTCTGATAAATTGCCATATGTGCATCTCACATAAGGGCAGGAATATCATTTTTCCTAGAAAAGTACGGGGACCAATAGTGTAATTATTGAAATTGAATATGAAGCAAGCGGAAATCATTCTATATTGTTTCCGAATCAATTGGATTTAATCAAATTTCAAACCCAGCTCATCAAATTAATTCAATTAATTTGGATAAATTACAAATAACCCCCTCAACTATGGGTTGGGTTCAAATTACCTTCCTCAACTATTAATTGATGTAATGTGCCCCCTCTCAATTGTAGCATTTTCCTTAGTCACAAGTACTTCTGTTTAGGCATTGTTATTTGAGTTAACGTAAAATGCTCACCCGAGACTCATGCGATCATCTTTAAGTTTTTTTTTTTTTAAATAGTAAAGCCCTATTACTGTTTCAATTGACTATTTAACCCTTATTGCTCTAAGACCTTCTTTGTACAAAAAGATGGTCAAAAAAACAATTGCTTATCTTTCTTTTGAATATTATCATAAAAATAATATGTACAGATGGTCATGTGAGTATTAGGTGGGCAAATTCTGTCAATTCAAACGGTATTGCCTAAACAAAAGGTGCAATTTAAGAAAATGTTATAGTTGAGGAGGTACATTGCTTCAATTAGAGTTCAGGGGGGCAAATCAAACCTGACCTATAGTTGAGGGGGTTATATGTAATTTACCCAATTAATTTTTCAAATTTAAAAAAATTTCAAACACATTACATCATGGTTCCAGTACAACATGGTTTCTAGAGAGAGAGAGAATTAGGGTTGAAATAATTGCATTTCATAATCAATTGGGTTTCATCAAATTTTAAACCCAGTTCATTGAATCAATTTTTTAGATTGAAAATTTTTTCAACAACTTGGTTTTTAGGGAGAGAAAAAAAGAGAGAATTTGGTTTGAAATAAATTGCATTTCAAAATCAATTGGGTTTCATCAAATTTCAAACCCAATTCATCAAATCAATTTTTTAGATTGGAAAAAAAAAAATCAAACCTAGTACAGCATGGTTTCTAGAGAGAGAGAGAATTGGGTTTGAAATGAAACGGCGAGCGAGTGTTGGAAGTTCTTCAACCAGTTTCATAATGAAACTACGGATATCTATCAGCAAACGTTTTAGCCTAGGCAAGCAAGTGAGTGCAGGAAGGAGTAAAAGCAGGGAGAATAGCCGTAGGGAGAGGCCTTAGAAAGGTTCAAGGAGAGAGTCTCACATCATTACCTTCACTAATAAAATGAACTATTGCGAGATCTTTCTCACAAAGGTAAATTAGAGCTAAAATGATGAATATAATTAGTCCAATTCCTCGTCGAATTCTAACTCAATTGGAATGAGTTCGATGTGGTTTCGATCGTCATTTCCGTTTGACGAAATTAGAGCTGGCTGTGGTTTAACAGAGAGAGGAGGAGAAGAAGAAGAAGAAGAAGAAGAAGAAGAAGAAGAAGAAGAAGAAGAATTGGGGGTTTGATTACAAACACTAACCCTAATTTCTGTCAGCGTCTCTCAAAATTTGTCGTTTACCCTACGGTTGAGAATGAAGGAAAAGAAGAATTTGGGGTTTTGATTTGAAACTGTTTGATCTGCTTAATTTCGTTGGTGATGAAATTTTTTGGAAATATCTATTGAATACTGTGGTTTTTTATTTTATTTTTTTGTTGCAGAAGTTTATTTTGAAATTGGATGTGCATGATAACTAATAATTTTGAATTCACGTTTGGTCCTCGTACTCACCAGAGAAAATGACATTTTTGTTCTTGCCCAAACGAATTTGAGAGGCATCGTGTAGGGGACTTAATAGAAAAAATTTAACGGGATAGGACAGAAGGACCAATTCCATTTAATGTTTTAGTTTTGTGATCATTTGCGCGCACTTATGACCAATGCCGAAAAAGTCTAATCGTAGAGGGACCATTTGTGTAGTTTGTCCAAATAATTATTTAAAAAAAAACATTTTAACAAAGGAAAATACTAGAGCAATAAAATTTATTTACAATTAATTTACAACATGTATTGAAGCGTTATGCAATACAATTATTGATGCATTGTACTGTACAACATCTTTAACAAATAAATCATAAACCATTTTCAACCAAAACCAAATAAAATTCAAGAACCTAACAATTCTAACCTATATATAATCTATAATATTACTAGTAAATATATATATATATATATATATATATATACACACACACACACACACACACACACACACACACATATATATATATATATGTATTTACTAGTACAAGATGGTCTAGAATACAGTACCAAAAAAGTCAAAGAATTCTCATGATCTACAAACGAAATCCAGGGAGGTGAATATGAACAATGTTGATCACCCGGCTGTGGAGATAACTCCCCCGGGAGAACTGGATTTTCGACCCATGGTGCTAGATTCTCTTCCAAAGAAGTTAACATCGAAAAGGGATCCATTTGTAGAAATTGTGATTGACTGCTCCTAACACTCCCTTTAAATCATCTAGAGATGCGGTGGGAGGTGATGACCCCAAAGTAGTCTACTTTGATGAAAGGGATTTCATAGATTCATCGAATAATTCCAGTAGAAATACTGAAACTTCAAACACCAGAGATCCCAATTATAAAGGAATTCCAAAAACTTATCGGCCGAAGAAAACTCTTGAGCAAATTAGAGTTTGCTGGAATAGAAGTCTCATTGTGAGGCTTTCAGATCGCTCAGTTTGGTTTAAGGTTTTGTGTAACCTGGTGGTCAAGCTATAAAACTTCTAAGGGGATTTCGAAGCTTGGGACCTTGGAGAGAGTTTTCACCTTTTGACTGCATAGAGGATTGCCCGAGAGTGTATTCTAGTAGCCCTTACATTATTCTTCATCACTCCTTAACAGTCACGAGATATGTTGTACGACAGCGGAAGCAAGCAAACAATTAATTGAGCAAATAACAATTGTCAAGTAATTGAGAATTGGAAGAGAATTGAGAATGGTTAAAGAATGTTGTATATTCTTATTCGAACATTATACACATTTTAGGGTTACAACTTATATATAGAATACAACACATAGCCCTAAATACATACAAATAAGGAAAACTAAAACTGCTGAAGTCGGCGCAACGCGCTCGTGGTTGCCCAAGCGGCGCGACCGCGCCAACAACAGGAACAATAGGATGTGATATGATTCCAAGATCTTTGACAAAGGGGAACCAACCACGAAATGAAAACAGAAAACAACGAATTGAAGAAAGGATAGGGAGCTTCCCTCACTACGAAAAGCAACAAGCCTCCAGCTCAACAAACTTGATAAGTTCAAGGGTTTGAGAATTCTAGTCCATGAAATCTCTCAAAAGCTTACAATATAGTGAAAACTCAATTCAATTTAATCATATATCAAAAGTTTTTAATCCAATAAATAAGACGACCTTTATATAGGCTGGAAACAACCCTACGTAACCCTAAAAGTCGTTAAAAACGAATCCCAAAGAAATAGGACAAAACCCTACTTTAAAACATTTAAAAATCGCAAAAATACAAAATCTCGTCGTCGGCGAGTAGCGATATGGTCGCGCTAAGGCGCGCATCTCCTAGCACTTATGATCTAAAAACGTTAAATTTAAGCAAAAACATGAATTTAAAAGCACACATGGCGCGCATGTTTGACACGAGGCCGATAGGCAAAAGTTGAACGCCCTTGGCCCGTGCCACCATGCGATCGCTCCATTTCAGCAGAAATTTTCTTGGCCAAATTTTGTGCTTATTTGACCCTCCAACAAGCAAACGAACCTCCCTTCTTTGCCTTGAACATCCTTAAGGCTTTTCCCTTAATTCTTCAAGCTCAATCTCTTCGAACTTGTCGAGTATCCTTTGAAGTAACCCGAATCACCAATAAATCCACGAATCAAGTTTGTATAAAATCCTTGAATCTTCCAAGCGTACACAACACTTTCCAAGGTCTTCATTTCAACGTCGTTAAGCGTCTGTTTGTTACTGAGAGCTTCAAAAACATGCGTGAATGCCTTCTCTTGGGCCTCGAATGGGCTTGAGTGACTTTGAACCCAAACAACCATAATTGTATCACTTGACTTGGGCCTTGATTCTTGGCTTGATCCATGATTCTCATCAGGATACACCCCTAAGCTGCCTCGTGCGCGCCACGCGTCTGCGCAAACTCCGGGGCCTTCATCGCACTTCGCATGCCCACGTCTCACGATCGCACCAAGTCGTGCATTCGCGCAACGACAACCTATGCTACACTCGCTTCGTTCCACTTTAGGCATTTGACCCTTTTTCTGAAATCGAGCCATTCATTCTAACAAGATAGGAACCAAACTTTAACCCTAAACTTGTTTTTACTCTCGTGCGTTAAACGTACGACATATATTTTTCTCAATTAAACTATACACAAGAAAAATTAATAGGAAAAACAAAATTAAAAGAATAAATTAAGGAGAACATCTTAAATAGAAATATATCATTGTACCACTAATAAATACAATATTCGATCATTGATACCAATGACCAGTTGATAACAAATTAAGCCCAAAAAGTATATAAAGCCCAATAAAAAACCTTAAGCCCAACTCGAAGAGTATAAATACAAAACATCAACATTTCACACAATTCTCATCCCTAAAAACATTAAAATCAGCGGGATTAAATTTCCTAGATCTAAAAAAACATAAATCAACGAATGGACAAATTTAAAAGGCCAGTTCACGACAACAAATTAAGCCCAAAAAGTATACAAAGCCCAATAAAAACTCTTAAGCCCAACTCGAGGAGTACAAATACAATACTTCAACAATTATCTAACATTTCTCACCTCTTATTTGATCTAAAAGCAGCGGACACAAAATTCTAAGGCTAAAAATTTCTAAATCAACCGAACTCTTCTATTTGCTTTCACACAATAACCCTAAATCTGCCGCACCATCTTCTTAGATTTCTAACAAACCAACGATGCCTTACCGAATTCGTTTGCAACCGTTAACGAAAAAGCTACAAATTTATCTCTGATTTCAAACAAAAGCCCTGAAAAACCCTAGATCTACCGCACCATTATCTCAGATCAAACATAAAACCACAATTCTTAACCAAATCATCTCACAACCTTTAACAAAACATAAACAAATTTGGTTGAAGGGGCTTAGCTAGAACCGATTTACATCTTCTGAAAAGTAAGATGATTCGAAGTTAGCGCTCCACAAAATCAAATGTTTGGTTTTAACCTAAATCAAAATTTTGCTCCTACTACGGTTGAAAGGGCTAAGCTAGGATCGAAACTCATCTTCTGAAAAGTTGAGATAGTTCGTTCCTAGCCATCCCCCAAACTAGAAAATTGGGTTTCAAAGTCAATAAATCATCTCCTATAATTGCGGTGAAGCTAAGTCGGAAAGTCAAAACGAAATAGACAAATCAGAGTTTGATTTTTCACTTTATTCTAATCGATTTCAAGGTAACCCTCTATTGTCTTTCAAATTAGTTTCTAATCTGTTTTCAAGTAGTGGTTTGCTTGGATATTGGATTGTCCATCTTTTTTGGCTTAGAATTGTCAGTTTTTGGATATTTTCGTTCTTCGTTGTTTCTCTTCTTCAATTGATAAAAGTAAAGAAATGAATACTTGAATCTACAATTGAATCTTCGTTCTTTGTTGTTTCTCTTCTTCAATTCTCTATGGACGGCTCTAAAAACTGTTAGGATCCTCTTAACCTAGCCTAAAAAAATATATTTATACCCTACTAGTGTACAACAACCAAGTAAAATAATGGTACAATACATTAAAGCAACAAAAAGAGACTAAAATAAGAGGAGCACGGCCTCTAATTGATATGGGCGTGCACCTAACCTAGCTAAAGCTGGACAACAACTTTAGCTTCACCTTCCAGCTTTCCAAGATCTACACAAAGACACCCTAGACTTCCATATTCACTTTAAAGTCCTCCAAATTTTCATTTTTAGCTTTTAAACCCTGAAACTACAAAATAACACTAAAATCCAACATTAGACTACAAAAACCTCAAGAATTGACAAAGTTTAAACTTGAATAATACCCAATAAATGAGTAAAATACTCCCTTATCAATTAGTCACTGTACATTTTTGTCGAATTTAGAATTTGAAGAACATTCTTCACATAAACTATTATAATGTGTCGAACACGAAAACCAATTGCGTGAATTTGAAACTCTGAGTTCGCAGATATATGATCTAAATTCGTTGATAATGTAAAGAATTTTCTAAATTAGACACTAGGGCAAAGTTTGATCAAAGCTAGTTTCTAGTAATGTTCAAAATTATTGTGTTTGAAATGAAACAAGTGACAAGGGGAGAATTGATATTCCTCGTCAATTGTTCAACCCCTACTGTCATTTATAGGGAGAAATTATCTCCTTCTCAACAATGGTGATGAGATTAACCCATATAGCTTTTGTGCATCTCATGACATTGGTTGTTTCAATATTTTAACATAGGTGTTAAATGACACCCCCCAAAAATGCTAAATACCACAACTCCCTTAAAAAAAAAAAAAAAGAAGAAGCTATTTTGCCCCTAATTCAATTCCAAAAAAAAAAAAAAAAATCTTTTTAGAAAGCAGCGTTTCTAAACGTTGCGTTTCGCACCAAACGACTTCTTATTTGTTCTATTTTATCTCCAATTGGTACAACTTTTAATTTTTCATAGATTTTTTAATTTTTAACTGTTTGAATTTGCAAAGATCAAGCAATGTTTTTTTAAGGCAAAACGTCAAGGAGCCTTGTCCATTTCAAATGGACCTCTTTCTCAAGAGTGAAATGATGTGGTAAAATCTCAAAATTTACCACCGCATCAGCAACATTAAAACATAGTCTTTAAATTCCATCTGGACCATAAAGCGTGTTGTCGAGACTTTAAATTCCATTGGGGTGGCATTTAGCACCTATATAAAAACATAAATTTTTTAAAACACAACTTTTTTCTTATAAACGCGTTTGTAATATCACTTCAAAACGCAATTTTTTTAGAACTCATGTTTTAGAAAAAAATTATAAATTTTAGCATTTTAAAATGCAGCTTCATTTTAAAAACGCAGTTTTTTCTGTCGCATCATTGAAACGTAATTTTTACAAATACAATCCATTTTATTCCTGCGTTTTGACCAAAATATACAACCAAACGGGTTCTAATTAAAATTATTTAGACACATATAACATAAATCATTTATCGCGCCAATTAAGTATGATAGTATTAGTATCAACCACATAAGAGATAGATGACACCAAATTCACGGGCCGACTCCAACAATTGATTAAGACTGAGTTTAGTTAAACTGTATTTACTTTTAAACATACATTATTTTCTTTGTGCCTAAATAAGTGTTCATTAAAAAAAAAAATTGTCCTTAAATAAGTATCCAATTTTGTACAAGTTTATTAATTTTACCCTTCGCACATATCATGCTATAGTGACTTCTAATATCATATGTTGACATAAGGATATTAATGTACAAGTGTTATTAAAACGGCTTAAAAGTTAATTTTATTAATTTTAGTGAGAAACTCAAAATAGACGCTCACTTAGAGATGATAGGAGTAGCTATTGTCTAATTGTTAAAAGTACTAATTATAAGAGTTTGTTTGGTAGCTAGGTAGGGATAAACAATATTATTAATTCTGATATTATTAGCGCCCGCATTGTTAATATTCACTTATATATCGAGAATAGTCTTGAGATTAAAAATGTTAGTCTCGTATTTTTTTAGTAATGTCGCTAATAATATCACTCTTTCCTTTGATATAATTAGTAAAGTGATAAGGTATAGTAATGACGCTAATAATATAACTCTCGTATAATTAGTAAGGGGATAGTAATGATGCTAATAGTAATACCCTCTTTTTGGTATAATTAGTAAAGGGATAAGGATAGCTCGAGCTAACCGCCAATTAGGTTCTAAGCATATGATAAATTGGACTTATTAATTATATCCTACCTTAATCTAACTACCAAATGACTTCTAAAGTGTTACTCTCTTCGTTTCAGGTAAAAAATCACTATATTATTTTTGGATGTTTTATTTCAAGAGTCTATTTTTAAAAAAATTATACTTATAATTTTAATAACTTTTTATTTTTACCCTCTATTTATGTTATAATTATTTTAATTATACTAAAATATTTTTATAATTATAATTAAATTTAATGACACTAATATATACCTTAATAAACTAGAGTACTACATATTTAGACTTATCTTATTAAGACTTAAGTCAACAGGCAGTGGTGAAGGGACGTGAGGACCGGAAGGGGCCATGGCCCATGTAGGCTTTCAAATTTTACTATTACTTCATATATTAGTTTCATAATTTGTGATTTTTTTTTGAAAAAGATAGTACAATGGCCCCTCTAGAATTTTTAAGTCAATATATATGGTACACATCATACTTCTCTCTCCTTATAATTAGTTATTAGAGTAACAGTATTAGTTATTATTTTATTACTCCCTCCGTCCCTAAATTATTACTCCCTCTGTCCCTAAATTATTATTTGGGTTGATCTGGTACACGGATTAAAAAAACTCAATTGACTTGATTATAGAATAGTATTGAAAAATTGTGTTGTTTCCTTTAATGCCCATGTGTATGTGGCCAATAATTAAAGTAGGAAGAAAAAGTAAGGGTAAAATAGTAAAAGTGATGTTCTAAAAAGGAAAGTTTAAAACAAGATAATTATTTTGGGACGGACGAAAAAGGAAAGGAAGACAATAATTTAGGGACGGAGGGAGTATCTTTCTTTCCTTTTTCATCCGTCCCAAAATAATTGTCTTATTTGAAACTTTCCTTTTTAGAACATCACTTTTACTATTTTACCCTTACTTTTTCTTCCTACTTTAATTATGGGCCACATACACATGGGCATTAAAGGAAACAACACACTTTTTCAATACTATTTCAATATTAATAATCAAGTCAATTGAGTTTTCTTAATCCGTGTGCCGGATCAACCCAAATAATAATTTAGGGACGGAGGGAGTATTAAATTTAAAGTAATAGTATTATTTTATGTCTAGTCTAACATTATCAATCAAATATATTAAGAGGAAAATAGCCGAATCATTGAGCATGGAGTCAATTATTGATGGATTTCGTGATATGAAAAAACGTCATGCACTTCTTTAATGAGTTCTATGTCTCTAAAAATCAGTTCTCCCGTATATTTTGATACTTTTTTTCAAAAACTAAATTGTATCAAATAATAGATTTAAAATTATATTTTTGTCAAAACAAATTTTGTTATATTAAAATTGACTTTAAAAAAGTAAATTATTGATTTTTATATCTCAAATATATAAATTCACTTTTTAAAAATATATACAGCCCTGCAGAGACAAAATCCTAGCTTCGCCACTGGTCAACACAGCATCAAGTTAAAACGCATTATTAATATGCCTTCACATGATAAAAGCATCTCTCTTATTCTCTTCTTTTTGTCCACGAAACGCAAATCGCATCTTGACCGTTCATCCGCTAGAAAGACAACGTTATAGCTGACGTGTACGGTTCCACGTCATGCTCCTCAAGAAAAAATAATTCTAGAATTACCATAAAAGAATTTATCCCCATTTTCTTCGTCCACACTCCACTCCACATAAAACCCCTATTGAACCCTTGTTACACACTCATCAACCCCAGTTTCATCAGAAAAAATGGCGGACCACGATAACGGCGTTACAGAGCTGGCTGGCGACGGCGATACTCACGACATCTCCTCCCTCCTATGTACTCCGAACAGAGATTTCCTAATTCGCAACAATGGCGATCAGGTATGTTGTATGTATACCTCTATGCTTTATACTTATCAAGTTTCAATTAATCAGTTGTTTCATCGCATTGCTTTCAATTGTTTAAATTTCCGAATCGAGCTCTGATAATTGATAATTCTGTGTATAGATTGCATTTAGCGGAGTTCATTTAGCTACCCAATTCAGTAGCATTTAATTGTTTCTCTGGCTTTGATTAATTGAGTGTGTGTATGTCCAAACATTCACGATTTATGAACTAGTTAATTTATGACGAATACTTAATGGACTACTGTTTAGTATTTTCGGTTTTTGATGTTCTACAATATATTTTCTCCGTGATTCATAAACTAGTTCGTTGATGATGAATTATTAATGAAGCACCTATTATTCATGATTGTTATTCATGATTGTTAAGTAACTTACTTAAAGTAAGTTAAGTGATGATAAATTAGGACCAGACAGTTGAAGGAGTCAATAGTCCCCATCACCCCCCCCCCCAACTCTTTTGAATTTGGATGTATGAAGGCTGAGGCATATACTATTGTTGTACATAAGGCTGTCAATGGATCAGATTTTTATCCGAATCAGATGTTATTTTTAGGATATGGATTGAGTTTATCAATCCAATTACCCGATTGTGATCCGAGTTCGATAACCCGAGAGTTTAACAAGCTGGATTTGGATTAAGGGCTATCCGATCCGCTAACAACCCGATCCGATCTAAAATAAAAAATATAATAATACTATACATACATAAGTTACTTATGTGAGCTTTTAATCATTAATAATTACTATTTTAACTAAATATAAATTCTTCTGCACACTATAATATCTTACTAACATTGTCATTCAAGTTTGTGCAAGCTAGGAAAATGAGTTTTCATTTTTGTTTGACCTTTGATTGAGTAAAACAAACCTTGATATTATTTTTGTTCAATACTTTAATGAGGGCTGAATAAAATCCAAAAATTTAGGGCATGGATCGAGCTTTGATATATCCAAGAGATAGTCCGATCCGAATCCGATACTTTCTTAACAAATCGGATTTGGATTTGGCATATCCGATCCGAATCCAATCCATTGGCAGGCCTAGTTGTACGATTACTTAACAATTTAACATTAATTGAGTTTACTGAGCTGATGGCTTTCATAATACAATGTTGATTCCATAGGTAGCTGTTTGGCTGCCTACTTAGACTTCATTAAATCAGAATTTTGAAATAACTGACAAAACCTGAAGTCTCGGATTTGTTAGTACGATATTTAGCTTCTCTAACTCATAAGATTCTTTCTTGGTGTATGATTTACTACTCAGAGCCACAGTTGGAGGTTTACTAAGTAGAAGTAGAAGAAATAAACTTGGTGATAATCTATCTGGGGATTTTAAGTATTACTCCCTCCGTCCCTAAATTATTGTCTTCCTTTCCTTTTTTGTCCGTCCCAGAATAATTGTCTTGTTTGAAATCTTTCTTTTTTAGGACATCACTTTTACCATTTTACCCTTACTTTTTCTCTACTTTAATTATGGATCATATACACATGGGCATTAAAGAAAATTACACATTATACCAATATTAATAATCAAGTTAATTGCTTTTTCTTAATCCGTGTGCCGGGTCAAATAAGACAATAATTAAGGGACGGAGGGAGTATTAACTTGTTCTAATTTCCTTTGAACTTCTTTTTGGAGTGTAATTTAGGAATTTTGAATGAACTGAAATTGCAATTTGAAGAGGAAATGGTACCCTGTGAAATGAAATTTCTAGAAATTCTGAGTTTTCAGGTTAAAATTGACAATCTTAAGGGAAAGAAAGTTGGCTTATATTTCTCAGCGTCCTGGCGTGGTCCATGTCTAAACTCTAAAGTTCACCCCTAATTTGGTGGATGTGTGTAATGAGCTTTCCCCAAAAGGTGATTTTGAGGTTGTATTTGTCTCGGATGATGAAGACGATAAGGCATTTGATATGTGTTTCTTGAAAATGCATTGGCTTGCTGTTCCTTTCTCTGATTTTGAGACACGTGATCGCCTGGATGATAAATTCAAAGTGAATGTAATACCTCACCTTCTGATCCTCGATGAAAATGGGAGAGTTTTGACTAATGATGGAGTTGAGATAATACGGGATCATGGAATAAAAGCCTACCCTTTTACCTTAGAGCCAGCAAAAGAAAGTGAATACCACGATGAAGCAATGGCAGTCCATGATGATGATGCTTCAGAGCTAGCCATCACAGGTGTATCACATGATGTCCAAACTATTTTGTCTTCAGCTGGCAGAGAACACCTCATTCGCCAGAATGGTGATCAGGTGCTTTTTGACATATAGTTTCATAACTTGTTCTCTACAGTTTTTCTGTTAGTGATAGCTGTCTCTCTTTGTGTTTGCTTATTTGGTTTCTTTTAAATAGGATTCGTGTATGTAGAGCCATATGGCTATTAATTTTTTGGGTTTTATGTTGTGTAATTATGTTTGTTCCCATATTTAAGTCATTAGTTTGCTACTGGGCTGGCTGTTCAGAGATCAACTCTTCTGTTTATTTCTTTTCTTCATGTTTATCTGTTGTTTTGTTGCATCATAATGTGGTAATTTGGTGACTGGCGAGAAAAAAATGCAAGTGAATTTATGATTGCCTTTATAATGTTTTCAGTTTGAAGCAAGTCCCTCAGCATAAACTTTGCCTAGCATCATTTGAGCCTGTGTACTATGAGTCTTTGCCTATCATGTTACATGCTGGACTTTTTGGGCTTAGCAGAGTGAATTGGATTATGATCTGTAGCATCTGGGGTGTGAAACTTTTTTCCTATTTTTTTCTTTTTTTTTTTTATCCATTTGCATAGCTTATTCTTCTAATTACTGCCTTAATTTACATTTCCTTTTTAGAAGAGATAATTTTAAATGGTTTAACTGTCAGGAAGTTTTTTTTACTAAAAACTGAAACTCTCACAGGTTGCAATTAGTAACTTGAAAGGAAAGAAGGTTGGCTTATATTTTTCAGCATCGTGGTGCGGCCCATGTCAACGGTTCACCCCAAATCTGGTGGATGTGTACGAGGAACTCTCCCCGGCAGGTGATTTTGAGATTGTATTTATTTCAGGTGATGAAGATGAAGAGTCATTCAATGGTTATTTCTCCAAGATGCCATGGCTTGCTATTCCGTACTCTGATTCTGAAACACGAGGAAGCTTGGATGGATTATTTAAAGTGAGTGGGATACCTTATCTTGTGCTCCTTGATGATAATGGGAAAGTTGACACCAATCGTGGGGTTGAGATCATTCGTGAGTATGGAGCAGAAGGGTATCCCTTTACAGCAGAACACATTGAAGAAATTAAAGCACAGGAAGAAACTGCAAGGAGGAATCAGTCCTTGAGATCTATCTTGGTTTCACGCACACGTGACTTTGTTATCTCATCCGATGGGAAGAAGGTGGGTGAATTAGTGCAGGCTTATGTTGAGCTGTTTGAAATTAACTGCTTGTGCTTTTCTGATCAATATTGAATGGGATTTGTTTATGTGCTAGGTACTTGTTAATGATCTTGAAGGGAAGACCGTGGGTCTGTATTTCTCATTGTCTTCGTTCAAGAAAAGCTTAGATTTTACTCCCATGCTCATTGAAATTTATGAGAATTTGAAAGCAAAAGGGGAGAACTTTGAGGTTGTGATGATACCCCTTGATGATAAGGAAGAATCATTTCAAAAAGGATTTGATGGCGTGCCTTGGTTTTCTCTGCCTTTCAAGGACAAGAGCTGTGAGAAGTTGGTTCGGTACTTTGAACTCTCAACCCTTCCCACATTGGTCATTGTTGGACCAGACGGGAAGACTTTACATCCCAATGTTGCTGATGCCATAGAAGAACATGGCATTTTGGCTTATCCGTTTACACCTGAAAAGTTCTCTGAGCTTGAGGAGATAGAGAAAGCAAGGCGGGAAGCTCAAACACTGGAGTCAATTTTGGTTTCAGGGGATTGTAATTATGTAATTGGAAAAGATGGAGTCAAGGTTAGTATTTAATAATTACTCCTATTAAATTCACATGCCATCATTAATTCATTTGACCATGATGATCTTACATGAAAGTGGTGCTTTTCCACTATTCGGAACATCTGTCATTGGTTCTTGGCCCATGATTCGATCACTGATACAGACTCTTGTTTGTAGATTCCTGTCTCTGATCTAGTTGGAAAAATAGTACTTTTGTACTTCTCAGCCCACTGGTGTCCTCCATGCCGTGGTTTTACGCCAAAGCTTATCGAAGCATACCACCAGATTAAGGCAAAGGATAATGCATTTGAAGTGATCTTCATCTCTAGTGATATGGATGAAGCATCATTTGACGAGTACTATTCAGGGATGCCATGGCTGGCACTTCCTTATGGTGACAAGAGGAAGGAATCACTGAGTCGCGTATTCAAAGTTGATGGCATTCCAATGTTGGTTGCTGTAGGGCCAACAGGCAAGACCATCACCACAGAGGCAAGGGAGCTTGTCATGTTTCACGGGGCAGAGGCGTATCCATTTACAGAAGAGCGTGTGAAGGAGATTGAGGCACACTATGCAGAGATGACAAAAGGGTGGCCCAATAAGGTGAAACATGCACTTCATGAGGAGCATGAGCTTGTTCTCACTCGTTCTCAGGTTTATACGTGTGATGCATGTGATGAGACAGGGCAGGTGTGGGCTTTCAGTTGTGAAGATTGCAACTTTGATCTTCACCCAAACTGTGCTTTGGGAGAAGAGAAGAAAATTGAAGTGGAAGCTGAGGGGAATGTGAAGGTGGAAGAGGATCAGAAAGAGGGATGGGTTTGTGATGGAGATGTCTGTTACAAGGCTCCATAAGTGTGTCTAGGTATGAGTTACATTGTGTTGAGCTTATATTGCTTTATACTTAGGTTGATGAACGTATGGTGTCCGTGTCACGTGAAGGGTTGTGCTTTATAGCGTGCAAAAATATATGCATATAGGACTTTGAATATCAATGTGGTCTCTCTTTCCCCCCACCTCCCGTGCATTTATGCGTTGGTGTGTCATGTATGTATAAGTCTGTGTTTATGGTCAATGCACTTTTGGACCGTTATTGTGTGCAGTACCAATTACATCACATTTCGAAGATATGCTTGTACCCTACAATGAGTTGATATTTTTTCCGTAAAATTTACTCCCTCTGTCGTCCTAATATGAGTGTTCATTTAAAAAATATATATATATATATATATATTTATCTCAAAATTAGTGTTTATTTCGCTATGAAGTTACTAAAATGATTAGAGTTATAAAGTTTCCGTACCTTTTTCCTATAAAACTAAAATGATTTAGAGTCGAGTAAGTTTTTGAATTTTATCAGTCTTGCGAAATGATTAGAGCTGTTTTGTTTGGAAAAAGTCTATAGGGTTGTGAGAATCGCGAGAATCATACAAGAAGATTAAACACCCGCCTCGAGAGAGAAATGATCTTATCGTCATTGTCTTTGACTCAACATCTCACGCACAATGCCCGGAATTGGGCCTAAGAAGTGAGAAATGACATGTGAAGATGTGTGTACTGTGTAGTTCAACCCTTTCTTATGTAATGCCAATAAGTCTAAGATACTATGAGAATCGAGTGCTTTCACATTCTCTTCCTTTTAATTTACCTCCATCACTATTTAATTTACAGAACAGCTTATAAAATATCAAATAAAATAAAATATAAGAGTTTATATCGTTTTGTTTACAAAATTAGATATTTATTAGGTACATGTAGCATTAGTCTTCAAAGTTTGACTTTAAGAATGTGAAATGCACATTCAGCCTGCCACACCATTTTCTAGGGACGGTTCTGTTGCTATTTGCCGTATATGTAGCACCAATGTAATGAGGAAGAGGCCTTTGTAAGTGCCTGTATTTTGGGGATCTGAAATTAATTTCTGTAAATTCCAAATCCCAAATAATATTTGTAAGACAAATGATATTAACGAGCTTGAGCTTGTGATATTACTACAAGTTAGTGTTAGTACCGTCAGATTAAATCTACTAAAATTTTCCTTCAATGTAATAAATTTGATTCATCGGTATGTAGAGTTTAGTAGATTTTGATCCAACGACACTAACATTAATAATACTACAAACTCAAACTCATAATAATATTAAATCTTTCTCGTAAGTAAAATGACTTGGTCTTCACCGGGAATTACAAAAGAAGTCACGATAGAATAATAGCTTCAATCAACATATTACAAGCACAATTTCATGTGTTGTATGTCCGTAAGGGGCAAATTATATGAATTATTATTCTCATACTTCCATTTTTTCCACAAACCGTTCATAAATTTAAACTTTGCATGTGATTGGTTTAAAGTATACCATTTCTGCTCACTATTAGTTTTTCGCATGGATGTTTTTACAAAATATCTACTAAATAGTTGTGTGATAAGTATAGGAGTTTTAAATATAAATTTTTAAATTTAAAGATTTAAATTTAGAAAAAGATTATAATATTTTTTGAGAAAATATATATTATTAGAATTATTATTAAGAAATTATCCAAATAAGGATTCCATATGATAAGTAAACTAAAATTATTATTAAACTTATACTAAATTACCTAAAATTTTATTATTATTCAAAATTCATTAAAATATTTTTAAAAAATTTAAAGTTTAAAAGCCTTATTCCTAACTTGCAAAATTTTAAAAGAAAAAAGTTTTTGTTTTAAAACTAGAAAAAGGCGCATTTTAAAATAATTTTAAAAATTTAAAAAAGGAAAAACATAATAAAATAATTTTAAATAAAAATAATTTTAAATATTTAAGTTTTTGCATTACCCAAATTTAAAAATTGTCCACTTTAAATTGTAATTAAATTCAAATAAAAATTTAGGAGGGAAGGAGGGGGAGTATTTTTTTTAAAACCAAAGAGAAAAGGAGTAGATACTAACACAATTTAATCAAGTAAATATGGTGATTCCCAGATTAAAATGAGTTATTGTCTATACTAATTTAATACTCCCTTTGTCTAAAAAAAATACTCCCACCGTCCCTAAATTATTGTTTGGGTTGATTCGACATACGGATTAAGAAAATTCAATTGACTTGATTATTAATATTGGAATAGTATTGAAAAAGTGTGTTGTTTCCTTTAATGCCCATGTATATGTGGCCTATGATTAAAGTAGGAAGAAAAAGTAAGGGTAAAATAGTAAAAAAAAAGGAAAGTTTCAAACAAAAGAATTATTTACTTAAAAGGAAAGGAAGACGGGAATTAAAAATAATTCAAAGATTTATATTCAATACCCCTATACTTATCACATAACTATTTAGCAAATATTTTGTAACAGCATCCACGTGAAGGACTAACGGTGAGTAAAAATAATGTACTTTGAACTAAGCATGAGTAAACTCTAATTTCAAAATGATTTATGAAAAAAAAAAAAAAAATGTAAGTACTAGGACGACTAATGAAATTTACTCATTAGTAAATATACAACACATTAAAACATGCTATTGATAATGAGCAGTGCTAAATGACACCCCCTTCGTAAAATTACTATTATATATAAGTGGTATTTAGTATAAGTTGGGAGTGTCATTTAGCATCTTGTTTGTGTTGGGGCAGCTTTATCATTTTTCTTACAAAAATTACACTACGGGTGTTCCAGGATGGGTAATATGTACTACACCCTAAGTTGGTCAAACTTTTGTGAACAGACTATTAGTCTATTTATTTGACATAGTAATTTTTGGGTTATTTTTTGAATTTAGAATTTTTACAAATATAAATAAGATTTCTCTTTCTATATTATTGTCATGTTTCACCTTTTAATGTCAAATTGACTTGTTTTTTAATAAAAATTTGATGTTTATTGTTTTTATTTTTTTTCAAAATCATAAAACACGTAATTTGTCGTACCAAAAAAGTATTACAAATTATGTATTTTATGGTTTTAAAAATAATAATAAAATATATGTTAATTTTTTATTTGAAAAATAGTTAGTTTGACTAAAAAAAACCAAATAGAACAATAATTTAGAAACGGAGGGAGTAAAAGATAACAAAAAGGCAAATGATAATACGAGCTCGAGCTTGTAATATTATTATCATTTTTAATAGAACAATAAATCTTGATGACTCAATTTAATCCGGATCAATAGAAGCACTTTTGTAATAGGGAATTGCTATTTCAACCCCCATATTTGCTGAGTTTACCCCCTTTGTAATATTACAAAAATTGCCACAATATAAAAGACTTTTTAAAATTTAAAATATGCAACACTAAAACACGCTAAGAAATGGCCGCACCCTTATCATTGCGCCCAAAATTGCACTACGGGTGCCAGGTGGGTGTATGTGCCGCACACTATAGGTCCTTGCATCAACAGAAGAGACTGCGATGAAATGATGGGGACATGACTGAGATGGAGGAAATGTTAGATCGATTTGGTTTGGAATTAGCCTTGGTTTCGATTTTTGATTGGATTAAATTCATTGTTTGTGATTGTCATTGTTTATTGTTTTCTCTTTTGATTTTTTTCTTTCTAACTGCAATTTTGTTGCAATTTGATTGTGTTCGATGGTGGTAATAATTAGATCTTGATTTCATCTTTTAATAGTGCAAAAAGAAGAAGAAGAAGAAGAAAAAGAAGCAAAAAGAAGAAGAAGAATTGGGAGTTTATTGTTAAAGGGTAAAATAGGAAAAAAATGGGGGTATACTTAGTAATATAGGAGGTATAATATTTGAAGGGGGGTAGACTTAGCAAATGGGTAGACTAAGTAATTTTGGGGGTAGGAATAGCACTACCCTTTGTAATATTCGGAAAATTAAAAAAGTGTTTTACCTAAAGTATCATTTATTGAAAGTTGCACCATTTTTCATAAATAATAAATATATAAAGGGTAAAAATATTTTTCTTAATTAATTTAAGGAGTAATACATGTTTTTTATCTTAATCAAATTGATCATTTAGCACTGAAAGAAAGGAAAAATCTAATAGCTTCTCCAATGTAAACCTGTTATGCTGAGGTGAAGATGAGTTGTCGTTTAGTTGAAAAGACATCCTCTACGTGATCCTCTACTTTTACAGAGTCACCTAGAGAATGTGTTTCCATTCACGTCATTTACCGTCAATTTTTAAATTTATTTTTTTTACTGTCAATCAGTTACAGTATGGGGTAAGTTTTATTTTTTTCTGTTTTTTGTAATTAATTATAAAAAAAATGACACGTATGAAAGAATGTTGTAAAAGGAGTATTGCATTGGAACACGTTTAGAAATAAGGTTTTCAATGCTCTCATAGTTTTTCCTATGTGACATACTTACACAAGAAGACTTTTTTCGTATGTGACAAAAAAATTTAAAAGATAGAGACTTATTTCTAAACGTGCTCCAATACAAGATTCCTTTTAGAATATTCTTTCAGACGTGATAGTGTTTTATAATTAATTACAAAAAATAAAAAATAAAAACTAAAAATTACTTTATGCTGTAACTGATTGACACGGCTCTAGACAATTATATAAAGAATATCTTTCTAACTGAACGTCGCTTCATCTCCACCTCAATATAAAAAAAATATATTAAAATTTTTTTATTAAATAAATAATTACATTAAAAAAAACTTTGATAATAGCATTGAAAATGCTCAAAATTCTTAGAACCTAGAGAAGAGAGTCTATTGGGTAGGGACTAGCGAAGGTCAACTTGGAAACAAAAAGTGGGTGCTTTTTGACTTTTCAAAATGACTCTTTTTTTCCAGTTTCTTGTAGTAGTAATACTAACGGAAATTTTACTACTCGAACAACGACTTAAAAACAATGTGTAGATCACGTGGTACGGTGCGTTTCCCCCAAAACCAAACCCTGTGGAAAAAGGAAAATATAGAAAAGATGAACACAAGCAAAAGTAGTACGTACTAAATATCATCAAAATAAACACATTCACAAAAAAAAATTTCAACTCGCCATTCTTAAAGAGCTGCTGAGAGTTCATTCACTGGAATTCTAACCCTGCAAACCTTAATCCTTCGCGTAAGTAAACTCCGTTCCTTGCAATTTCTCCATTCTTTTCTGCAATTTGCCAAATTTCTACGTAGTTAACGGATTATGTCGTCTCTCGATCTGTCCTTAATGATGTTACTGTTCCCAATTTGTGGTCTTCTTACTGGTTCACATGATTTTGTTTCCTTGTTATCTTTTGTGGGTACTCACTTTTGTTGCTTAGGTTTCAGTTAGTGCATGTCTTAGATTGAATTATTATTATTATTTTTAAATTTGTGCTAGGTTTACGGTGAGCAATTTGAGTTGGGTTTGTGTAATGGGTTATTCCTTTCTTCTCATTGCAGTTTCAACTGTGTAGTCATGTTCTCACATTTAGGATTTATGGCTTTGTTTTTGTGGCACAGGGTTGGTTGTTACGATTTCTTAGTTACAACTGCGTTTGAGATATTCCGGAAAGTAATTTCTTTTTCGGAATTTAAACTAACAAAATTTGCGAGCTTTCTTATTTATTCATGATGTAAATTGACGAACTGAAGTAAACTTATCCATTAAAATGTAGGATTTGTTTCAATTGGGGCTTTACTGTGAGCTGGGGGGACTATAAGAGGTGATAATAGCTTAGGTTTGTTTTTCATTGGGAGTTTTGTGGTTGAGAATTGGTGGTGTGGTTGATCTGTTGAGAGCAATGTTACTGGTGTTTACGACATTAATGATTTAGTATGTATTAGGGCATTGATGTTCGTTAAAAGAATATCACTCCTAAAGACTATTAGTTATGGAAAATGGATGATTTCTATGCATCAATGGACACCTTTAAAGACAACTTGTGTGGAACATGATTGCTTTCTCTGCCATCAAGATGATCTTGTTATTGTATTGAAATGCCCTTTCTAATCAGAAACCACAAGGGGAAACCTTCTTATGCAAATATGACAGAAAGAACCCTCAGGTATGACTTCTGTATTGGACCAACTCTTGCAAAGAAAAATTCCCCCTTTCCACCACTTAAGGTGAATTTGCAACTCCAGCTTCGAGCTTCGCTATCGAGTTCTGTTCTAAACTTCTAATAAAACCTTTTTATTGTTAGCTAGCTGCAATATGTCCCATGAGACTAGCCATGGGTTAATCCGTAGGACCGTATCGTCTTAATGAAGGTTTATTTAAAACCTCTGGTTAAGACACATCCTTGAGAAGGCTATCCAAGAAGGGGTTAAAGGAATAAATCCTTACACGACGTTTTACGTATAGTGCTTATTTAAATCACTTAAACTAACCATCTTCGGAAGCTGTTGTTGAAAAAACATGAAGTTTTCAAATTAGGGAGGCGGAAAGAACCAAATGTGGTGGTTTTCCCTTTATTGATTGACTGTTAAGATCTAGGAACAAGTTATGCTGAAACATTGAAGTTTGGTGCAATGACAAAGCTTTGACTCCCATTATTTGTCATGGTAGTTTTGAGCGTGAGCACTACCAGGGATGCGGAATGCACAATAAAAACTAATAGAATTGGTGTCAGTTGTGCCAAGGTTATTTTATATTGTTGTTTAGAGATAAATTGAGTTGCGATTAGTTATTTAGGAGTTACTTGTTAGGGATTTTAGACTATCAGCTTTACAAGGGTATTTATGCTACTTTTAAACCTAGTTCCATTTTAGTAGAATTTGCATTTACTATAATTCTTGGATATATTGGTTAGTCTTTCATCTTCTATTTTCACCATAAAGGGGGCGTCAGAATGGTTCGAACTTAAGACTGCATGCACAGTCAGTCCCCAGATTTACCATTGGGCCACCCTAAGGATTGGTGTAATCGTTCATCATTAATCAGTAGGATTGTGGCTTTTCTGTATTCTTGTAAATACTGGTGTACTCTTTCGTATTCGTTTTTCACCCTAAGAGGTCGTGGGAAGGTTTGAACTTAGGACGGCATCAATTGTGAATCCTCAGGTCTTCCACTGGGCACCCTTTGCGGTTGGTATCTTTCACCATTAATCAGAATTGGGAATTATTCAGAGAAGCTCTGTGCTTTCGATGTGCATATTTGCTGACTGGATCGACTCCCTTGCTTGGATAAACGGTTCATAGTCTGCTGGCTGGAAGATCCCTTGATATAAATTAGATTTTCTTATCTTCCTCTTTTCTTCTTTCTTGTGCGAATCATAGACTTGCTTTTCCTATCTAGTCCTATTCCTACATCGTCCAGGTCCAGTTCTAAAGATTATGTGTAACCTGTGCTTATACCTCCCCAAATTCGTGTGTTTGGATAATCTCACCCATGCTAATGTCCAAGGGTGGATAGTTATATACTTAAAGGCTTTGTAGCCATCTAGGTAGATTCTATAAGTTAACACTGCCAATAGAAATTCTTTTCAAAAGATTTTGAAATATGCAGAGTGGTCTAGTAATGTAATTTGGAATTTATCATTGAACAGAAGCTATACAAACTAGTAAACTGGCACACTCGATGCGTGTGCATAATTCATATTCTTATTTTTATTTTATTATTATAATTTACCTTTGACTTTATTAAAATTTATTTACTATTTAATGGTTCCAAGTAGTTATCGATAGTTGGTGCAAAAACTGGGTAGTTACTAATGTAGTGGGTAGTTTCTAATCTGTAATTGATAATTATTGAGTAGTTAGGGGTAGAATTAATTATTTTGCGGGTGATAATTAGTAATTAAGATTAGGGGTAATGTTGACAAGATAAAAAAGTGCGACAGGACTTCATTTTGAGCCCTCCCACTCTTATTATAGTGTAGATTTTAACTATGCAAATTGTAACCATTTTAGTCAGATTACCGTTTATGGCTGTCTATAGAAACGAGAAATCGTCATTATATAAAAGTAAAAAAGTAAATAAAGGAAATCGTAAGCACACTGACGTTTTTATTTGAGAAATTCATATAACTGAGCTTGTAGTTACTTCAACTCCATATTGACGCATACTTGTTCTTGCAGGACAAGTAGAGTACAACTTTCTTTTAGTAGGCATTGATCAGTTATGTATTGCAGTTTCACGAATTGGTGACCACTGGGATAAATTCTAAGAATATTTGAAAATTGGAACTGATCTAGGCTTTGATGGGTGAGACAGAAGTCAATAAAATGAGGATAAATGTCCAAAAGAATGAGAGCACTGAACGTCCTAGTGTTAATGTTCCAGCATTACGAAGCTTCATTGAGCAGTTTCCTGAGAATCTTCAGAAACTTGTGAAGGTAAGTCATTTCTTCTGAAGCCTTTCAGCAGTAGGAATGTCAGATTCTAGTTCCAAGTAGAAGATTAATAAATTCTTTGTTATTATGACAGTCACGCTTCAAGAGATCAGCAAAAGATGAGGGAATAAACTCGTGGATCTCCAGAGTGAAGGATAGAGAATCATCTAAAATCTTGAAAGTCAATCTAGAGAAGCAACTGCAAGCTTGGAAAGAGAATCCTGCATGGAATGATCAACCCCCAGGTATTAGGGTAAGTCAAGAAATTCGAGCAGTATGCTATCTTTTAAGGGCATCATTGGTATATATGCTATTTTGACTTTCCTATTGCATTGTAGTCAAAATATCATCTTAAAGTATCTTGCAGAAAATCGTTCAATTCTCGTGATTACGGCTAAAGATAATTTTGCAGGTCAGCGTGCCTAAAGATTCACTTTGCCAACTGAATGTGAAAGTCAATATTGGGTTGCCCCCAGATGCAGTATACAACATTGTCACAGACCCTGATAATAAGAGGGTCTTCAAGAATATTCAGGTAAGTGAATTAGAATCTTCTATCAACCTCATTCTTGTCAAGTCTCCACCCCTTCCCCCCACTCCTCTCTTTCATATTCCTTTGTAAGTTTTGTTTATGATCTGATGAAATTGATATTTGATTAGGAAGTTATATCGAGAAGGGTGTTGGTTGATGAAGGTTCAAGGCAGGTGGTTGAACTGGAGCAAGCAGCTTTGTGGAGGTTTCTTTGGTGGTCAGGGACCATCTCAGTTCATGTTCAGGTTGATCAGAACAGAGAAGATTACTCTGTAAGGACCTAGTATCTTTTAAGTATGATTCTTATTTCTACCAAAATATTGGTCAATTCATCTTTCATTCAGGTTAGCTGATACATCCATGTAGAAGTTTACAATCTGAACTCAAACACCCAAAGCTCGGTTTGGCTCGGCCCTATTTGAAATGCGCGTCTGCTTAAAATTTAAATAGATAAAGCCTTCCTGACACTAGTTAAAACTCTTAGCTAATCTTGTGCTACAAACCATTTCTCTTTCCTTTTTTTTTTCCTTGCTCTTTTCTAATTATGGAATTTTCTTGGTGCCTACCCATGCTTGTTAGATGAAATTCAAGCAAGTGAAAACAGGATTTATGAAAAGATTTGAAGGTTGCTGGAGAGTGGAACCGATACTACTCGATGAAAAACTTTGCCATCCCTTTAAGCCAAAAAATCTGAAGGACTATATGTTGTGCACCCAAGGGAAAGGAAGGATTGCATCGCAGGTGAGCCTAGAGCAATATATTGAGCCAGCTATTGTTCCTCCCCCACCAATTTCCTGGTACCTTAGAGGAATCACGACGAGGACCACCGAGATGTTGATAAATGATTTAGCTGCCGAAGCTGCCAGAATAAGGGGTGTTGAAAACCCTGAAAAGGAGATTGCATTACCTGAAGGATTACATTATCAACAGGTAGATGAATTGTGTGATATTAAAGAAAGATGGGCCTTGCGAAGAAGAAATGCAAAGCAACGTCAACAAAGGTTGACTTTGACCGAGAAGTAATCTAGCTGTTAATTGCTATATGCTTTTGTGGTTTTCATGTATAGTACCTTATGGTACAAGTATTATATATACGCAAAGCAATCTGTGAAGGTTCGCTTCGATTGTGAATTTTATCTAGCCATTAGATGTTAAATACCTTGGTGTTCTCATATGTAATTCACGGTGGTATAAGTATTGATATTGTTCTTTTGAATCAGATGTTACTAATGTTTCCAAGCATAAAGCAGCGATGATTTTGACGTGTGGATAGTCTGTCTTAATACACCAGGAAGAAACATTCCTTGCATGTGGATGATAGTTTGGCTTAAAAACACCAGAAAGATAGATTCCTTATTTTCGCAAATTCAGACAATACCAAACCTCACATCCATCACCATCTTTCCCTGCAATGACATCTTCCATGGTCTCGTTTGATTGTGCTGTGGTGGAACGAAATTCATCGAGCTGTGATCCAATTCGCTAATTCAGAGAAGACCAAATCTTTATATAGTTTGCCTTAAGATCTGGTGAAGAATCGCAGGTCAGCTCCACTTGGAAGCACTCACATGACAGAAGCAGTAGAGGTAGAGGAGAATTGGGCATGCATAAGAGCCTTTTGGAGACATTTTTCGCTGGACCAACCCCAAGTTCACCTTGGAAAAGTACGTTGGGAGTACTAAAGGGAGATTAGATTGTCCATCATTGGCAATCGATCTGCCTTCCAATGTTCATAATCGAATACTAAATCTCATACTGACTGACGATTGGCGGCGGCATCGCATGGAATGCCGCCGAGACAAGTACAAAAAATACTCATAGAGGGAGGGAGGTACGGTAGTGAAAAAGTCAACCATTTTAAAATTATACTTTTACTTTTATTGTTTCCTTTAAAATGCAATCATATTTTATCTTCTTTTTTTTTTTTTTTGTAAGTCACCTTAGAGAAATACTACTTGTATCATGTTTTCTGTAGAAGGAAAGAAGAAAGTTTTAAACCAACTCTTTTTTGAAATAAGTCAAAGGCAAAGTAAGACTGACCATTGTGTTTGGGAACTGGACTCAGAGCATTTCCAATGGAGATGTTTTTAGAAGTCATTCTTTATGAGTTCTACTGTCACGTCACTCATTTTAATAACACAACTCTCTAATAACACACGTTTTGAATCAAATAACACTACACCCATTGTTTATAGGTCCCACTATATCTTTACACTCCTCTATTTTTATATTTTTCAAACAAATTAATTTATACATGGTTTTAATTAATATATTACATATTACAAATATTTTGTACAAACAAATTAATTTTATTTATAGTTTTGATTAATATATTGTATATTACAAATATTTCGTACAAACAAATAAATTTATTTATAGTTTTGATTAATATATTGTATATTGATGAGCTGAAAATATACTTATATAGGTAAAATAAAAAAAAGAAAACTTATCGTTTTTAACGGCCAATTTGGGCTGCAACGGATAGTTGTTATTTAAAAAGGAAAAAAAATAATTAAAGCTTACACAGATTTGAGCTGACAACGGCTAGTTATAAAAGAAAAAAAAAGGAACAACAAAACAAGTTGTCAAGTTATAAAATTAAAAAAAAAAAAGGAATAACAAAACATGTTGTCTGTTATAAAATGATAGTTATAGTACCACAAAGTTACAGAGAAAGAATGATACAAAGGTAGAGAGAATTGGAGAGAGAATGACTGATCTCGGTGTATTCCAAACAATGTCCAGTATCAGTCTTTTATAGGTGATTTTCAAATAATATACTATTTATAAATAGTAACAATACTATTTATAAATAGTATCACTATTCATAAATAGTAAAACTTACTATTTATATTTGCTGTGAATCCATCAAAAGGTCGTTCAATTCGGCGGCAATTGTTACAGTGATGGTATACTACTATTGTACTACAGTGTATTGTTATATTGTGCTACAGTCCATATATTAATTATTCATAACACTCCCCTTGGACGTAGCACCGTAAGTTGGATAAGTTTGCTTCGTTAAAACCTTAATCCAAAAACCCAATGAAAAAAAATGGACAAAAGGGAAAAAGTATGCATAACTTAAATCCAAATCATGAGCATAGGCCTCGTTAAAAACCTTACAGGGAAAAACCCTGTGGGAAAAAACCATGATAAGGGAGAAAGAGTACAGCCATACGAGCTCCCCCACGAGTTGACAGGGATAATCATTTTTGTAAATCTCGTAGGTTCCGAATCCTAATATTACGAACATGTATTCGAAGGTTGCGTAGGGAGTGCCTTCGTAAATAAATCTGCGCATTGTCACTTGATCGAACATACTGAATATTAATTTCCTTGTTCTTTTCAAGTTCTTGAGTGTACAAGAAGAACTTTGGAGGAATATATTTGGTCCTGTCGCTCTTAATGTATCATTCTTTCATCGAGCAATACATGCAAGATTATCTTCAAGTACCACTGTCGGGTTTTTATTGACGGTAGTCCATCGGCTTCTTGAATGTGTTGAGTCATGGATCTAAGCCATACACATTCTCTACTCACTTCATGAAGTGCAATCATCTCAAAGATGATTTGAAGATGTAGCAACTAATGTTTGCTTTTGACAACGTCAAGATATTGTTGTACCACCCATCGTGAAAACATAGCCATCGTGATCTAGCCTTATGGGGATCGATAAATAACCCGCATCTACAAACCCAATTATTTCATGCTTTGAATTCGGGAAAAATAATCCCGCATCAATTGTTCCTTGGAGATAACGAAATACATGTTTAATCCCATTCCAATGTCTTCGCATAGGGGATGAGCTATATCTTGCTAATAGATTAGTAGCAAATGCTATATCTGGCCGGATACAGTTAGCAAGATACATAAGAGCTCCAATCGCACTCAAGTATGGTACTTCAGGACCAAGTATCTCTTCGTTATCTTCACAAGGACGGAGCGGATCCTTTTCAACATTCGTGATCTGTTCACCATGGGGTTAGTAAGGGGATTTTCCTTGTCCATATTAAAACGTTTCAAGACCCTTTTCTATAATTGAACCGATGCACAAATATTCTACTATACAAGTGTTCTATTTGTAAGCCAAGAAAATATTTGGTCTGCCCAAAATCTTTCATTTCAAATTCTCCCTTCAGGTATGTAACAACTTCTTGAATTTCCTTTGGAGTTCCAATAATGTTTAGATCATCAACATAGACAGCGATAATTACAAATCCAGCTGTCGTTTTCTTGATGAAAATACATGGGCATAATTGATTATTCACATATTCATTTTTCAACAAATGTTCACTCAAGCAATTATATCACATGCATCCGGATTGCTTCAGCCCATACAATGATCTCTGCAATTTAATTGCTCATAATTCTTTAGGCTTTGAGCTCGTTGCTTCAGGCAACTTGATTCCTTCAGGGATTCTCATGTAAATATCGGCATCCAATGACCCGTATAAATATGCCATTACTACATCCATGAGACGCATCTCTAGATTTTTCGAAACTGTTAGACTGATTAGGAATCTAAACGTAATGACATCCAAAACAGAGAATACATTTCTTTATAATCAATTCCAGGACTTTGGGAGAAACCTTGTGCAACAAGGCGAGCTTCGTGATTTACAATCTCATTATTCTCATTTTGCTTTCGAACAAAAACTCATTTGTATCCAATAGATTGCATAGCTTCAGGTGTGACAACGATAGGTCAAAATAACTTTCGTTTATTAAGCGAATTCAATTAAGTATGTATGACATCTTTCCATTTGATCCAGTCGTGCCTCTTTTGACATTCAGATACCGATTTCGGTTCTGGATCCTTATTCTCGTTATTAATGTCTTGTGATAATGAATAAAAGAATATGTCATTGATCTCCCCTATTTCATCTCGATTTCATATTTTCCATTATTCATGTAATTAATGGAAATCTCATGGTTATCATTAGGGATTTCTTGGTTCTTTTGTTCGTGTGATTCTTCTAGAATACACTCATTTGATTTGGGTTTTTCAATCTCCTTCCTCTTTCGAGGATTTTTATCCTTGGAACTAATTGGTCGTCCACACTTCAGGAATTTTGGACTCATTTGTCATTTCGTTGTTGGGTAGCCTTTTGGAATTTCAATTGAACAGAGCATTTACAAGACTATATGTGACTTCGTCACTCTTTGTGTGTAAATGCATCGGTAATTGATTTGCTATATTCTGCAAATGTATGATCTTTTGAACTTCCAGTTCACGTTGCTTTGTGGGAGGATCAAGGTGTAATAATGATAATGTATACCATTTGATATCCTTTACTATTTGTTTCCCTTCTTCCCCCAAATGTGGAAATTTACCTTCGTTGAATTGACAATCGGCAAAACGGGTCGTAAAAATGTCACCTGTTTTTGATTCAAGATACTTGATTATCGAAGGTGATTCATACCCAACATATATTCCCAGTCTCCTTTGTGGTCCCATTTTTGTGCGTTGTGGTGGAGCAATGGGTACATATACAGCAGACGCAAAAACTCTAAGATGCGACAGATCTGGTTCTCGCCCGAATGCTAGCTGTAATGGGGAGTACTTGTGATATGCACTTGGCCTAAGGCGAATCAGTACAGCAACATGCAAAATTGCATGTCCCCATACAGAAATAGGAAGCTTTGTTCTCATTGTTAATGGTCTCGCGATAAGTTGGAAACGTTTAATTAATGATTCAGCCAAACCATTCTGTGTATTAACATGAGCTACTGGATGTTCAACATCAATGCCCACTGCCATACAATAATCATTAAATGCTTGAGAAGTAAATTCACCAGCATTATCAAGTCTAACTTTCTTGATCATATATCTGGAAATTGTGCTCTCAATTTGATTATTTGCGCAAAAAATCTGGCAAATGCCACATTGCGAGTTGATAATAGACATACGTGTGACCATCTGCTAGAAGCATCAATTAATACCATAAAGTATTGAAATGGTCCACATGGTGGATGGATAGGTCCACATATATCACCATGAATTCGTTCCAAAAATGTGGTGATTCAGTACCAATTTTGGTTGGTGATGATCTTATTATCAATTTTCCTTGAGAACAAGCATGACAAGAGAGTTCATGAGATTGAAAAATCTTCTGGTTTTTCAATGGATGACCACTAGAATTCTCAATGATTCTTCGTAACATTATTGAGCAAGGATGCCCCAACCGATCATGCCAAACTTTAAATGTTTCTGTAAACTTCAGGTCTACAGTAACATATGATTCAAATATTCTTATATTTGTACAGTACAATCCAGATGATAGAGCAGGTAATTTTTCTAACACACACTTGCTTCCGGAAGTGATTGATGTAATGCAAAGATATTCATTATCTTTCCTTATTCATAGTTTCAATATGATATCCATTCAAACGAATGTCTTTGAAACTTAACAAGTTTCTTTGGGATTTAGGAGAGAACAATGCATTACTTATCGTGAATCTTATGCCTCCAGGCATTATGAAAATTGCTTTTCCAGATCCCTCAATTATCTTTGCACTAGCGCATATAGTATTGATGTTTGCTTCGTCAATATTCATATGAGAAAAATATTTCTTATCTTTAAGTGTGGTATGTGTTGTGGCGCCGTCCAAGACACAAGTCACCTTCTCGAATTTTGGATTGAAACATATTTATGGTCTATTTCAAATAAGGGAGAGAAATAAAATGAATAAATAGTTGTAAAATATTATTTAACATATAACACAAAATATATATAGACTAAGAATTCAGAATAATATTATACCAACGAACTATTACATATGGGAAAACAAAAAACATATAACATTCGTACATAAGAAAATGCCATACTAATTAAGAAAACACATATGATTACTCATGAAAAACTATTTCTCCTGGTAGTCATTTTCTTCTTTAGAATTCACTATCATATCGGCCATATCCATGTAATTCATATCATCTACTCCATAAGTGATATCATCAGAATCACTCGTGATGAGATTTGTTTCAACATTTTTCCCTTTGACATTTTGTGATTCCTGATAATGATTAATAAAATGCTTTGGCGTACGACAAGTTCTTGACCAATGTCCTTTCATACCACATTGGTAACAAATATCATCATTTTGATATTTATTCGTATTAGTGCTACCCTCACCTTTTCCTCGTTTCTCCCCATTATCGATCTTATTATTATAAGGTTGGAATCTTCTTCCCATTCTTTGTCCACGACCACGACCACGACCTCGACCACGACTGCGACCACGGCCACGGCCACGACCTCGACAATATCCATGGTTACGTCCATGGTTATGATCTGATGATGTTGCATTCACTTCAGGGAATGCAGTAGAGCCAGTAGGTCGTGATTCATAATTTTTCATCAACAATTCATTATTCTGTTCGGTCACAAGAAGGCACGAAATCAAGTCAGAATATTTTTTGAAATCCTTTTCTCGATATTGCTGTTGGAGGAGTAAACTCGAGGCATGAAAGGTGGAGAAAGTTTTCTCAAGCATATCTTCATCAGTAATATTTTCGCCATATAATTTTAACTGAGAAGTGATTTTAAACATTGCAGAGTTATAATCACTTATGGATTTAAAATCTTGAAGTCTCAAATGCATCCATGCATAACGAGCTTTTGGAAGTATAACCAACTTCAGGTGGTCATACCTTTTTTGCAAACTCTTCCAAAGGACTAATGGATCTTTCACCATGAGGTATTCGGTTTTCAAGCTTTCATCTAGATGACGACGGATAAAAATCATGGCTTTGACCTTATTTTGTATAGTTGCATTATTATCTTCTTGGATAGTGTCTCCCAGACCATTTGCATCTAGAACCCAGGACATATAATTTTTTTCAGTGATATCGAGTGCTTCAAATTCGAGCTTGACTAAATTTGTCATGGTGAATGACTAAAATAAAACATACATGCATATTGTTAATATTTTGGCATTCAAGAAACATAAAAGTCTTATTATTTCAAAGACATTAAAGAAAGTAAACATACACAATAATTATTACATGTTGAGACCTATTGCTATTACTAACATGGGATAAATAATACAAAGACCGAGAATAAAACGCTAAAAATCATTTGGAGTATAATCAAGACGAAAACTAATATGGTGCATGTGATAACCAGTATGATAGCGAGCACCGAGAGCGGGTTAAACATTTTGAAGAAGAAGTTATAAGGGTTGAGAATTTGTATGAAAGTGAAAGAATATGGGTAAATTGTTGAATGAAATGCGGTTGTTTTTATAGAGTAATAATAGAAAATATGACTATTAACTAGCCGTTATGTAGCCGTAGGAGGAGAGAGAAAATAAAATGTAAAAGTTTATTATTATTATTATTATTATTATTATTATTATTATTATTATTATTATTATTATTATTTTGGTATAAAACAAACGGCAAGTTTATGGCCATACTGAACTGTCTACAATTTATCTTTAAGTCAATGATCATTCATTATTCCTTATCATTTTTTCAACCTAGTACGGTAGTAGTCTACTGTTGGTTAAGAAAAATTTGCATCTCATTAATTAGTCGTGCATGTACAAACTGTCACAAGTAAGGAGATTTTAAGTCAAGACTATGGAAGACACTTTTACAGTACATTATAGGTTCATGCTAATAGTATGTACATATATTATATTCAAGCCACATTACTCGGTAAACCTTTCATGTGGGTGTTTGAGAATAAGTGATAATGTTATCGATAGCAAATAGAAAACATAACCATTCATAATAATATATATTCAGTTTATAGCTTGGGGTTATTTCCGCTCAAGCATCAACCAATATATATACATTACGTAAAATAATAAAATTTCTTTTCGTCATCTCACCAAAATATTATAGATGGAGGCATAGCCATTCCTTTTTATAATCATGGTGATATACGATATTAAAATAAATCAGTAGCATATCATAAAAGAAATATATCTGCAGAACTTCTTCCCTTTTTGAAAATGTTCAGGAAAGCTTAGAGCGCTCGTGCTGATAACGTGTTATTGTTAGGTCTCAAGGTGCTCAAATAGGCTAGAAAGGGGGGGGGGGATGAATAGCCTATTTCCAGTTTAAAATTTTATTTTACAAAGTTACTTCACAAGAGAGTTAGAAAATATTTTGCAGCGGAATAAAGTGATGTATAGGACAAGTTCAGGATGACTGAGGACAAGATCAGCTATTCTAAGAACTGTTGGAATTTTTGAAATTTAACAAGTAATAGCAATTCACAAGTACAGGAAGTAAATGGACAGAGATTTTAATATGGTTCACACTTATAAATAAGTGCTACGTCCACAACCAAAGTGGTCAACTTTGGATTTGAAAATCGTGTACTAAGTTTTTCACTAGAATCTTTACAAGATAGATCACTAATGGATCATATACAAAAAAATTAGTTGACCAAGTGTTTGCGGGAGAATTAATATCTACAAAGATATAATTCTCGTGTGCTTTGAATGCAAAGGATCGCAATCAATGAAGAGCAATACAGACTATGCTTCAAGTTTGGAGCTCTTCAAAGATTGTTTTTACAGATTTAGCTTTGAAGCTTTTAATGAACTAGCTGTTGAAGATGAAGATTTCAAAGTTGTAGATTCAGAGCTTTCAATTCAGAGAGTTAATCTTCAATGCTTCAATAAAGTCTTCTATTTATACTCAGGGAAGCCCTTCTGACCGTTGGAGATCTTCAGCCTTAAAGGATTTGAATTTAGATGCAATTAATGCTGGAGATATTTGCATTAAATGCTCTAATCTTGCTGTTGAAATCTGATAGGGAGTTCTGCAAGGTTCAGACTGAATTCTGCCATTTTGCCAAAAATAGGTAGACAGTAGATGCATGCAGAATGTCCTTTTCTGAGATGAATGCCTAATAAGGAAAGAATCAATAAATGATGATTGCAAGTTATCGTTGTATCAAAGTCAATGAAAGACTTTGCCGAAAGCTTAAGGCATATCTTCAAACAAGTCTAGATCGGACGATCTTTAGGTCTTCAACATTGCTGATGAAGCTTGACTGAAACGAACTTGTCCGATGTCTAGATGGACTTGGCTGATATGAAGATAGTTGATCTGAACATGACTGATATACAACAGGCTATCTTCTGAAGACTAAGCTAATTACAAGAAGCAATTCTAAGCTATACAAGTAGTTGTCTAAGTACAAGTTGTCACTCTAACAAACACGTAAGCCCATTAGTCACCTTAACTTACACTTAGGTTATGGATACAAGCAAATCTATACAAAATACAACAATTATAAAATGATAGTTATAGAACCACAAAGTTACAGAGAAAGAATGATACAAAGGTAGAAAGAATTGGAGAGAGAATGACTGATTTCGGTGTATTCCAAACAATGTCCAGTATCAGCCTTTTATAGGCGATTTTCAAACAATATACTATTTATAAATAGTAACAACACTATTCATAAATAGCAAAACTTACTATTTATATTTACTGTGAATCCATCTAAAGGTCGCTCAATTCGGCAATTGTTACGATGATGGTGTACTATCATTGTCTTGCGTGTATTATTATATTGTCTTTCATATATTAATTATTCATAATATTGTCAAGTTATTAAAAAAAAAAAAGAACAAAACAAGTTGTCAAGTTATGAACAGAAAATAAAAAATGAACAACAAAACAAAACGCAAAATGAAAAAAGAGAGAAAAGAAGAAAAGTGGGTGTCAGAGGAGAGTTGGACAAGGCGGAGGCGGACGGACGCTCTTATTTGGCACGTGAGAAGCACGTGTCAATCAAATGGCGCGGTGCATTTCAAGCTCTGGGGCTGAATTATTTCAACAAAAAAAAAAAAAAGAAGGTATTCTTATTTGTTCTCGTTTGGGAACAAAAATCAGGAACCATTTTTGAGGAAGAACCTCTATGGTGCTCTGAGGGAGTATATGTTTAAGAAGAAGAAAATGTGATGTGTCGTGCATGCTGAAGCCCCCACATCAAGTTATGTTTTGCATTCTGGTATTGCCGAAAGACACTTTTAAAAGCAAGAGTTGACTGACCTGTTTAAAACATGATGAATCATATCTTCATATTCAAAAATCAAAATATTAGCACGTGCTTAATTCCATACACTAAATGCATGGGGTCAAGTCGGTAAGCATGCATTAGAACTTTTAAGCTTAAACTACGCGCGCGCGCGCACACACACACTAGTGGTAATAATCTTTGAATGCAAGCCTAATTCAAACTGCTTTAATTAATAAGCTAGAGAGATCATATACAGAACTTGTAACAGTTTGTGTTCATGTGATGTGGTTCGACTCAGGAAACGAGTGATCATCAAAATTATACACCAAAAAAAACCTTTATGCACTGACAGATCCATCGTGTTTGTATTTTGAGGTATGTTCAGTAGTCAGTAACGATTCTTATACTAGTACTGTTCGGGAGTCAATATCTATCTAAGCTAATTCCTCTACTCCCTCCCTTCCAAAACTAATTACACAACACCTACAACAAGTCCTCAAAATATTGCCCCGGTAACTGAATGCATGAATTAACGTGTGGTTTTCATCCGGCATCAAAGTGACAAAGTCCAAGCAGAAATTGCACTTAATCAAGCGACAGAAGCTGGTGCACGATCGTTTTTATTGAAGTAGGGAACAAACCATGCACAGACAAGTACAACATGGGATGGATTCTCTTTCACTAATCATACAGAAATTGCAGTGGTTACATCTCTCATCTCTCTCTCTCTTATCTAACTACATTACAGAAATTGCCGTCGCTATTTTCTGTGGCCAGTGTTGGATAAGAACAGAGGACGGAACATCCTCAACTACTAGGCTGCCCTCAGCACTCTATACTTCCATTTTCCTTCACATCCCCAATAAGTGGGCTGTGGAAGTTCTCTCCTTTTAAACACACGCTCCTGGGTTCTTCCACAAGCTGATGGGTCATCAAGTCATCAAGACTCAGATTTTGGTAGCTCATGAATGCCCCCAATGCTCCAAGGAACCCTTCATGCCGCAAAAACATTGCTTTTGCATCACCATCAGACCTGAACAGATAAATTCTACAAGATTAGAGAGCAAATAGACATGAAACAGGGCCGAAATAATGTAGCAAGATTCGTGGCAGCCACCATAGCCAATCAAGTAAATAATGACAACTAATATGCGAATGCAATTATTCTGCTTACCAGAAGAACCCATCCCTTGTGTATGTAGACGAGAGTCAAGTGACCAGTAGTTACATATTCTTTAATCTATAATACATGTGACTAGTATGAGTAAGAGAGCTCTGAGTTACCAGTAATCCACAGCCACAGATATCGTATCCAAGGTATAATCATGTCCTCGAATAAAAATCCACCAAAGAATATTTTCGTCAGCCCGAGCCGGAGTGCAGTCAAGTAAGCTATCTGAAGAGTAAAAGCTTTCTTGATCAGCCGAAAATAAAGAGAAAGCCAAATGAAAGAAAAAATAAAACCAAGTTAAAACTAATGTGGATCACACCCATCTTTAAGAATAATTGAAATATAGCATGTGGAAATGTCATTGCTGAAACCAAAACTATTCAAGCCAAATCTGTTAAAAGCTATCCATTTGTCTTTTATTGTACACATAATCCAATCTGTTAAAATGGAATTGCATCTAAAATTTTCTGGGAAAGTGTCAGCAGGGACATTCTCAGGCGTGTGGGAAAAACATTGTAAAAGAAATTCTCACATTGTGTATGCAAGAATGCAAAGTTTTCAGTCAACAGGTGGAGCTGCCTGTCCAAATAATTGTACTTAATCCATTGCTAGTTAATGATGCATCTCATTGTAACTTTGTTTGTTTGTTTGTTTGTTTTTTTCATTCTGGCTGTCTGATTGCAACTCACCTGTCCAATATTGTTTGAGATCATTCTTAAGAGGGATCTAGCAACATCTTCAGGCCTGTACTCTTCAAGCTCCTTATTATCTGAGACTGGCTTCCCAAAACTAGAAGCAATTGCCGTTGATGAAAGGCCAATCTGTCAACCAAATTGCAAAGTTCACAGTCCCATCAGTCTCTATAACATGGAATCACGATGTTGAATCCAGCTTCAACCAACAAATGATAATACAATAAAACATGGAAACAAGTTGTAGGTTCTCATCAGCCGGAAAATTATGGGCTACATGAAATCAGATTATACTGAAGAACACTTTGAAATGCAGTTTTTAGGCCACCAGCACAGACAGTAATTGAGCATGCCCATCCAATATAGTTCGAAAATAAAAGAATACCTACCTATTTGGAGGTCTAAAGCAATATCCTGGAGCATATACTTTATTTCACTCATTTCATTTGTAAGGCCATTCTAGTAATTGCATAGATGCCCATAAGACCCACTTGACAAACGAAAACCCCAATATGCAAACCAAGCGTTGCTTCTGTTCAAGACCTACTGTACAACCCATCAAGCATGCTACCTCTGCTTAAAGTTAAAATTTAAAGTATGAGCATCCAACAAATGATCAGTTTCAAATGGTTGGATTTGAAGTGACCAAGATATTCTAAGACTGTTTAAGTTTAGGTGCAAGGCTTTTAGTTGCCTGACTAGGAAACATCAACACTCTCCAAAGGGTCAGGTATCTTGTTTGGGATACGCATCCGGAAGTGACACGTCTAGAACACATTCCAACAGAATTATTTTATTTTATTAAAGATGCGACACACTGGGACACGCTAGATGGGCCCAAAACACAAGGTTCCAAAAATATTTGAGATTAAATTGCAAAAACGGAAATTCTCGATAAGCACCCCACTGAAAAACTTAAACAACCAAAAAGAAAGGGAGAAATATAAGACGAACAACTCCAGTCAAACAGTCAAAGAAGAGAAAGAGAGAGAGAGAGAGAGAGAGAGACAAAAGAAGAATCATCATCGTTTGCCAGGGATTGAAGAAGGAAGAATCACTGTGATTCCTCCTTCCACAAGGGTGATGAGTAAGTACTTTATTTGTGAATTTATGCTGCCTCCTTGCTCTGTATTTGTTGGTCTAAAGTAAAGGGAATGTTTTTACTTGTAGATCTACTATTAAATTTTATGTTACTCACTCCGTTCCACCCAAAGAGACCACGTTTGAAAAGTATAATTATTAAGGGATATATTAGTGTCATTGAAGTTGGTCATAATTACAAAAATACTTAGCACAATCAAGATGATTACAACACAAGTGGAGGGTAAAGATGAAAGATTATGAAAATTGTTTGCATAATTTTTTGAAAGTTGACTCTTACAGTAAAATATTCCAAAATAGTATAGTAGACTCTTTGCCTGGAACGGAGGGAGTATTATTTATTAGACATAAATATATAATTATATTACATTTGTTACAGCGTGTACCACCGCATGTCATGCCGAAACTTTTAGAAAAATATTGTGTCGAGGTGTTGTAGTAGTGTTTTCTCATGAAATTGTGTCAATGCCTCTTAGTTGCCTGATGTGGAACTGATTCTGGTAGCACATAACACACCCCAGCTTTGCATTTAAGTTTAATGTTAATGGCTGTCATTTCCCCTCAGCTTATGATGGTTTTACGTGGGTGATTCAGATGATGGTCAGCATGGTGGTCTTGCTGCCATCACTGGAAGAAAAGGTGTTTAAGAAAACAAGAAAAGGTGCTTAAGAAAATGGAAAGCTAGGAAAAAAAAAGAACACCAAAAAGATACTATTAGTTTACTTTTAAAAAAAGACATTACATAAAGTGTACATGAACTCATGAAGGGTGCAAATCAATTTTTGCAACCATTGTAGGAGGATCAATTATTGAAAAAAGAGAAGTGTGTTTTCTCAAACTTTAAAGGAGATGATATATTATCCCTAACAATGTCTAACATCTTTCTTAATCTTTGCATTACAAGGTGTAATTCGGGAGTCAGGATCCCTAGTGAATGATAATTAAAATTATACTCCAAATCACCAAAAAAAAAACTATACGGAAAGAAAAATGTCCTCCCTCGGTACCAATAATTTGAGCCCTACTCTGAACGCCCTTCAAATTGAACTAAAACTACAGCTGACAGTCAACGGAACTTCCAACAGATCATACCTGTTTTTGGAAATTGCAGGTAAACCTGGGCAACTAATGAAATTTATAAGTTAAACTTTGAAATCTATTCTTAGATAAACAAAAACGGAAAGTGGGACTACTTTTATGGGATGGTAGGAGTATAAAAGACATAATGAGAATAGAATGGAAGGGATATTCTGATCTGGTTGTCATTTATTTATATTACAATGCGCAAAGAATCTTCATGATATGTACCAGGATATTATGCACTCTATACTGTTAAATATTGTCACAGAGGAAGGGACTTCTGTAAAATGTTGAAGTCTTAGATTGCTATGAAAGTCCGTCATGATAACATTGAAGAAAACTTAATGCTCTGTTCTATTGGCAGGGACTTTCGTTTCCCTAGCTTTTAAGCCCTCAATAAATGTGCACGTAACAATAGTGTGCAAGCATACACATTTTCTAATCTATGACTGAAAACAACGGACTAATTATAGTAGGGTCATGATTTCTTGTGTTATTCTATGCATATTCTTGCTAGCTTGAATAATCATTTCTCTTGTAGACTTCAGATATTCCCTAATATAATTTGGTTCCCCTTTATTGTCCCTATCTTTCTGGTTTCATAATTAGGACATCAGCAGAAACACGAAACACGAAGCTGAAGCTTCTCTCTGATATCACGAAGCATTCCATTGCATCAAGGAAGAGGGGTCAGATGTCACCCGTGTAAACAGAAGCAATACAGAGATAATGTTATCATGCATTATACCTTTGAGTAGTTCATTCCCCATATATATCTCCAACAAGCATGTCTATCACTCTATTGTTTCCCCTGTGACTCAACTCCAGCAACTCATCGAAACTAAAAGATAAATACATTAGTGATTTTCAGCAAGAAGGATTTTTGAATAGTCAAGATTATACTGAAAACTATCTTGCTAACCTCTTGCACTTGGTTAAAAGCTTTCCCAACCCCAAAATGTGCCACCACCTATACTTGTTCCACTGACTCGCTCAAACTTGCCAGCTCCTTCCACCTAAAATGCAAGAGTGAAGATTCAAAGATGTTAAAGAGATTGCACAAATTAAATGATCGAACGTTCATCTACTTGTAATGCTTAGGAATGCACTCATAAGCACTACTGGTAAACTTCTTCAATTCTATAAACAGCAAACATAACCTAGGAATCGAGTTGGTTAACGGTTCAGTTGAATCATTTGTAAGGTAAAGGAACTACAAGAGCACTCATAACTTACGCCAAATTGTTAATCTTCTTCAATTCTATAAACAGCAGAGACATAACCTTGGAATGGAGTTGGTCAACGGTTCAGTTGAATCATTTGTAAGGTTAAGGAACCAAGTAGTGATGTCCAAGAATTTAATGTGCTTGTAAGCACTCTAAAGGATGAGGATGAAGCAGAAGTTAAATAATAAAAAGAAGAAAAATAATTTAAGCACTCTACATATTTTACTCATATTTAACTCATGCTCCAAGCGGTTGCATGAAGGCTCACTTGATAATATTCAATGTCAAAACTAGACCAGCTAAATCATTACTACTTTTTTTTTTTTTACATCATTACTACTTCATTAAGCTCAATAACTTTTGCAACCAAGCTTACCTAACCCACTACTTAGCTGTGATCGTCTTTTTAATATCCTTTCAGGAAGGTGTAACTTCCAGACCCACTGTGACAACAATAGATGACCTTGCAGAGTTCTCATATATAAGGAACGCTCCAGTGGTGTACTCAAGGAGGATTAAAATGACTCTTTTTCTGTAAGTCCCAGTGTCCTGTTTATGAAAATCGCTTATTATATGTTTTCCTTCCTATCTCTCAAAATATAACATCTTATTGCAATTACAAATATTTACCAACTGAATTAAGAAATAAAATAGAAATTTACCTTTATCATGCTAACACCAGATCCAATGTTTACTAGGAGATACGGGTAAAGATCATTGTGATCAATCTGCATATAATCCCTCCGGCCATTCTTGTACGTAAAAGCTTCAGAATGGACAGCCTACTCAAAGGATAGTTGCAATACAAAGTAAGACCAACAATGATACTCTAAATAAGACAAACATAAAACAGATGAAAAATGAACATATGATTTGAATCAAGGAAATAATCATAATAACAGATCAATGAGATATACACAAGCAAACAAAGAATGCTTCCAAAATTTGATGTGAGAGCAGTAAAGTCACTTGCACAAAATGAAACTACTTTTAACTGCAAATGAGAGTACAACAAAGCCTTCATAACCATAAAATCAAAGCAAAAGAAAAAAATAAATAAAAGAAGTTGAGATAGAAATATGACTTCCTTTGATGATTTTGAGGATCAAGTGCAAGTATTATATGGGTAGAACTTTCTCCATAGTGGTTGGAAAAAGTAAGAAGCATTTACATTAAATACAAAAAAAAAAAAAAAAAAAATTGGCATACCTTAAGCAAAAATTTGCTCCAACCACAAGACTTTTCATTTCATCAACCTTATCAAGAGTAATTCCAAGCTTTTCTCTAAAAGATCTGCAAACTTGAATGCCCCACCACCTGTGGCCTTCATAATGGTTTTAATAATTTCATTAATCGCTTTGCAAGCTTTAGAAGCATTTACCATAAATATAGATCTCTACAAATGAAAAATGATCTTAGTGATCCTAAGATAAAGGGCCCGTGGGTTGACAAAAAAAAAAAATGAATTGCTCCAAATCATTTTATATCAACCTCAAGCTAAAAAACATAAAAATTAAATTCAGTTCCTCGAGAAAATCGTGGATGTTACTGTAATTGTTAGTCAGTAGTTAGGTTGAGAATTTCAGAAACTAACATCATGTCAAGTTTTAGCTATAGCTTGACAGTGGCTCACCTATATGGAATTGATGCCAGAACAGGGAGATACTTAAGGCAGCAGAAGAACATATGGCTCATGTGAAACAATTTAACAGTAGAAGAAGGTAAGCATTTTAAACTGGCACAAGTTTTGAGAGCTTCAGAGTTTAAGTCGGAAAAAAAAATTATAAAAATAAAACAAAATAAATTGGGAAATCATACATGGATTGAAACAGATATAGTCCTTATACCACCAAATGGGAGGATATCTTGAAAACATCACTGAAACTAAATCAAAGATGAGCGCTTCATCACAAATGTACCAGTACTCTTGGAATAAAATTCCACAAAAGTTGTTTAAATGGAAAACGTGGAGTCAAGTGTAAAAACATTTTGTTGTTCTTTCAATATATGCTGTTCCACCCGTCACTCCCCTCAGTACTAGTTAAGGCTAGGGAGTCTAGCGCTATCGCGGTTATTAAAAATAATCTAGGAGGTCGACTTCTACAAAAAATAAAAAATGGACAATGTTCATCTATGATCTTTACCTTGATAATATTCTTGTCCCTGACAGGAGCCTTGTGCTGCAGAACACCTGATTCTTCACCATGATTCAAATGAAGAACTACAAGTTAAGTTTATGATTAAATATAAAATAGCAATATAAAAGTAAGAAGTGTCCTCAAGCTTCAGAAAGAGTAACATATAATGAGAATTCCTTCAAAATAATCATCAGTGCTCCAGCAAAAAAACTCACTCTCTTTTGGTTTTGCCTCCTCTTTTTTGCCAGGAGGTTATTGGCAAACCGATACAAACTTATTACATGAGTCTGGGAACCCTATTACAGCCAATGTCAAATTTCATGTTCTTTTTCCTATCTTTTACAAAATTCAATTATACACGCTGTACTTCTTCAGATTTCAACAACATGAAATGCCAATTCATGCAGCACACATTAGCTACATGCATAAATAGTAATAAACTATGGAAGCCCAAGCCCATGGGTCAGGAATCATGTGCAAGCCAACAAGCCTTTTGGGTCCACTGGTAAGTGTCCTAGGTAGAGTTAGGTTATTAACATTGTTATTGTTTTTATTAATAGAGTTGTGTTTTGTACGGAGTTGTTGAGACTATTAAAGTTATTTCATAGTTGGTAGTCAAAGCCTTAGTCCTAGTAGTATTATGAGAGTAATAGAGATGAATAAAGATGGAGTCTCTCAAAGTTAAATAGAATTCAAAGTTGTTTCAGAAACAAGCTTGTGATCTTTGTGTGTTTTTCTATAATCCCTCACGAGGGTAGGTTCTCTCCTTTCTTGTTCTAAGTTCTTATTCTAATCCCATCCCGATCCTCACACCTGCACCATCTATAGTTGAGATAAAACTCCTTGAATCCAATTCAGTTGAATAACATACTGTGATACTTACTTCTTTTTTTTATTGGATCAGCAGTTCCTTTTTTATGTTTTTCCAAAATATAAATGAACTAAATACAAGTACTCACCCAGCAGGTCCAGCACCTCCTTTTGTGATTTTATTGGGAAGAAGAAGAAGGCAAAAGGAAAATATATATACACCCCTGAGAATTGTGACCCCTGAGATTGTCAACTTTTTCTTTCTCATAACTGTCTTCTAAGGAACTTTGCAGAAACAGTTTTAGGCATCAAGAATATGAACTTGCTAATTTCAATTTCTTGGACAACTCACTATAGCTCATTCAAGCTCCTTCAATCATATAAGAAACTAGCATGTTAATTAACAAAAGGTGCGCAATATGCTTGAAATTTTCGGACAGTCAACACACGTGTAGAAATTAAATCCACAATCTCTAAACCAGAACAGTATGACTTGCTCGTAACTTGTGAAGCTAGTCATGAGGCAAACAGAAACTAAATCCAAGCTTTATTTAACAGCTTAAGTAATCTACAAATTGAGCAAACCCAATATAATTTCAGCCCTCCTCAAAATGACATGTAAACACAATCCAGTGAACCAAGACCACAGACTTAGTCTTCTGCCAAAGATCATGTATATATGATTTGATAACAAGGTTGATTGTTTATATTGCATAGAATCAAATGATGGACTACTTAACCAACTTAGCACTAATAAGCCACCTTGAGCAGAGCCAAAGACATAAGGATGAAGCTTAGAAACCTTTGAGATGAGACCTGGAACAGTCTAGATCAAACCTACCTGAAGTTAAACGTATATGGTTGACTCAGATGAGCACAAGAGCACTTCCTTAAATGAGTTTTCACATGAATCAGATTTTGTTAATCCTTTTTGAAGTTTGAACTAATCTCAAAAGATGCATACCATTGCGGTGAAGCTGCTTCGATGAAATAAATTCTAAGCATTCATTGATCTTGCTGGTCTCAAACTTCACAAACTGAAGCCTTCCACGGAGAAGATGGCACTCCTTGCTACCATTAGAAACCCCAAAATTTTCCCTCGTAAGCATCTTCTGATCATCAACAGAACCACTACACCTTGAAAAATACACCATCTTGATGAGAGAGCCTGAACAAAAAAAAAAAGCAGAATTACTGCAATGTTCTAAGGAGAGTGTTGGTATCTAATTTCTTTTGTTGTTGGTGGTGGTGGGTGGGTGGGTGGGTGTGCGGGGGTGGGGGCTTTGAGTATTGGCATGCAAAGTCATGGAAGGAAAGATAGGCTGATCAAGTCCTTTGGCAACAATCATAAAGAGAACAAGAAATAAATAGAGGACACTTAAAAAAGACAAAGAAAACATTGTACCATAGCACTGGCAATGAGGTTGCAGCACAACTTACCCCAAATGACAAAAATCAAACATGCTCCCTACAATTAAACATTTCTCACTAGCATGACATTGAGGGACTACAAAAGATATCTTACAGGTAACAAGCATTACTAGGCACACTATACTGACACAAATTTAGAATATGGATTATAATTATGATTGAAAACTTCCACTAACTGGCCGGGAACTTGGGCTTTCAGGTGAACTGGGACTACCATACTTTTCACAATCACAGTAACCAGAAACAGCCATAAATGAGAACTTGGACAAATCATAAGCAAAACAAAAGGATCCAGCTAACAATAGGTTCACTTGCACTCCTTTCTATGAACTCAGCTCAGCTCGGCCTTTGTACCAATTACTTGGGGTCCGCTAGATGAATTATTTTTCGCCAATTAGTTCGTCCGCTACAATGTCATCAGATGAGCCACGCTCATTTATATCCTTCTTTATTATTAATGTACATGTTAGTTTTGGTCTTCCACTACCTTTCCCTACCTCTAGCCTGGTTGTTGAATAGTGATTTTCGCTAGCTATCAGGCTAACTAATGCAACTAACTAGGTTCAGATACTTTATCTGTGAATAATTAAGCTATTAAAGTAAATTGGCAGTAGGGCAGATACACGTAACTAGGGTACCAGCAGGAACTGCTAAAATTGATCAACCTCAAATTCCAACTACAATTCGTACATAAAAAGTGAATTGTATTCCAGCATTTGAACAATCAAGCAAGACAACACTGTAAATAACGGACTTGAAAATTCACAAAAACAACAATGGCGGAAACTATCTAATTAAAGTGAAATGACAATATGGCAAATACACCTAATTAGAGAACTAATTCACCAAAATTTCACAACTTCATTGCTGGCAGAACTGGTAAGAATTGATCAATTTCAAATTCCAACAACAACAAACAAAAATACGCCACTTAAATTTCAGCATTTGAACGAACAAGTAAGACAACACCGATGAATAACTGAAGTGAACATTCAGAAAATTAACAATGGCTAAAGTCGAAGAAATCACCTCCGATGTCCAACGCTAGATGTGAAACATCATCGGCATCGGCCGATGAATTCAGCAACGAAACCTCCAAAACATTATCGGATTTCTCTGGAATTTCATCGCTCTCCATTCTCTCTCTGTAAACAAGCAAGTTTGGTTGATCGCGTTCAACACTCTCTCTCTCTCTCTCTCTAAAACACACACTCATTACAGCTCGTTTATATATATATATATATATATATATATATATTATTTTATATATATACCGCGTTGGAGAGAAACGGAAGTGGAAATAATTAAAATATTCGCCTGCCACCTAATTCTTCCCCAAAATGCTTTGAAGGTAACGAACACACATGCTGTTAGATTGGAGGCATATTTTATCCAAATGTTGACCTTGACTTTCAAAGTTCTTCTTCTTCTTCCAGGATCTCACGCCTTCCAAATGCTCTCACATGTCGCTATTTTTTGACGGGGAGTCGATATGACCAAAATGCCCTCTGAAACTCAACGGCTTTGTGCTTCAGTTGTTATTACAGCTGGCGTCGCCGCTTCGGACTTGTAGCTTCTCAGTTGTTGGCACCGAATAATTGAAGAATCAATTTATGTTCAACTTTAAGTCAAAGTTCTTAAAAGAATTGGCACGTTTAACCAACTACGAGTCTTAGAGAATATAAAAGAGAATCATATTCTCTTTGTTCTTAAAAGTTTTATTATTACATTATTTTCTTCCAATTATTATTTGCTACTAATTTACTATTGTCTGGTCTCATGGTCACATGACTTAGTAAAATGAGAAATGTTAGAGCAACAAATTTTATTTATAGATTTGGTTTACAACGAATAACAATGTTTTGTACAGTAAAATTTGACAATGTATCAGTAGGAGCCCGTTTGGTACAGCGTTTACAAAACGCAATGTTTTAAAAACGCAGCGTTTTAAAAAACGCAGTGTTTTAAAAACGGAGGTCTTTCCTTATAAATACGTTTGGGATATCTCTTCAATACGCAGCTTTTTTTTCCTAGGAGCGTTTTAAAACCTGCATTTTGGGAAAAAGGGAATTCCGCTTTTAAAACGCAATGCGTTTGAAAACGCCGTTTTCACGCAGATATTGAAACACATTTTTTGCAAATAAGCTGCGTTTTATCCCTGCGTTTTGGCCAAAACGCTCGACCAAACGGACTCTAGTTATAAAACGTAATGAACAACACCACTACTTGATGTAAACCAAATCTGATGCTCTATTATTTTTCTATTAGAAAATATATGATATGGAGAGTTTATTTTCACTACAATTATTATTTATTCACAACACTCGTTAATAACTACTTTAACTTAGCTTTTATTAAGACAAATATACCCTTATATAGTCGCTCACTATAATAATATAATATATTTATTTAAATTTCGTTAGTTCAATCATTTTGCAATTAAAAGAAGCTATTTTTTCTTTTCATATTTTTATGTAAAATTCGACTATGTCTTTTTGAGGAATTCTTTTCTTGATATTCAAATATGCTGGTATGTTGCTACAATTATTTTCTACTAAACTTTTTTTTGTTACACTTGAATTTTATAGACTTTTATCGAGTGATCTTTCAATACTATAGTTAGGACCTAGATTCTTAGGGTTTTAGTGTTGTAAAACCTAATTAGTATGATTTTTCATAAAAATAGTTTATTAGACTTAATGTACAATAGTTATTGTCCAAGAAACATAAACAGCCAAGAAAAATTTGATATGCAGAACACTTCATCTAAGATATGTTATACAACTTAACTATTTTGTTAGGACCTAGATTCTTAGGGTTTTGATGTTACAAAATCAAATTAGTATAATTTCTCATAAAACAGGTTACTAGGCTTAATGTACAAGAGTTATTGTTCAAAGAACATAAACGGCCAAGAAGAATCAGATATGCAGAACACAAACAGCCAAGAAGAATCAAATATGCAAAACACAAACAGTCAAGATATGATTTTGTAGTTTAATTGTTTTAATAAAACAGTTAAGATATTATTGCAAGGATTGTCTCAGTGATATGCCACGTGCTCTTATTGAAGGAAGACCTGAGACAAACCTTAAAAGAATGTTCTAAAACCTAAAAGAATATTCTTTAAAAGTTGATAGCAAGTTGCATGCCACATAGACTGCATCTGAGCTGTAAATAGCTCATCTAGCCATTGTATAACGACTAGAATGAATCGAAAAACTTTCCAATCATTGTCTATATATATAAAGGAAATTTCTCCACAACACAAAGTGTGTCTTTGACAGTGATTAGGATGGTATAACTCACGCAAAGATATATCAGAGTAAGAATACAGAGACAAGAGAGACCAGAGTTTAAGAAACTCTAAAACAACTAAGTATCAGTCTGTGAAGAATATCCTGAGATATTTGATATCCAAGTTATACAAGCATCAACCATCCCACAACAATCAATAATCACTCACATACTGCCAGACCTAGCAACGCAACAACCCAACTGTTTCATAAGACAGTTGCACAATAAGCAGTAGTCACACAGTGACATCGAGCCTACAACAGAAGCTTCATTCGACTATTTATAGTCTTTGTATTATGAAGCAACCCCCCCCCCTCATGTGTATTCTGTAAAGAACCTAGTTAGGGAGCCAACTAGTTGAGAAGGAATTAAGATATTTCCTTTACCTCCCAATAATTTGTGTAATTATGAGAGTTATAGTGGATTATTGTCTCATAGAGCCAAAGGGCTGTGAGGAGTAGATATAGGATAAGAGATCCGAATCACTGTAAATTTGTGTCAAATTTCTCTATCCCTAAACTCTTTACATTTCTTCACTTTATTTTCAGCTTTGTGTATGAACTAAACAGTTTATATTATTCTGTTCAATCAATCATCAAACTGACCTAATATTGTTTATAATCGTCAAGATATCACACAAACAAATATAAGATCATAACTTTTCTTAAGATCACTACCTAAATTAATTCCTCTATGCACAACTCTGTTTTACAAACTTAATTGTTTGACTCAAACTCAACTGTTTTAATTTTTCATCAAACTACTCTTCTTATTTTCAAAGTTAATATATATTTAGTGTGTATTAACCTTTTGTATCAAGGTTTTGATTATTACAATGGGAATCTTCCTTCTTTCAATATATTTAATGTTAAACCTATTAAGACATTTAACCTGCAAACATTTCACTCTCAGTTGGTAACAAGTCTTAATTGTTTCACCAATACACTAAGTGTACTGATCTGAGAAGTGAACTCTTAAATTGGTATCAGAGTTGTAACAGCCAGGAGATACCTACGAGATAAGAGTGATCCTTGAACATTCAATTGGTATTAAAGCTTAGCTATTTTGGTTAAGCATCTTGATCCAATCTTCCTAGTTATTTCAATTGGTATCAAAGCTTAGTTGTTTTGTACTGAGGCTTATTGTAAAACTTGTCATTAGCACAAAGAGAGTTTTTGTGATCTTTCAATTGATATCAAAGCAATCTTGATATTAGATTGATTTAATTAAGCTTGTTTGTTTAGGAACTGATCTTTCATGTTTTGATAAAACAGTTAAGATATTATAGCAAGGACTGTCTCAGTGACATGACACGTACTAAACTCTCATTGGACGAAAATCTATTGAGACAAACTCTAAAATGATATTTTAAACCCTAAAAGAATATTCCTAGTAAGTTGGCAGCAAGTTACATGCCACATAGACTGTACATGAGCTATAAATAGCTCATCTAGCCATTGTATAATGACTAGAATGCAACATAAACTTTCCAATCATTGCCTATATAAAGGAAAGTTCTCCACAGCACAGATGTGTCACTGAGAGTAATTAGGATGGTATAGCTCACACAAAGATATATCAGAGAAAGGATACAAGGATACAGAGACAAGAGAGCTTAGAGTTTGAAAAACTCTACAGCATCTAACAACTAAGTATTAGTCTGTGAAAAATAGCATGAGATGTCACGTCCTGAATTTAAGCCCCTACCTGGAACTTTAAACCGGGGTGAGAAACCCCTGCTTAACAACATAACCTGGTTGAACATAAAAACAACACAACTAACATAACACCATGAGTCAAACATGCTCGGGAGTAGCTGACTTAACCATGGCCAAAATATGTCGGGATAACAAAAACCAATAGTTACATAACTAAGAGTTTACACCATGATGATATAAACAACAAAATAGAGTTGATGTAACTCTAAACTAACATCCAAAATCGAGTTGGGACACACCCCAAACTACGATATCACGTCCTCACCACTAGTACGAATATATAAAATTGTTTAAGTACTACAAAACAACTGCCCAAAAGAGTCCCTTGCTATTCCTTGCTAGCTCGCCGCCCTTACACGTTCTCACCGACCTGGGTGCGATATAAGGAAAACAAAAGAAAAAGAGTGAGTCGAAGACCCAGTAAGCTATAACATGTATCTACATGACATGGTATGAACATGAGATTATGCATGGCTAATCACAACTTGAAGTTAATATCAAACCCAATCAAACATTTATAGCACATGGAGTTTCACATATCATAACTACCGAATAACATGCTGTTTAAATGAATTAAACACATTATAAAAGGAAATTGGGCCGAGGTACACCTCCGACATCCCAACCTCATGACCCCTTTACACCATGTTGTTGGAGATGTTCAAGCCTACCATGTTGTTGGAGATGTTCAAGCCTTTTCACGATCTTTGTTGTAGCATGCACTATTGTTAGTTAGATGCTCGCACAATGCCAGTTCCTACAACCTGACAATTACCGAGACTGCCACATATTCCCACCTTGCGGGGAGTAGTGCATTTCTGCTATGGCCAATAGTAGTAAAGAGCTGAGCATATGAAGTTCACCAACTTATACTAACTCTTCGTCCCATGACAATAGTTGACAGTCTTCATATCCCCTCAACATAACTCTTTCTTACATAAATGTTTCAAGTAGGATCCCACGTTTAAATGTAACCACTTAAACCTTACTAAGAAACACTAGCTTATAATTACAACATTCCACTTGTTATTGCAACCCATGTATACAACTACTTATTGACACCAAATTTGAACCATGTCACTATCCAGATTTTTATAACGGTTCATCCAACGCAACAATATTTCGTAGACCTTTTGGGGTACTTCCTGATTTCAAAACTCCATGAAAATTTGTAGGAGTGTACAAGACACACGAAAGTGAAACATATCCAAAAATCATGAATTTTAAATAGGTCAATTTCCCACAGCAATCTTTGGAGTTTAGCAACAAATTTATAAATAGTTCACCAGCACAGCAATGCTTCTTAATTCTTTTGGGGTACTTAATGATGTCAAAACTTCATAAAAATTTACAGGAGTATAATAGACACATTAAAGTAAAACATATCTAAAAATCATAAATTTCCCACAAGTGGATTTTACACAGCAATCTCTGGAATTCGGCACAAAATAGGGACTACATGTAGCTTAACTCATCAATTTAAACTCTAACATATAAACATGCAATAACTTACAGATTTGACGATTTTCCACCAATTAAACTCTATTATTCCAGCCCTAAATTGGTCTATAACACTTAATTAAGAGTCCCCTTGGTTGTATTTACAAAGCTCTAGCTTCAAACTTGCACAAATCAAGCTTTTTCTCTCTAATCTTCAATGGAAGCTTGAGTTTTCTCTCTCTATGTTTGGAAGAAGGTGAAGGAAAATGAATTTGCTAGGTTTGGAGACTCCTATCTCAGCCAAACCCACTAACTTAGTCAACCTGGTGAAGTATGAGGTGGCAAGAGGAGAGCCTCCCACTTACTCCATGGCAATGTGTGATTGGTGGGTCAAAGTCAAGTGTTTAGACTTGATTAGCCACTAATTAGGCCTAATTAACTATGTTTGGCACTAACTAAATGTCATTAGGCCTAATTGTAGACACCCAGAATTCGTACACCTACATTATACGAATTGTCCAATAAACAACTGTTTATTTACAAATGGACTAACACATGTTTCTATGATTATTTCAGGAAACAACATACACAACGGACCAACAACGTCCGACAAATACAACAAACTTCGGTTAGATCAACATCAAGGGTCAAACTCGAAGATACAACGACTAACAACGTCCAACGCACAAACAACCTTCCGTTAGATCAACATTAAGGGTCTAAACTGAAGATACACAGCTTAGAAGGGCCAAAATGCAAAATATAAAGCCTGGAAAAGCCAAAAAACAGGGTTTGGTGCGCTGAAGACATTTCTGGTGTGCCAATACACCCAAACAAGGTTTGGTGCGCGGGCACCATGCCAGGTGCACCACACACGAAACTTGCATTTCTTCAACAGTAAAGCAGCCGGCTGCTGAAGACTTTGGAGGAAGTTTCCTCCTTTCTTGGCCCCGAGAGTTTCATCAAATATCTTAGCCAAGGCCTCCTACAAATAGAGCTCTCAGCTCTCCTCAAAAAAATGTTCAATTCTCCCCCCAAAAACACATACACACATAAATTTTTCTCTCTATCAAGCCTCTTTTTGAGGAAGAAAAGAGAAAAGAGTATTGACTCTCTCTCAACACACACAAAATGTAAGTCTTCCTTTCCTCGATTGGTAGCAATGGAAGCACAACGGTCAGACTACGAGCTAGCTTGATCCGGTATAATACAACGGCCTAGAACGTGGCCCGATTTCTGTAAAATGACATAAGGTAACCCCTTTCGTTCGTTAGTCTGTTTAGATATGTAAATAAATGTAACAAATGTATTTAATACATTTTAATATATTTTGAATACATGTAAAGTGTATATTTTGTAAATAACAAACTTGCGATAATTAAATACGAGCATGCAAATGTGTAGAGACCGAAAAGGCGAGTTGGGTGCGTAAAACCTTCCCAATTCGTAATTTGGCCCCCGAACCCATAATCTAAAGTTTTTCTCCCGTTTACTTTATTAATGAGAGTGGCGACTCTGTTTTTGAAAGATAAACGTGTTCTCATGTTTATCAAATCATAAAATCAAATAGAGAAAAACCACGAGACAAGAGCGAAAAAGGCCCAAAGGGAACGATCCGCAGATCGGGGCGCTCACACTAAGTCACACTGAATTCCCACACTAAAAGTAGTGGAACTAGTGTTGACTAAAGGGACAGTAGTACCAGAGGCTAAAGGCAAGGGTTGAATGGTTATGGCTTCAGCAATGTCAGCTTCATCCATATCATCACCATCTTCTTCCTCATCACACTACTAGAAACACAGACATTAGTGACAGAATTATTAGCGATAGAAATTTCAGTCGCTAATTAGCGACGGAAGAACAAAATTAGCAACAGAAATCGCAGCTAAAGTAGCGGGCTTTTAAATTAGTGACAGAAATTTTACCGTCGTTAATATTCCTTTTGTCTGTCACCAAAAATCACGGTAAATACGCGGGAACATTAGAGACAGATCTTTCGTCGTTGATTAAAGGCTCCATCGCAGTTTAGCGACGGATCTTCCGTTGCTAATTACCATTTGAAATTAGCGATGGAAGTTTCATTGCTAATGTTCCTCGATTTCAGCCCCAATCAACCCTTTTCCCCTTTCCCCAGACCCCCCTTCCCAGACACTCCCGAAAACCCCCCCTTTCCCCCTAAAAAAAACTGAGCTCTCTCTCTTTCACCCTCTCTATCTTCTCCGGCAACACCAATTAACCACCGCTGCTTCCACCACAACACCAACCGGTCTTCTGCCACCACCTAAACTCTCTCTCTCACCACCACCACCGCGCCTCTCTCTCGTTGGCAAACCCCCTTCATGTTTTCCTCTCTCTCTCTCTCTCTTTTGTTGTCTCCCTCTCCCTCTCTATCCTACTCGATCCCTTCTTTCTTCTCTGTCTCTATTCTCTCTTTTCTACCGGAAGACCACCGCTACTGCTTCCACCACCTAAGGTTTTATTTTTATTTTTTTGATTTTGTTTTTTGAGTAATGCTTTAATTTTAATGTAAACTTTTTTGGTTGTTTGCCACCACAGAATCACTGCCACCACTGCCTACACCACCGCTGCTTAGAAGGTTGGATTTATAATTTTTCTATATTTTAAAAAGTTTTTTATTCTGTTTTTATAATTTTGTCTAATTTCTAAAAATTTTAATTTTTTATTTTTGTAAATATGATGTAATTGATTGTATGAAATTGTTTGTTTGATTAATGTGTTTTTTTCTTCTAATTTTCTTAGTGTTTGGTTGTATATGTGAATTTTAAGATATGATATATTTGTAATTTTTGTTAATAAGCTAGGTTTAATTAATTTTATAAATTTTTTGAAATTGGAGACATGTTATATTTGTATTTTTTTAAAATTAAATCTGTTATATTTTTCTTTCAAATATGTCTCATATTGTATGCTATTTGTAATTAATAGATGCATGTCTAAGTGTTATGCCATCATAAATATTGTTATTTTCAAATATGCTATGTTGATATCAATTGTTGTGATATCATGCTAAATATGCTTAATGGCCTCCTTACTACCTAGTTAGTTAATAAGTTACTTAGTTAAATCGACTTTGCTTGACTCTAGTTGATGTAGGGTTTAGTGATTCCTAAACCCTAACTATAATTAACCTAAACCCTAAGACCTAGATAAACCCTTAAACCTAACTCTAACCCTAATCCCTAACGCTAACCCTATACCTTAAACCCTAAATCCTAACTATAACCCTAAACCCTAAACTATAATTAACCATAAACCATCAAACCTAAACCCTAAAACCTAGATAAACACTTAAACCTAAGCCTATCCCTAAACCATTACTCTAACCCTAATCCCTAACTTTAACCTTAAACCCTAAACTCTAATTAAATCCTAAACCCTAAACAAACTGTAATCCTATCGTAACCCTAATTAACTTTAAACCCTAACTCTAATTAACTCTAAACCATTATCCTAATTAACTCTAAACCGTAACCCTAATTAACTCTAAACCATAACCCTAATTATCTCTAAACCATAACCCTAATTAACTCTAAACCCTAATTACTAATTAACCATAAACAAACCCTAACTAAACCACTAATACATATACCTTATACCTCCTATACCCTAAACCCTAATTAATCCTAAACCTAAACTCATACCCTAAAACCCTAAACTCAAACCTTAAACCCTAAACTTAAACACTAAACCCTAAAAGTTTTGGATTCACAACCTAAGGTATTCTCACAAACACTAAACACTTAGATTGATCATCCAAGTGAAAAAGTGAACGCCACTAGAAAAAAGTTTTGGATTCAAGATGGAAAATTCTTCAATTGAAGTACCTCTTCCATTCGGCGTCGAGCAATTGCTTGATAAAATCTGTGTACGTCATTTATCTCTGCCGCAGAAGATTGCTGAATAAGAATAATTCTTGAAAGCATCCAGGGACAACGTAGTTTTCTGAAAGATGAATTCTTGATGTCATTGATATATGTCCATCCTTTATTGTTGCCTGCAAATATTACTGAAAAAGAAGAGTTCTCAGCACTTGGGAGTGAGCTCAAAAGGGTTGCAAAGGATTCTTATGCTAGAGATGCTACTAAGTTCTATCAGAGCTTAGTCTTAACTCCAGCATAAGGATCATTTGCAACCCTTTGAGCTTACTTCCAAGTGCTGAGAACTCTTCTTTTTCAGCAATATTTGCAGGCAACAATGAAGGATGGACAGATATCAATGACATCAAGAATTCCTCTTTCAGAAAACTACGCTGTCCCTGGATGCTTTTAAGAATTATTCTTTTTCACCAATCTTAGGCGGCGGAGATAAATGACGTACACAGATTTTATAAAGCAATTGCTCGATGCCGAATGGAAGAGGTACTTCAAATGAAGGATCTCCTATCTTGACATGAAAAAGCTCGAGGATAGCATTGTAGTGACATTATGCAAGCTTGAGAAGATTTTTCCTCCTTCGTTCTACGATTCAATGGAGCATTTACCGGTGCATTTGGCCTACGAAGCTAGGGTTGGGGTCCAGTTCAATACAGATACATGTATCCATTTGAGAGGTAATTGGTTTAATTAACCGTTATTTATAATTTTTATTAAATATTTCATCCGGTGATCAGTCGTCATAACGTTATTATCTAGAAATAGGTATCTTGGTGCATTAAAAAGAAAGATGAGCAACAGGGCCAAAGTTGAGGCCTCAATCACAGAGGCTGTTATTATAGATGAAATTGTTGCCTATGCCGCCACATATTCACATCTTGATATTGAGACAAGATTGACTAGGGTTGTGACGCCCCGACCCGGATCTTTATACGAAATCCCAAGGTCAGGTCGCCAAAACAACCAAACGACAAACAACAGGAGCATGTAGTGTAACCACTCGTGCTTACAATAAAATACAACAAATAAAATAAAACTTGATATAATTTAAACAAGTCTTCGGCGACACTACAGCCGGAAGGCCCGGAACCCAACAACTACGACTACAAGTCTAAGACTTAAAAAGTAAAACAACTACAACAACGATAACCACATCGGCCACAACATGTCGGAATATAAACAATAACCCAGGAGCCACAACATGCTCAGGAAAGGAACTAAACAATATCAGGTTATATACACAAGCACGACATACACATGTCGGCTACCAAAAGAATAAACAAAGTTTACAAAACAACCAAGTACTACCCAATTAGTAAAGTTTTTATAACTTTACATAACCAACGTCCTCACCAAAAGAAACACTATGAAATCAAAAGACAACCTTCAAACTAACGCAAGCTTCCCGTCCTCACCGTGAACTGCTAGGTTGGCTCGAATCTAAGGAAAAACATATAAACAACAAACGGGGTGAGTCGAAACTCAATAAGTTACTAAATGCAACTACATGACATGGCATAATGCTCAAGCTGAAATCATAACATGGAATTAACATTTATATACCACAACAAAGCATGTATCATCATCATTGATATACAAATCATTCAACTCACATAGCACCTTGATTAACACATAAGTGCATGTAATAAATCACGTTATAAAGGATATCATTTCTCTTTCTTCTTCTTCGCGTTGCTCCTGCAATACACGAAAAACAACAAAACGTGGACCGATACTCATATGGGATGTATCGATATTCCATCGACTACACCAGTCAAAAACTAGCAAGCCAAAGTCGGGCGTATTACTGCAACAATGGGGTTACATCTCAACTGTGACCAACAGAAGAGGGGGTGTGATTTTCGGTACGACGACTTATAGCGATCACAAACATTGATTTGTAAAGACTATAGGTCGTCCCACCATAACATTAGTAACGACGACACCAGCTGGACTTACACAACGCACAAGCAGGTATTCTTACTCAATTTATGCAAATAACCGTCAAGTTCAAAAGTAGTGAACTTGACAAATAACACATAGATTATATTATTCTACCATGTATGATCATTAAACATACTGTTCAAGAACTTTAAATCACCACATTGGAGCAAATTACAAGGCTCTAACATACAGTATCAAATACACGGAGGACCAAAATTCATATCAAATGAACTCTAGTTTTCTTAGGATTTTAACATGGTGTTTGTTAATTGCTACTCCAACTAAATATCAACTTCTTAGAGTCATTACAATACTTCTAAAATCTGGGTATAATTGCTATATGCAAAATTTTCCAATTAAAGTCTCTAACTTGTTCTTGAGTTAAATTACATGGTTGAATACTCCACATCAACATGCAACATCATCCAAACCCAATACTTAGCACATGAATATGTTATACGTCTTAACATGTCATTCAAACATGAATTCACCAAGTAAACAAGTCATGCATGTACAATATATCACAATTATGCAGTAAATTCTTAAACATACATAGGGGGTTTAGTAACTTACCTCAAATGAAGAAATCGAACCAATGAAATCAAAATCAAGCCTTGTAATGAAGTCTCCTAGTTCTTAGCAGCACTTTGGTGGTCTTGCATGGAAGTTCCAATGGTTGGATTGAGAGAACAAGAGTCACACACACTAATTAATCTCACCTTTGTCTCTCACACTAACACTCAAGTTTCAATGGAAGAACAAAGGGAAGAAGTGAGGTGTTTTCTAAGTCTCCTTAGAGGTTTAGGGAGAGTAATAGGCTGGTCAAAGGGTCCTTGGTTCGTTTAAGTTGGGTCAATGGGTGAAATGGTCAAATTTTTAAAAATTAACAAAACAGAGCTACAAAATTTTGGAAACGAGGCGGCCGCCTAGGCGCTCACCTGGGCGCCCGCTCAGCCAGCAGATTTTACCAATAAGACTTTCTGCTCTTGGGCGTTCGCCCTTGCTCCTATTGCACCAACTTCTTAAAATATGCTCTAAAATGACCCCAAAATGATGTCAAATAGCCCCAATATGGTTCTAACACTCAGGTGAAGTCAATACACTAATTAAAGGCCTCCGAAAGGTCCTAAAACCATCCTAGACAAGCAACACACAATTAACATAGAAGTTTACAAGAATTATACCAACTAATGCATTGAAAAGTAGATGTTACATAAACTAGAAAATGTATCAAGAGTCAAGGCATGATTAATCTAACATGTTACTCAAGCAAACTAAACAATTATGATAACTTGTTAACATACAACAAAGTAAGTACATAAGTCATAATTAAATCCAGGGTATTACAAGGGTTGGCCACAATTATGACGGTGCAGTGTCCGACTCTGATGGAGGCATCTCTGTCTTTGCTTCCCCTGGGTGATTCCTGGGCAAACGGGTTAGTTAGTGAATGATTACCCCCATGGAGTTTGATGCTGCCAAACTATATGTTCTCCTGAATTGTCCCGAGGTTGAGGATTATCTTGTGTAAGTCATAAATTCCTTTAAGTCATCAATATTATAAATAGGTATTAGGTTGTGTTAAAATTTCTTAAAATCTTCCTTGTCTGCTACTAATGCAGAATGTTCAAAGCTGAAGCTGGTGATATGTCTGAAGATCTGATACAAATCAGGACAGACAAAGAGTTTCCTTCCTGGCTAAATAAATATGTATGCAATTCATCTTACTCTTATGTTAAGTTTGTATAAATTATTTTAAAATTTTATTCTTAAAATATTATAGATGAATAAATTTATGAATGTTTTATAGGTCTCAGAGCATCCTAATGATGCCAAAGCTGCGAGGCTAAAAGAATTAGCTTCTCCTTTGTACATGAAAGTTAATTTGTACAACGGATATTTTATGAATGGATATGTCTTCCATACTAATACTTATGAAGAGACAAAGCTATCATGGAATGGTGGTGTTAACCTGAAAGAAAATCTCGAGTATTATGGTGTCATGAAAGAAGTCATCAAGTTGAAGTATTTAAGGGGAAACAATGTAGTCCTATTTAATTGTGACCAGTGAGATGCTGAACGAGGTATTAAAAAGGAGGAGGTATTTGACCTTGTTGATATAAAAGAGACGTCTAGACATTCGGGTGGTGACATTTTCATCTTAGCATCACAAGCTCAGCAGGTATACATGACACCTTACCCTCGTCGGCGTGCCGAGTCTAACGGATAGTGGGTTGTTTGGAAGACCAAGGCTAGAAGCACAATTGACATACCATACCAGGTGGATACCATTACTGAGTTGTCACTGTAGGGGTGTTACCAAGAGGATGAAATGCATATCCCTCCGAATGTTTCATTAGTTGATCATGCCTTGGATGATACTACATATTTGGTAGAGATGGAGAGGAATAGCATGAAATTTTACCTGTTAATTTGCCACCTCATCCCCCTCGACCAGGTCAACTCGCATTATTTGAAGTTGATTGATCAGATGAAGATGAGATTTCCTTGGCGTCTAAGGACAAGAATGAAGAAGAGCTTAAGTTTTGTAGAGTGACCCAGAGTCTGATGATAAAGAGGAAGACAAAGACGAAACTAGTGGCGAGGAAGATTGATAGTCATTTAAATGGCTTTAAAATAATAATGTACTTTATTTTAGATATCTTTGTATTATTTCAATTCATGTAATACGATTGTATACTTTATGTGGTGATTAGTTCATTAATTTATTATTGTTCATGTATGTTAACTTCAACTAACATTCTGATAGTCTTCATCTTCTACTGCTAGTTCATAAAAGCTTCAAAGAAAAATCTGTACAATATTCTTTGAAGAGCACCAATCTTAGACGATCAAGTCTTTATTGTTCTTCATTGATTGCAATCCTTGCATTCATAGCACACGAGAATTATATCTCTGCAGATATTAATTCTCCCACAAACACTTGGTCAACTATTTTATGTACACGATCCATTAGTGATCTACTTTGTAAAGATTCTAGTGGATAAACTTAGTACACATTTTTCAAATCCAAAGTTGACCACTTTGGTTGTGGACGTAGCACTTATTTATAAGTGTGAACCATATCAAATTTCTTGTCCATATCTTTTATGTGCTTGTGATTTGCTATTATTTATTTCCAGAATTCCAACAGCTTTGAGAACAGCTGATCTTGTCCCATCAAGATCAGCCATCTTGAACTTGTCCTATATTTCCCTCCTTTCCGCTGCAAAATCTTTTTCAAAAATCTGACATAGGCTATTCAACCCCCACCCTTCTAGCCTATTTGAACACCTTGAGGCCTAACACTTGTGAAGTTATTTTATTAAAACAATTTTAAAATTGGACATAGGCTATTCAACCCCCCCCCCTTCTAGCCTATTTGAGCACCTTGAGACCTAACACATAGCAAACATAATATCTGGTCTTGAGGTAGTTAGATATAACAAAGAACTAATGATACCTATATACTCAATCATGTCGACTGATTTACCTTTTTCATCTTTGTCCAGATGACAAGTAGTAGCCATAGGAGTATCATATGATTTAGCATCTGAAAGTTTAAACACCTTGATCAACTCCTTGGTATACTTAGCTTGACTGATGAAGATTCCTTCAGATGTTTGCTTGACTTGTAAGCCCAGAAAGTATGTTAGCTCTCCCATCATACTCATCTTGAACTTACTCTTTATCAGCTTTTTAAATCTCTTGCATAAAATATCATTAATAGATCCAAAAATAATATCATCGACATAAATTTGAACTTATAATGAGTTACCTTTATATTTCATTATGAGGAGAGTTGCATCAATTTTACCTCTCTCAAAACCTTTTTCCAAAAGAAATTTAGATAGGTTTCATACCAAGCTTTTGGTGCATGTTTGAGACTGTAGAGAGCTTTCTTCAGTTTGTATACATAGTCCCTGTGTGTATGATCAAGAAAGCCTGGTATTTGCTCTACGTATACTTGCTCTTGTAAGTCACCATTCAGGAAAGCACTCTTTACATCTACTTAGTAAACCTTGAAGTCTTTGAAGGAAGCATAGGCAAGGAAAAGTCTGTGGCTTCAAGTCTGGGTACAGGAGCAAATGTTTTGCTGTAATCAATTACATACTCTTGTCTATAGCCTTGGGCCACCAATCTAGCTTTGTTCATGGTGACATTTCCTTCTTCATCCATCTTGTTCCTAAACACCCATTTAGTTCTAATAACTTGCTAACCAGTGGTTTTAGGAACCAAGCTCCATACTTGACAACGTTTGAATTGATTCAGCTCCTCCTGCATTGCTTTTACCCATTTTAGATCATCAAGAGCCTCATCAACCTTCTTTGGTTCAGTTGTTAAAACGAAGGATGTTGAGTAGAGGCATTCATTTCTTAAGCTACTTCTAGTTCTGACTCCAGCAAAAGGGTCACCAATAATATTATCAATTGGATGGTGTCTTGCCTCTCTAATTTTTTTAGGAAGATCAGCTATGGTATTGGTAATTTGCTGAGGAGAATCAGGTGTGGTTTAAGTAGAAGGAGTATCAATAGGTTGGTTTTTAGGTAGGTTTATTAGAAATGGGGTGACTGATGGTGTATCAGTTGGCTGATCTCTTTGAGGATTGGCTGAAAGAGTAGGAGTATCAGCCGCTGTTGGAGGATTGGCTAATGGAGAATTTTCAGTGGTTGGTATGTTGGCTAAAGAGTTATTGGATGAACCTGTACTTGTGTTTCCTTTCTCAAAATTTTCAAAAGTCAGTACAATCTCTCATCAAGCTCAACCAAATTTAATTCATCAAAAGAAATATGTACAGATTCAATAATAATTGAAGTTTTTTTTAACATAAACTCCAAAAGCCTTACTGATTTTGGAGTAGCCAACAAAAATTCCTTCATTAGCTTTTTCATCAAATTTACCTCTGTGGTCATTACCGTTGTATATGAGTAGTGTTCAAGTCTCTAGCTTCCTTGACGGCAGTGATTTTCACATGTCATCCACTTCCCAAACTACTAAGGAAATGCATACTAAGATCTTTCATTGTATATGCCTTTCCTAAGGCAGCACAATCATTACTAATTACCTCGCAGAAATGGTCGTTTGCATTTCTCAAGGATTCTTTGGATCCTTCTTGAAGGCTTCGAATTCTTGAATGTAGTCATACAATTTATTTTCCTTGGTGATCTAGTCTCTGTCAATGTATTGTGTTAAGGCTTCCCAGTTCTCTTGAGAAGTGGTGTAGTCATGGATCTGCTTATAGACATTGTTGTCTAAAGCACTGGAAAGTAATGCACGACTTTGGAGCTTAAGGCATCAGTAGCCTTATCTTCTTCGGTCCATTCAGCTTTAGGCTTCACGATGTATTCATCTACTATTGTGATTGTTGGATTTTCTGTGTCATCTGCATCATCAGATAGTTCAACAGTGGTCTTAGTATTAATTTTCATAGGATAAATGGGACCACCTAAGACACATTCTATCAGTCTTTTATCTATGCTGTTCATATATCTAGAGATTTTTTTTTTCCAAATATCAAAATTGTCCTCATCAAACATGGGAACCTGTGACATATTGAGAGTAAGGAAAACTTTAGAATTTGCCATTAGATTAGAACTTTCAAGTGGTAAAATTTGGAAAAAAAATGATTTTTAAAAAGTTAGGCTATGATACCAATTATAGGTCCACTTGAGGCAAATAATAAGGCTAGGGGGGTGAATAGCCTTATAAAATCTTTTTTGATAAGTTTTAAAACATTTTAAAACTTTGGCAGTGGAATAGCAATTTTAAAGATATCATCCAACTTAACAATGAAAGTGATCAGTTGAAGAATCAGCTTATGAACAACTTTGATGAACTGACATGTTACAAAGGCTGACTGAAGCTTTAAGTAATGAAATGTTTAAAGCTTTGGTCAGTTTTGTCAATTAAAGCAAGCAGTAAATGAACATAATATATAGAGTGGTTCACAGTATGAAAACTACTACGTCCACTACCAAGTTGGTCAAACTTGGATTTTTAAAGTGCACTAATATTAATAATCTAAGTGATCACTAACGGATCAGTGTACAACAAGGACCAGTGAAATATGGAGATTAAATGTTCAAGGGAACAAAACAATCTCGTGTGTTACAATCAATGATCTCTCAATAACTATTTAGTTGGGAGAGATTCAATACAATAATTGAACTGTAAAGGCAAGAACAAATAATGAAATAAGAAATAAGTGTTCTAAGTAAATGCGCTTTAATGGAAAAGCTTCAGAGAATTCTTGAAGTGTTATGAATAATTGAACTCTTGAATGCTTCTTGTAATATGGTTGTTGTTCTTCAATGCTCCTTCGACTTTAAATAGGTAGAGCTAAAAAAGTTGTCATTGGAGACCTTTGACTTTGCATTAAATGTTATGATTGATGAGCATGTCAAAAGTAGTGAACAACTATTCCTCGAGCTTTGTGCTATTATAGAAGAGATAGGTTGAACCTGTCTTTTTATTATGAAACAGAGCAAAAATCTTACAAGGGAAAGTGTGTCAGGATGCATTAAATGTAAAACAAAAAGTACGTTTGAAATAAACACCCTAAGTACTGACACAAATTCAAAATAAGTATGGATGCTTATCAAGAAAGCTTCAGTTTGAAGATCAGTAGACCTACAAGATATAAGTCAATGACAAATATCAGTCTAGTCTACTGTTCTTATGTCAATTTATTAGTGACTGACTTAGAAAATATTTAAGTCTTTATCAATTACTATTCATTGGCTGCAGGTGACTGATATACGCGTCAGTCATCAACCAACTAGGAATGGCTGGTCATTTGATCAGCCATCTTTGGTTAACAAGAATGGCTGGTCACTTGATCCACTAACATCAATAGAAAGGCTTGGCTGAACATAAGTGATTCCAAAAGATAAAATGGTTTTAAGTAAATCGTGGAAAGGACCAACAACACTCATCAAAAGTGACAATATTAGCATTAGATTTTAATTCTTTCTTCACTTCATTCTTGAGCTTTTGACAATTACGAACAACGTGACCTATTTCATTGCAGTGCCACCACTTTTGCTTGGAAGTCTTCTTATTCTTCTCACCACCACTTGAACTTGGACTGGATGAATTTCTGAGATGATTAACTTTGCTTCCTACATATAAACATTGCTATTATCGTTATTCTTAGAATCCTTGTTCATAAAATTTTCAATTAATAATGAAGTTTGTACCTCACCCAAAGTAAACTTGTCTTTCTCATGCATAATAGTAGTAACTAAATGCTTGTAAAATGATGGCAAAGACTTCAAAAAAATTATGCCTTAATCTTCATCCTCAATTTTAGCACCGATATTAGCTAACTCGCAAAGTATCCTGTTAAAAGTGTTCAAGTGATCATGAATATTCGTACCTTCAGACATCGTGAAGTTGAACAACTCCTTATTTAGGTACAATCGGTTTGACATAGATTTTCACATGTAGAGACTCTTCAATTTCTCTAAGGACAATAAGTTGTATGACTACATTCAAGAATTCGAAGCCTTCAAGAAGGATCCAAAAGAATCCTTGAGAAATGCATACGACCGTTTTTGCGAGGTAAGTAATGCTTGTGCTACCTTGGGAAAGGCATATACAATGAAAGATCTTAGTATGCGTTTCCTTAGTAGTTTGCGAAGTGGATGACATGTAGAGACTCTCCAATTTCTCCAAGGACAATAAGTTGTATGACTACATTCAAAAATTCGAAGCCTTCAAGAAGGATCTAAAAGAATCCTTGAGAAATGCATACGACCGTTTCTGCGAGGTAAGTAATGCTTGTACTGCCTTGGGAAAGACATATACAATGAAAGATCTTAGTATGCGTTCCTTAGTAGTTTGGGAAGTGGATGACATGTGAAAATCACTACCGTCAAGGAAGCTAGAGACTTGAACAGTACTCATATACAACGGTAATGACCACAGAGGTAAATTTGATGAAAAAGCTGACGAAGGAATTTTTGTTGGCTACTCCAAAATCAGTATGGCTTTTAGAGTTTATGTTAAGAAAACTTCAATTATTATTGAATCTGTACATGTTTCTTTTGATCAATTAAATTTGGTTGAGTCTGATGAGACTCAAGATTGTACTGACTTTTAAAAATTTTGAGATAGGAAACACAAGTACAGGTTCAGCCAATAACTCTTTAGCCAGATACCAACCACTGAAAATTCTCCATCAGCCAATTCTCCAATAGTGGTTGATACTCCTACTCTTTCAGTCAATCCTCAAAAAGATCAGCCAACTAATACACCATCAATCATCCTCCTTCTAATAAACCTACCTGATAACCAACCTACTGATACTCCTTCTACTAAAACCACACCTAATCCCCCTCAGCAAACCACCAATACCATAGCTGATCTTTCTCAAGAAATTAGAGAGGCAAGACACCATCCAATTGATAATATTATTGGTGATCCTTTTGCTTGAGTCAGAACTAGAAGTAGCTCAAGAAATAAATGCCTCTACTCAACAGCCTTCGTCTTAACGACTGAACCAAAGAAGGTTGATGAGGCTCTTGATGATCTAAACTGGGTAAAAGCAATGCAGGAAGAGCTGAATCAATTCAAACGTTGTCAAGTATGGAGCCTAGTTCCTAGAACCACTGATTAGCAAATTATTAAAACTAAATGGGTGCTTAGGAACAAGATGGATGAAGAAGGAAATGTCACCAGGAACAAAGCTAGATTTGTGGCCCAAGGCTATAGACAGGAGTATGGAATTGATTACAGCAAAACATTTGCTCCTGTACCTAGACTTGAAGCCATCAAACTTTTTCTTGCATATGCTTCCTTCAAAGACTTCAAGGTCTACTAAGTGGATGTAAAGAGTGCTTTCCTGAATGGTGACTTACAAGAGCAAGTATACGTAGAGCAACCCCCAGGATTTCTTGATCATACACACAGGGACTATGTATACAAACTGAAGAAAGCTCTCTACAGCCTCAAACAAGCACCAAGAGCTTGGTATGAAACCTATCTAAATTCTTTTTGGAAAAAGGTTTTAAGAGAGGTAAAATTGATACAACTTTCTTCATAATAAAATATAAAGGTAACTCATTATAAATTCAAATTTATGTCGATGACTGATAGGAAGAGTACCAGTGGTACTTGCCAATTCCTTGGTAGCAGACTGATATCAATGGCTAGCAAGAAGCAAGCCTTAGTCTTCACCTCTACAACTGAAGCTAAATATATTGCTGCTGGAACCGGTTGTGCTCAAATGCTTTGGATGAAATAACAACTGGTTGATTATGAGCTCAAATTAAGTGAAAAAATGTCCAAAATTTTGTAACAACACATCAGCAATCTCAATGTCTCAGAATCCTGTTATGCATTCCAAGACCAAACATATAGATATAAGGTATCACTTCTTAAAGGATCATGTGGAGAAATGTAATATACAACTTGAATATATATCTACTAATTTACAATTAGTAGATATATTTACTAAAACCTTAGACTCTACAAGATTTTCTTTTTTAAGAGGTGAACTAGGAATGCTTATTTTATAGTGACAGGTATTTTCTAATATGTTTGATTGTTTTTATTTCAGTTACCTAATTTCGCTGAAGATTGCCTCACATGTCAAACACGTACAAATTTAGTCACCATTAGATATGCTCATTTTCAGTCAACCGGTAGCGACTGGTTTTATCGACTGTTCAGTTACTTACCCTTCAGTCGCCAACGCTTAAAAGAATTCAGTCACCCCATCTTTAGTTTCTACCGCTTAACTTTTAGTGACCACCGCTCGACTGATTTCTCCTAAATTTAGTCACACACGTCTGACTGATCTCACCACACTTAGTCTCTCGCGCTTTCTTGCAATTGATCAGTCACCTTACTGATTAGTCACTTCCTCATTTAATGCTCCCCCTCTTTTTCTGTCCTTTTTCTTGATAATGGTGTGTAGCTAATGCGAGAAGCCAACCGTACATTTCTCTAAAGCACTGACATAGATGGGACATTTTGGTTGCCCACAACTCCATTACATAGGCACCATTAATTGCTCAGCCCACGTTCCCACTAAAGCGTACTAACCGTCAGACTTGTCACTCATAACCTAAAACCTTATATAAGCCAAAACCTAAACCCTCTTACCTCTTTACACTCTCATATTTTCCAACTCTCAAACTTTCTTTGCAACCAAACACTCTCTCTCTCCTTCATTTCTAGACTTACAGACCTTCTCTTTTCCCTTCAATGGCGGAAAGCTTAGTAGGCTGTCTAGTTGATATTCCATCCCTTCAGGCCTCTCCAATAGGCAAGGAACTTGCCGCCATGTGCATAGCTTCTAGGCTCACCCCCATTCTCTTCTTTCCCGTCACCCATTTCCATCCTGACATGGTAATTGAATTCTTCAACTCCATGGCTCCCATATCAAATGCCCCTCATTCTCTTACTGGCAGTGTTCGAGGTATTCAAGTACACTATACCAATATTAAGACGACAGATGGAGAGGGAGAACACAAGCCGCAGATGGAGAGGGAGAACATAGGCGACAGATGGAGATGGAGGAGAAGAAGGAAAGAAGGGGAAAAAAAAAGGAAAGGGAGGGGAGGGGGAACTGTGACACCCCGAATCCTCGTGTGCATGACTTACTTAGCTTATGTGTTAAACTTGTGTCATTTACATGTTAATTGAATTATGCTTTGCTTTATATGATAATTTCATGCTCATGGGAATTGTTATAATTGTTATGCGTTAATAGATTGGTTGTTATGGTTTACTAGGTCCATTTGATGTGTTAGAAATGTTGTAGGATCACCCCTAGGTGTACCCAAGTGTCCAAACCAATGAGATAGAGTGAAAATATAAGTATGCTGCCCAGAATGTTTGGCACGGCCGTGTGCCTTTCTTTGGCACGGCCGTGCAAACGAGGTCAAACCACTCCAGAGAGTTTGGCACGGCCGTGTGCCTTTATTTGGCACGGCCGTGCGAGAGTGTCAAATTTGCCCAGAAAGCTTGGCACGGCCGTGCGAGAGTGGCACGGCCGTGCGACCTTCTTGACGCGGCCGTGCAAGTCGAGCTGTCTTAAAAATAGGAATTTTGGGATTTACTTTTGTACCCTTAAAATTGAATACATGTGTGGCTCTCCTTGAGCCACCACACTACCCCTCCCCAATCTGAAATTTGTTTCACATATATGAGTGGAGAGATTTCATCTTCTCTCCACTTCTTCCCTCCATTTCCACCATAAGAGCTTGAGAGAGTGTGTGTGGGAGAAATAGTGAGATTAGTGTGTGTGAGTGTGTTCCTGAAGATCCAACCGTCCGATCGACGATCCGAGACCGTCATTGCGTTCGCGTTGGGCTAGGGAGTAACTTGGGTGGCTTCGATCTCATCTTAGTTGTTTTGATTTTCGTTACAAGGTAAGTTACTAAACCCCCTTTGTATGCTTAAGCTTCAAAGTGTGTTAAATCATCAATATTGTTGTATAACTTGCTTTATATATTGTTTTTATGTATAAACCTCTAGGTTGAGATGAGTACATTACACTTGTGCTATGAGTATGTGTAGAATGATGTTAATGGGCAAGGGTTAGTATATAAATGTTAGGATTTGAATAAATAAAGAACTTGAGACTTGAAAATGGGTGGTCCTTGCATATAGCATCGGAACCCTAATTTGGTGAACTTTAGTAATGACTTCGAGAAGTCGATTTTAAGGAAGATTATGACTCCCCGAACATTATGTTAGATTACTACGAGGTATAGAGTTCGATTGATCGAGACTCTAGTCCTCCGTACCTCTGATACTGTTAAAATGGAGACTTAAGAATAGCCCTAATGTGTTGAGTCGAATGCTTACAAATTGTTAAATAATGATGGGTGGTAGAATAGAATAATCTACTTGTCATTTGTCATGTTCACTACTTTTGAACTTGATGGTTAATTGCATTGATAAATAAGAATATCTATTTGTGCATTGTGTAAGTCCAGCTGGCGTCGTTTGTTGAGTAAGGTAGGACGACCTATGGTCTTCACAAATTAAAGTTTGTGATCGCCATAAGTCGCCGTACCGAAGTTGCACACACCCCTCTTCTGTTGGCCACAGTTGAGAAGTAGCCCCATTGTTGTAGCAATACGCATGACTTTGGCTTGCTATGTTGAACTCGACGGGATTGTGTCGGGGACGTCGATACTACACACACGAGTATCGAGGCACTGTTGTTTGACTGTGTATTGCAGGAGCGACACAAGGTTGAAGAAAGTGATATGATACACTTCTCTAACATGGTCATTTATAAGCATCCATGAGTTAAGCAAGTATTATGTGAGTCGAATAAATTGTGTATCGGTAAGATGACAAATGATTTGGTTGTGGTATATAAACGTTAATACCATGTTATAGTTATTGCTTGAATATCATGCCATGCCATGTAGCTGCATTAGTAACTTACTGTGTCATTACGACTCACTCTGTTATGTGTTTATTGTTTTCCTTAGATCCGAGCCAGGCAGGAAGTTCGCGGTGAGGCCGGTCAGTCCTATCGCTTAGCTCGCAGGTGGACTTTTGTACTACTAAGCCCTGAGGTCTTTTGTTAATAGTAGTAGACACTCTTTTGGTGAGGACGATTGGTCAAGTAAAGTCATGTAGACTTTGCTTTGGGTAGTGTTGGTATTAATTGTATCTATTATTCTTTTGGTGGCCGACACGTGTATGTCGAGCTCGTACACTCTTTTACATGTTAACTTAGTTGTTTTCCCAAGCGTGTTACGGCTTGTGGTTTTTGCGTAGTTGTTCCCGGCAGGTTGTGGCCGAGGTGGTTAATGTTGCTTGTGCCTTAATTAGTTGGGTTCCGGCAGTAACGTCGCCGATGATTGATTTTTCTTTATCAAAGTTTTTGTTAAACGGGTTTTGTGGTGCGTACGAATTGTTGCGCCACGTGCTTTTATTATTGGTTATCGTTTATTGTGTGTTGTTTCGGCGCGTCGACCTCGAGATTTCGTATTGGAATTCGGGTCGGGGCGTCACAGGAACACAGGAGGGAGAGGGGAGGGGAAGATAACAGAGCCGATAGAGGGAGAGGGGAGAGGAAGAAGGAAAGAAAAATAAAAAAAAGGTAAAGGGTATTAAGGTCTTTTTACAAGATGACATTTTTGTAATCAAATTTTGGAGTAGACTTTAGATATAGCGGGACGCTAATAGCCCCACTTTTTTTTTTTTTCAACAACTATGACTGATCTCCTTATCAAAAAAAAAAAAAATTATATTTTTAATCATCGTATTAATTTGGGGCGACTGATTTACGTGCTTTCTCGCACCTAAATTGATAGTAAGATTGGTAAAAATTAAAATCAATCGACCCATTATTACTATGGTAAAAAAATATAGCTTTCGCTAACAAAAAAAAAAGTGTTCAATTTGATTTGCGATTGCGCGGGAATCACATTTGCTTTCCTCGTGCCTCTTCTCGTTCGATCGCTCTCGGTTCGACGCATAGCATTCAGCCATGAATTCTTCCTCCGTGCAAAAGCTCTGTCAACTTGTTAGTCTCGACTCTTATATAGTCAAATGATTTTTCGCTATAACTGCCGAGATCCAGCCATCGTTTGCTTCCCTGATTCTAATCAACTGACAAATCGATTTTAATCTAATTTTTAACTTTGATTGATAATATTCAGCTAATTTCGTCGGCGATTCAAAGATGCCGCTTGTTAGATGATCTATGTAGACTATCAGTTGTTCTCAGATTGTCTTCACTTCACAATCATCCTCTCATTCGAATCTCAAGTAATCATCTCCCAATCTGCAGATTTTTGCACATGTGGACGTTAAATATATATATGTAAATTTGTCGATATATGTATATATATGTTGTATAGCTACATCCTCGAATCACGTATAACTCGTAATATGCCTGCATTCTACATGCATGAATTTATGTCTGATAGAGCTTGTCTGCCTATTTATTCGACGATATTGTTGGTTGATCTCAAATAACTCCACTCGGCAAGAGTCAACGTGAAGTTGTTTAATGCTCGCGGCTTCAGGCCATTTCTAGATATTGAACCATTATACCAACTTTCATACTTGAATAAGTTGAAAGTTTTGGCTTAGGCATTGTGGCTGACAGCATCATTAAGAGATCTTTTGCTAATGGAAAGCCTTCTTCTGTTTCTTTCATCTCTTCCACTATTGTTTTATATGTACGGATCATCAGCAGTTAATTTTGGGCACCAGAAAACTGAACATTTATTTACTTAATTTATCTTTAAGAAATAGTTAGAAACTTTAGTTCAAAACTTGACGACAGCGACCATAGTCTTAATAGTTTCATAATTTGACTAGTTTCTGATACGGGAGTTGGAAGCTGCTTGGAGGAGTTTCAGGATGTGAAGTACCCACGATATCGCAATTTTGATGAAATATGGGGTAAGATACTGCTGCTAATAACACTGAATCCATTGAGTGCATCTGCCATGCTCGTTTAGGAAAAATGTATCTTATTGGAATATATTACTGGTCCGGTTGATTGATCAATTATGCTGAAAGCTGAAGCGATTCTAAGTTTTCTAATGAAGTAACTAATCATGCATTTCAACTTCTGTAGTTCTGTCGGATCTGAACTGCTCATACCTCTGCTCACTACAATCAATCAGCAAACTGAGCACGCACATTTAGCTAAAAGTGGGGCCAACCCGCCCTTGTGCCCCCCCCCCCCCAAAATAACAACCAAAAATAGAAGAATAAAAAAATAATCATAAGAAAATTCATTATTCTCACTTTATATGCGTGATTAATTTGTATTTTTAGAAATGCTTCAAATATTTATTCATGGGTGACCTGACCAGCTGCATTGTTGTGCTCTGCAGATGGAGTGGTTTCAGTTGCAACTACGAGTAAGTACCATTGCTCTTGGGTATTGTCCTTTCATGGTGGAAAAGAATCTTTTTCTCTATTCTCTTACACCATGTCAAGTGATGTTTCTGTTTCACAACATTATACGTTGTCTGATGTAACACAAAACTAGAACAATACATGCGTGATAATTCTATCTGCATTTCGTGCTATGTGTTCTCTTATAATATACGGTGCTGAAAGCTTGTCATGCTGGATTATACTTGTAATCTGGATGATTACTATCAAGGGTAGACATACTTCCTTTTTTGGGTAAGTTGGCAAATTTTTTATATCAATCTCAACCATGTACTGGGAAAGATACAAGGGAATACCCTAGTTATTAGAACAATCATCAAACAAAAAATACTTCCCTAACCACCAACTATTAAAAATCTTATGAGATAAATCCCAGACTAATATCCTAATTGCAATATGTTCTAGGAACCCCTTTCCATACCCTGCTCCCCCTTTCATAGCTTCTCAACTTCCTTAATTACATCTTGCTCAGGCCTACTTTTGAAAAAGAACACCCAACTGTTTCTTTCTTTCCAAATATAATATACCATGCTTGCCAAGGCTAACCTCCTTATAAAAAAAAATTAAAAAAAAAAAGAATTGCCCCTTACAGTGTTTCTCGAACCTTCAAGTTTTGCATCCAGTCATTGCAGCATGGATTCACAAGATTTCTGATTAGTACCTGCTTCCAGGTTTCTTAGCTGAAAAAGGGGTTGGCAGTTGTTTTATTTGGAGAGGGAATAACCTGTAAAAAACTTGTTTTATTAATTATATAGCCATTCAGTTCTGGGAACAGAAGTAAAGAAAGTTTGTAAGATTCAGAATGAGGAAGTAACAGTTGTTACCAAGAAACGACAACGACAACCCCAGAAATGGAGTTGCTACTTCCACATGCTTTCCATATGTTTTCCAACTAACTTAGCAGGTTTAGTCACTTTCTTGCTTGGTGAAACGACAAACTCTGCCTGCCAAGCACGAGAATATTGGCTGTCTGATGACTCTTATTATAGTCAGTTTGTGCAAATAAAAGCTGAAGGTTGAGTGTCTGCCCTGTCACCACCCCTCTTTTGGAACCAACACTATGCACTAACCTTTTTAAGTACTCGCACGGCTGTGCCAAATCAAGATTACACGTTTCTGTCATTGGAAGTTATTTTTGCCAAAAAAAAAAAGGTGATGAAGATAGTTCTGAATTTTCAGTTATGTCAATATTTAACATTTCACCAGTAAGCTCATAGTTGGCCCCATATGATTTCTCACCCATATTCTCTTGTACTTCCACCATAGAATCAGTTCATATGTTAGATATATTTTCTATAGTTAGGGTTTAAACATTTCCAACTAACAGACTACGCTATCTCAGCTAACCATATGATGTTTTGAAGTTTCCAGCTGTCTCATGTTTTGAAATTTTTCCTATTCACATTGGAATTCCAAATGCTGCCAAAAAAAAAAAGGTTCAGTTCCAATATTTGCCCAGTCATAATCTGATACTTCTCTCTCTCTCTCCTCTTGTTTGAACTTTTACTCATTGCAGGCATTTGTGATAAAGAAATATATCACTATAATTTAAATCTAAAGGAAAGTGATGCAGCGAGAAGGCTGACAAAGTTACCCTCAACACCCAAGAATGGTGCCAAATTCAGGCATGTTTTTTGTCCAAAATTCTGTATGATCAATCCAAAATCATTTGGGTATTAATTACTTGATTGTTGTTTTTGCAGTGGGACTGAAGTATCATTGACAATTTTTGAAAGTGTTAATGAATTTCTGGCAGAAATTACTTGCTTTATTCGAAAGGTCCGATGCTTAAACTTAACTAATGGTTTGAATTTCTGTTCTCACTTTCAGTATCTTCCTCAAAGATGGTAGTTCTTGGCCTATTCTATCACCTGATTTTGATTCTTTTGGTTTCTTTTTGTCGTTGTTTATTAATTTACCAGATGCTCATTTTGAAGATTCCTGTAAGTTCAACATCTCAACTTCCTTGAAGGCTCTATGTTTTGAAGATTTTGCTAAGAGTAATTTTTTCATATTGCGAAAGACTATTTTCTTAATACTACATTATTGTTATCCCGTATCCTTGTGAAAATAGAAGCTTGGGTAACTTTTTTTATTAACAGTGACATCGTGTTGCATTCTGTCAGTTTCTTGAGTTGACTTACTGTTAACTGCAGATATATTATGGGGATGCAATCCTACGAGACCATCATGTTATGACTTTCACTCTTAGGTTGGAAACAGATAGTTGGACATCCAATTTGTTTCATAGGCATGATGATATGTGGCTATATGTCTTCTTGTCAGGGCCACAAGCAATGACAACATTCCAAGACAGAGAAAGCTCTTTGCAATATTCACCTCAAGTGGGCGATTTGAATCTTCAAACAAAACCTTTTCTCTTTCTCCGTTGGAAATCCACTCAAGAAGGAGATTAGGGATTGTTTTAATTTAATGCTTGCACGTTAGGAAGGGCTAACTAGGTAGCTCTATATCTGCATTTTTGGACTTATGTGAAGAGGGAGATCTTTTGTGTTGTTTTGGTACTCATACTTCATATCAGAGTGCTTCATTTTGTTGCTTAGAAGAGCTATTTTTATGTGCTTGCTTGTATACAAAAGTGGTTGAGTCGGTTCAAGTTTTTCCAGTTGCTGGTCGGGAGCCAAATTTCTCCTCTCCCTTTGTCATGCAATGAAGACTTAAGTCTTGTATTAAAAATTTTACCCTACTTTAACCAATGAAGTTCAGATAGTGCTTTTCATTTTGCACCCATACTGGAAAGTTCTCTTATTAATTTGTAGCTACACTTTTTGTGTTAACATCTGCATTTGGATACGTTCCGGTTTAAAATGAAAAGTATTTACAGGCATATACCCAACATTTTTCACACCCACCTTTGTTGCTTGTGCTAAAATTCTCACTCTTCCTTTGCTGTTATTAGCACGTAACTCTAATTACTTTAGTCAAACTCCATATTTGGGTCCTAAGAATAGCTCTTTAATGTAAAGACCACAAAAAAGATGCTTCCCTAGTTTGATGATTAGATATCACATTGTTAAAGCACTTCATTCTGGACTGACATGAGAAGTTGGTTGACTATATTAGGATCATCCTGGTTTGAAATAATTATTGCATATGCCTAACTAGAGACCGGATATCTTCATTAGTGGGTTTGATGCTTTCTTATGATCTATTCGTGTAATCCATTAGTGTAAGTACTCATGACTTATGTAGGCAGGCAAGAAAACTGTGAAATCTGCTGGTTTAATTGATAGGTCACCACGAGAAGTATCACGCTGGAATCAGTTCGGATTTTTTTTTTCTTACTGTAGTTATAATATGAAATTGTCTTAGAGAATCTAGAGCAAGGCCTTAATGAAAATGAACGATATTATTGATTTCTGTAAATACCTAATTTCCCCTGCCAATACCTTTTCATTTATGTGTTTTTTCTTTCAGATTCTGTTTTCATTATCCTGCATTACATCACAAGACGTGATCTAAACTCAACTCCCTCCATCCCAAAATAGCTGCTTTGACGGGCTTAAGGAGGCACTGAATGCATGAATTAAATTAGATGTTTTGATTTCATTTTTACCTCTCTAAGTTGATTCGATCAATTCCAAGTTATTAAGTTTTTTGAAGGAGCGGTATATTGGAAAAGTTGTCATTGTAAATGCTTGACTTTTCAAACAGTAAAACATTTTCGGACATGAAAAAAGGATATAAACCATCATTTCAGGGTGGATTAAAATTCTTAAACCTAATTTAATATATGTTGCTTCCGTTTCACTTAGGATTTTTTTTGACCATCGTACTAATTGGAGAATATCAATTTGACCATTGTACTTCTTTGGGAACGGATTGCACATGTTGGGTATTGATAAGGACACAAGTTCACAAGGACTATCTTCAACCTAATTTAATATTGTTGGGAACGGATTGCACATGTTGGGTATTGATTGTCAAATTGATATTCTCCAATTAGTACAATGGTCAAAAAAGTAGTTATTCTTTTTACTTATTACGAAGTTACGAACTATTGCTACAATAGATATTATTGAAAGACTAAACATTTACCCATTTCCCAAAGAAGAAGTCTTTTTTGAATAAGACTTTCATCCTTGGATCGTTGGAGATGTCTTTGCTTTTATGATTTGTTATCATATTTCTTTTGCTGCCTCCGTAAAATCTGTTGGAGACTGCTGTTGTGCCTGGGCCCTGGGCCCATCTAACTAATCCTCTACCAAAAACTTTCTCTATGGATTCTTAGTTTTATGGATACTGATGCTGCTTATTGATCATCTTTGGCTTCTCAGAAAGTTGCAGTTGAACTAGTGGTTGACCGCGCTGAGCTTCCAGGATGCCAATGTGATAAAACTATCCTAGCAAATGAATGTAATCCTTTACCAGCAGAATCAAATATTGCATGCCTGAAGTTAGGCCTTGAAGATTACGTCCTCAAGCATGGAAATAGAGTTGAAAATATTTGCCACTCTTGCTTTCCAAGTGGGTGAGTCCTATGTGCCAAATGCATTGTCAAGCGTACTAAATTGAGTTCCTCTCACATTAATATTGTTGATAGAATGAGTCGGATTGCTGTAATTACACCATCACATTAAGTTTTCTTGATCGGGTCTCAGTTAAATTACAACACCATCTTGATTCTTGATAGCTATTTCCTTTTTTCAACGTGTTCCTAAAGTACTTTTTTTCTGGTTCATCCGCCGTACTATCTCGTATTTGAATCATACGCTTTGTTATGCATACAAGAGCAGAGTGCATGTCAATGCCTTGATATCTTTATGGATCAGTAACTTTACAAGCGTGTACCAGAAGTAAGGCTTGAACCCCCTAGGAAACAACTTTTGTCTAATGTTTCATCTTTTTTGGAGCATGCACTCTAAAAGCATACTGATTTTCTGGAATTGAAAGTTGTTTATATGTAGTATATAGTGCTATGTAACTCAGGGTCTAGTTATTTGGCATACCAGTTTTTGGTCAATAACAGTAGACGTAGCATTGTTAACAGTTAAACATTGATGTAGGATTGTTTTTCACCAGAATCTTGGAATTAAGATTGTTTTCAACTCATTTATTTAGAGCGTTAGAAGTTTGTATTCGCCAAATAACTGTAGGAAGTTCTAGTTCTTTCATTTGTATAGTTAAGCTATGAGGAATTAGTCAGCTTTCAGTAATTGTAACAGTATCACTTTAAAATGTAGTTGATGTTTCTGATTTGTTGCACTCTAACTATTTTTAGGGAATGTCTGAAAGTTGGAAGTGGTGTGACTTGCTGCACAGAAAGCAATAGATGTACTGAAATGATTATGGAAGCTGTAATTATCATCAGCCAATCATCACAGCAAATGAGTCCATGCTTCAGGGAATCGGGCACCAAAACTGAGGTCAGTTTGTTTTATCAGCTTTGTTCTAGTGTAAATCTTTCTGTGAAGGAAGGTATACAAGTCTAAGATATGTCTTGTTTTGTCAGTTTAGAAGTGAACAGATGGAAAGGCGTTAACTGTGCTTTCAGAAGTTATTTTAGGTTAAGGCAGCAGGGATAGACCTACATAATGTATCTTCCTATCACCTTCAACTTATTACTTGTAAATTTACCAATAGGCAATGGTCAACTACTCAACACACCGCAGGTCTGAAGAATCATGTTCCTGGTAGGCTGCTTCCGATATGTATCTCCTCTGTTTCTTGGTGGCTAAATCCAAATGAAATTCCCAAAACATTAATTACAATTCTGGCTCAGTGAGCCTTAATATTTCTCTGTAGAATTCCAGACATAGCTCTGCATATTGTTTTAGGTGCCGAGTATGTTGAGAGCTTTTCTTTTATAGATAATTCAAAATAGTGAATTTAGAAAAAGTCGTTTAGGACAAGTGCAGTTCATGTGATGGTTGGGAGAAACTGATAGATATAATGATCATTGAAGTTTTGATAACTAGATCGGAGAACATAGTAGAAGTTATCATAGACAGTAGAGCCTTCAGTGGACATCATTAGACCATTGAGATCTGAAAAGACAGCTTCTGAAGTAAACATACATGGGGTGCATGAAATCTAATATTAGTTGATAACTTGCAGCATTTTGGCTTGGTTAAACCTTTTCTTCTTACCAAAGATTAAAATAGTAGCATCAGTCCTTAATTTGCAGTGCTTGGTTTGCATGAATCTCTGTTGCCAATTCAAATGTCACAAACTCTTAGAAACAATAGCCGTTCAAGAGACATCAGGCAACAAAGTATATCATGTTTCACACTCACCTTCAGGGGCAAAACCCAAGTTGGGAGCCATACAGAGGTGCTCTGATATGCACAAACCAAACAGACTTCAACGTATACCGACATAGTGGGGGAGTAGATGCAGGCAGGAAAACTTGAGCGCAAAACCTTGGAAGACCGAAGTGTTTCCATTTTAGGTTACCAACCAGTCTAAAAGCTTAAGTTGTTGAGGAAAGGGCTCAACAACGAAAATATAATGCTTAACACAACAATTGAAAGAACAGTATCAACTGCTTTCTTCATCATCTTTTTTTCTTTTGTTTTAAATTTTGAATGACCAACATATCCATTTTCAGGTTTTACATTTTAAGGACTTTGCACCTTGTTCAGTTTCACAATCATCTCTAAATGGATTGACAAGCATTGATTGGAAAAAATATGGGCTGATATTGAAGAACATCTCTAATCAAGATGGCTGTTTATTTCTTGAATGGGATAACCTGCCACCAGATTTTCACATTGATATCGCCGTCCATTGTTACCAGACTCAATATCCTTCATTATATGCTTCATCATCTCATTCTTAACAATGCGTGGATCTATATGCCTTTTTTTTTTTTAACTTATGGTACACTTTATGTATACTTCTATTTCTTAACTCGCTGCCAAGGTGATAATGCCAGCAGCAAAGAAACGAACTGGATCTGAACGAAATCTTACTAGAAAAGCTGTCAAGCTTGCAATTGACGACTTAAAGGACAAAAATGCTGGAGTTCTTCTAAGTGCACATGCTGCCAAGGTGCATCTCTCTCTCTCTCTCTCTCTCTCTCTCTCTCTCTCTCAAACACACACAAATACACACACTGCCTCTCGCTAAAGTAGGTGCCTTTATCGATGTTTTAGGTGTGGTATCCCCTTCAATAGATACTGCTAGCAAATGGTTATGCTAAAATATTTGTGTGTACAATTTTCTACTATTTATTACATAAAATCATTGAAATAATTGGTCAGAGGCAGCTGAGAGCTGAATGTTATTGCTGAATAACTAACTTCGAAGTATACATGCCTGACCAATATCTGTCCTTCATTGTCATGAATCAAGGAAAGGTTAGGTAGAATATAAACTTAATATGGTGAATATAGCGATCCATATGCTTGTTAGTGTTGGAAGGGGTATAATTTGCAAAAAAATTGTGGAGTATGTATAATCTTTGGTCATACCTCCTTGGATAATGAATTTAATTTATGAATTATTGTGAAAATTTCTTGAAGAAGATCTGTTATAGATGAACTAATAGTTGTCCGTCAATACGTAGTAAAGGGTTCCAGGGTACTGTATGCACTTAACTTTTTAAAAGAAGTAAAAATGTACTTTATGCTGGAAAACTATTTTTTTGCCCATTGTACAATTTGGGGATAACTAATTTGACAAACGTACTTTCAATATTCAAAATGTGACCAATGTACTCATGATTTGTGTTCAATGTTGTTCTTATCGTTAAGTGTCCATTCAATTTTGTAAACGGAGAGATGACGTGGACTACACCAAATAAACAACTTGTGGCACTTAACGGCAGTGTTCTAAAAAAAAGCCTAGGCGCGCGCCTAGGCCCCGCCTAGGCGCTAGGTGCCACAAGCCACCTAGGGCACCCAACCCACTGTTTTTTTATTTTTAAAAAGCTTTGGCCCTAAAGAACATCATTTTAGGCTTTTTTTATATATATAAAAATCATTTATACTGTTGCAGCATGTGTTATGGACATCTAGTATATAGAGTTATTGATTATTGCTGAGTTATTTTGAACTTTGGAATGATATTTAGATTATTTGCCTATTCGGTGATATTTACTATTATTATATTTGAAAGTTTAGTCCTTGTTAATTAATAATTAGGTTTTATTAAGAAAAAAATCAAAAATCAGGGTAATTATACCATAATTCTAATCCCACCTAATCTCCCTAGGCGCTAGGTGCTAGTCTGGCACCTGGCGCTCGCCTAGGATGGGCACTTAACGGAAGGGACCATATTGAATACAAATCATTGGTCGCATTTTGAATATTGAAAGTACGTTTGACAAATCGGTTACCCCCAAATTGTACGATGGGCAAAAAGGTTATTTTCCCTACTTAATGCAGAGGATATGAGTTAACCCATCAGAAAGGGACTTGGTCCACTGTTGGGATGTGATCACAAGCTTCTATAGACAGGGCTCTATGCCAAGTGACAGTCCATCACAAGAAATCCAGACAGTAAATTTTTGAAATTCTTCAGTAAGTTTTAGCAGTCTCCAATCGCAGGACGGTCATTCCCTTTATCTCATGAGCTGTTTCTTAAGGTTTTCCATTGAGTTGACATCCAGAGAGCCTGAGTATGAACTCATTTGCAAGTGTTGTAATGGTGTAGTTATAAAGTACATGAAACTCTGATGATTGATTTTGTGTTTGGACTTATTAGCCTCTGAAATCTGAACATTAATAAGGATGTTCAGTTCCAGGTTTAGGTGATAAATCAGAGCTCGTTTGGTACAGCGTTTACAAAACGCAGTGTTTTAAAAACGCAGCGTTTTAAAAAACGCAGTGTTTTAAAAACGGAGGTCTTTCCTTATAAATACGTTTGGGATATCACTTCAATACGCAGCTTTTTTTTTCCTAGGAGCGTTTTAAAACCTGCGTTTTGGGAAAAAGCTGGGAATTCCAGCGTTTTAAAACGCAGCTGCGTTTTGAAAACGCTGCGTTTTCTGCCGCAGTATTGAAACACATTTTTTGCAAATAAGCTACGTTTTATCCCTGCGTTTTGGCCAAAACGCTCGACCAAACGAGCTAAGTCATGGTGTTAGATTCTTCAATCATAAATCACAATCTTCTGTTGTTCTATCCAAGTTAATGAGTCTGTGTCTTTGTATTCTTACTGTTGAGATCTCAAGGGTTTGACTTGTAAATCGAATAGTGAAATCTCATCTGTTGTTTTAGTTGTGAGCGAAATAGCTCTCGATGACCCAAATGAATAGTCATACTTTTATGTTGAGTTTGTCCCCTAAAATCACATAACCAAATTTAAGCTGTAGATTTTCACTATTTTTTCCATTTCTTTCTTTATTTTGAGAAATATGATATTCCTTTAGCGTGTCATACAGAAAAAGATATAATTTTAGTGCAATTTGAAAGAAATATATAAAAGTGAATGTACAATTTTAAAAATGGCTTCCCAAATGTGACTCTTTTTCGGGGAAGGAGTGTATATTGGATTCCATCCACACGCAAAGTAAATGCTGCTAAAAGGTTTTCCCTTATTTTTCTTTCCTTTTTTTTTTTTTTTGGGGAGAATAACATGGCTTCCCAACCAGTCAATTATCTCCAAATTGATAAATAAATGGCAGGTGGTAATAGAAACCATCTTTCAAATTTAATGCTGAAGTTTCTCAGCTGTTGCCTTCCTCAGATTTGCAGTTATGCTCCTGATCTTGCAAGAACTATGGCTGGTCTGATCTTAACTTCCAATGACTTGAATTTCCAAGAAGAATGCATTTCTCTTCTTGAGCTGCAGTGCCAGGAAATAGAGACAGATACTGTTGAAAACTGCATAAGAGAGCGAATTATTTCAGTCATTGAGCTGAACGACAGAAGGCCTCAGAAAAGCAGAGAAGCTGCACCGTTTCTTTTTGAAGATGAAGGCTTCGAGGATCCTGAGTTCATGGAAGAAGAATATGAAGAAGGTGAGGAAGTTCTTAGTTCTCTGGATCTATAGAAACCTCTTTGCATCATACATCACACATCATTTTAGTTCTGAAGAATACTCGACTATAGTCAATTTTTCACTAGGATTGCTGATAATTATGAGATCCATAAAAGAATATGAGAACTTGAAGTCCAGTCATGCAGTGCTGATTTCTCCAAGTTTTATAGTAATTTTGACATTTCATACTAGCATTCATAGGTTCAATTGCCAGCATTATCTTTAACCTTGATGGATCTTTGGAGCTATTCAATGACTTGTGTTGCCATTGGAAGATAGGTTTTTTTTTTTTTAAAGTAGCTTATGGTAGTTTAAGGATAATTTTTTTATATTATTTTTAATCAAAATAAATGATTAAGCTACTGTTAGAGTAGCAACCATTGTACATAGGATACCCACTTAAAAAGTATCTTGACAAATAGCCCATTTTTCTTTTTCAAAGTTACCCTTGTTTTATAGTATGGTCGTATGAATGACCTAGGCAATACAAGGATTTCTTTGTAATTTGGTATCTAAGGAGACAACCCACCTATTACTCCCTAGTTCCTCGCCTTTTTTTCTCTCCATTTTAGCAACAGACCCCCGCCCAGAAAGAGCAGCAACAATGAAGAGTGATAACCGAAGAAATTCATCACCATGACCGGAGCTCATGGTTAAAATTCTGGTCGATAGTATTCATGATTTGAATTCTCTCCATAGAAATATTGTTCTCATGACAGTGACTTGATTTGATTTTTCTAAACATTTTTAATACCTCAAATAGAGAACCCAGCAAATTGGATGGGTGTACTGCCACCAAAACTTTTTCCTATTTGAATAATCTTTGGTGCCGACATTCTTAATTAGTCACCGTCCATTTTTACGTCCCTTTGTTGGAGATTTGCTGGACATGGATAACAGAGAGAGATGGAGTAAAAATTTGGCAGGGGGCTATTTATGACGAGTACATATATCGAAGACAGGTAGTTCTGATGGTTGTTGTAGCTTCGTCTCACGGCCATGTAATGACAGGGGAAGGAAGTGAACACGAGGGGATTACAAAGAGCCCATCCTAATTTTGACCTAGCTTTCGTAGGTCAAATTACAAAGAGCACATCTTAATTAATTTTGACCTTTCGTCTAGAAAATGAGGGCTCTTTGTCAAGATACCATTGAAGTGGGTATCCTAACAAAACCCATTTATATATATATATATATATATATATATATATATATGAGTATTTAATGGTTACTTTTTTATTTAACCATCAATGGTTACTCTCATTATCAACCATTGGATCAAAAATTAAAGGTTGAGATTTAATACATTAAAAGACAAATGCAATTAATGCAAGTAGGTGAGTCATTTAATGCATTAAATCTCAACCTTTAATTTTTGATCCAATGGTTGATAATAAAAGTAACCATTGATAGTTAAATAAAAAAGTAATCATTAAATACTCCTCCATATGTGTATATATATATATATATATATATATATTGGTTATTTTAAAAATATAATCATCAATAGTTATTATTATATTAATTATTAAAAATTAATGGTCAAGATTAATTGCAATTCACCTACTTGAATTAATTATATTTTTTAACTAACCAATTAATCTTGGCTATATATATATATATATATATATATATATATATATATATAGAAAGAGAGAGAGAGAGAGCAGTTTCCTGGAGAACTGTCAAAAATTTTAAACTGATGTCTAGAAGAGGGAATTTAAGATGCTTAACATAAACAACAGTTTAAAACAATGTCCACAGTTACATTTAGGAATTCTGTATAGCAATAAAAAGATTTCATTAATATTGTAAAAACATGTCATGTTGCAAGTAATTACATTCTATATGCAGATAACATCTATAATTTATATATGGATAACACTCTCAAGTATTCTGTGACTTCTTCTCAAGTCCAAAACAGATAAGTACTCTAGAGATGTCTAACAAAATAGAAAAATGATTCCACCAACTTTGAAGCTCTCGAGACCCAGATCTCTCTCAAGCAGCAGAGGGCGCTGAGATGTAGGAAATTGCAGGGTCCGACATTGAAACCATTAATGATGGCTTCGAGCAGGTTTCTCCTTCTGTTACAGGGATCTCTGCATTGAAATCTAGTGAATCGTCATTATAAATGTCCCACCATTTCGCAACTAACATCTTGATATCCTCTCTGTCCATGTTAGCTTCTTCGCCAGTGTACCTCCATGGCTTTGATCCCTGTGATTAGGAGAAAATACAGGCATAATTAGTGAGACGCAGTAGCTACTAATTGCTGGTTAGCTGAGAATTAATAGTTTTTGGGCTAAAAGAATATTTACAGCAGCACAATAGTGAACCACTTTAACTTTCTCGAGCTCAACATTCTCTGGGTGGCGCCATAGCATTGCCAGAACCAGGTTGTATATCAGAGGGATAGGCTTGTACACATTCTGGAAGAACTTGTTTAAGAAATCCTATCATGTGTAAGCAAGAGCAACAAAAAAGTTAGAATCTATTATTTATTGAAAGAGAATAAAAATAGAAGAAAACCTCTTAAGTAAATTAAAAGTGAAAACTCAGTCGTAACAACAAAATTATAATAACTTAAAAAATCATGGAAAGTGCACAAATGAGTATACAACTCACCTGTTCTGCAAAGGGTGTTGGCGTGGAGATCTGGAGAGTGTCAAGAAGTTTTTCATATGTTAAACGGCTAGGCTCAAAGACGAACATCCCAGCGTTGAAGTACAAGGGAGGAGGTGAACCCATCTCAGCTGGCCATTTGACCCTGTCTGGGCACTGCTGGCAGTACCCAACGGAGTATTGAGGTGAGTGACACCATGTCTTCTCGCAGAAGCAATCCATTACTGCATAGAAATACCCATCTGGTGTATCAAAAAGATGGTCAATGTTCTCGAAGACTTGGATGTCCGCATCTAGATAGATCATCTTGCTGTACTCCTCAAACTGAAACAGACCATAATATTTGTGTCAGAACTCCATATATCGTTTTTGTCCACTGTTTTATAGATTAAAATTATCATTTTGTAAAATGAAGGGGGCTGCCTTAGAAGTAACTTCTACTAGCTTCTGTGGAAGACATTTTCTTATAATTAAGCCCATTTTCCTCTCAAAGCTAAGTGTTCCTTTGAGATGAATTCCAGTGTCAAAAAAAGCTTCTTAAGGTTAAGAAAAGACTGCCGAACTCTAGCTAAGTTCTTCTAGCAGGCTAAATACGTAGGAACAATATGGGCTTTAAATTTGCAGTAAGCTTTACAGCTTCTTGTGTTTATGCAGAAGATTTACTGAATTGCCTGATCATGTTTAATTAACATGCACCTAAACTGTCCCTTAAGAAAGAATCTTCTAATCATGGAACAGATTATAAGTAGCAAGTAAGAATTAATTAGGATAGAATATTAGCGTACTTACATTCCAGATACGGAGCTTGGAGTAGTTGATCACATAATATGCCATTGCAAACTGAACTTGGTTCTCTGGTGGGTAAATAGGCTCAATCTCATGAACGATGCAGCCTTGATCCCTTAAGATCCGACGATGATCTTCAGGCACGTCTGGCAAGATTGCAACCACAAGAGGGTATGCACTCTTCACCTTCCGCAAACCCTTGGCCAATCCGACCACCCCTTTCACATAGTCACCATTCCCTGCCAAAAATGTCACATACGCTCGTTTCAGGTAGCATGCTGCGTTAAGAATTGAACCCTTTGCAGTGCCAGTGTAGGCATCCACGGGTACACCTGGTGCCATTTTTGGTAGGTTTGGAGAATATTATGCAGAAAAATGGTGTTTTGAGGAGTGTTGGGGAAGTAAATGAGCAACAGTACTACTTGCCTTTGTTCCTAATTCTTAGGAAGGTGCTCCTAGTCTCCTTAAATAAGTCCCAAATGAAACTTACATGCATGTTAAATGAAATCCAAATGAAACTGGAAAAAAAAAAAAAAAAAAAGTCTTTTTTTCATCTTTTCTTTTATTATTATATAAGTTTTGTGTAAAGATCTTCGGTTGTTTGTGGAAGGAATGAATGAACATTATTTGTTGTTCAAATTTCGTCCATCTAGACTTATCGTCAGGATCAACGGCTGTGATTTCATAAGTTTACATCACCTTCAACTGAAATAGATATCATTACATATACTTTTGTATGTATAAATGTAGAATATGCATATATTTTCTGGATATTTTGTATAATATTATTTTTCTTTTTCTTTTTCTTTTTTTTTAAGAAAATGACTGAAATGAGAAGGTATCAAGAGGGTGTCACTATCTTTCGGGGAATATTTTATGAATGAACGTACCGAAGGAATTTTGAATTACAGAAGTAAATTCTAGAACATTCTGCTAATGGTAGATAATGTTTTGACTACACGACAACTGGGTAGCATAATATCTTTTATATTTATTTATTTTTTAATCTTTTTTTTGTCCTTAATTAGCGTGGGAAGTAAAGATGATAAACGAGCTTATCCTAGCAGTTTTAGGCAAGTCTTAACTGGTCTGGGCTAAGCAGTCTAATTTTTTTGGGCCACTATTATTACGGACTTAACTCTAATCCTAGCAGACTTCGGGCTAATCTGGCCACTATCGGGCCACAACTAAAAAAATTAAAAAACGTTATGGATGTTAATTTTATTTTTATAAATATCTATAAACGTGATGGAGTATAAACTATAAAATTTTACTGTATTTAAATTTCAACACGTTTTATCTCAAAATAAATATTGAAATAGCTCTACTTTAGTAGTCTTATCCAAGAGTTTAGTTTATATTTCAGTATTTATTTACAAGAATACAAAGAAGACTTGTAGTGCAAATGATAAGTGTGTTTGATATTGGATTAGAGGGTTGCGTGTTTAATTCTCATGGTGATTGTTTTATGCATGTTTTAATTTTTTATGGTCTAATTAATATTATGACACCTAGCGAGTTAGTCCTAACGGGTTGCGGGATAAACGGGGTCATAAAGCCCTAATTTTAAACGGGCCAAGAAAATTGAGCTCTAACCTTATTTTTTTGGTTTAAACGGGCTAATCCTACGGGCCATTACCCTTTAAGTAGCGGTTTGTTTCCCTTGCTTAATAGATTTTTTAATGGGTGAATTACATGCCGGTCCCTTTTTAAACATTTGTAATCGCTCCAGTCCACTCATCTTTTTTGAAAATCGAAAAAAGGCATTTTTGGGGGAGAAAAAATGATTATGCCATTAATGAAAGAAAAACACGCATGCATCAGTAACCCAAGGCATCGCGATAAGTTATCTAAGGCATCGCGTGGGTTAATCATCGTGATGAGCAACCAAGGCATCGCGCTGAGCAACCAAGGCATCGGGATGAGAAACCAATGCATCGCAATGAGCAACCAAGGCATCGCGATGCACCACTTTTGCAAATTAGGGCATTGCGATCATCGCAGCGCGCCTTAGGGAACAAATTGGTGCACGCCTTAGCGAGTAGGGGGGTCAACTGAAAAAATTGAATTGTCGTTGCTCGCTAGGGCGAGCTTTCCGTTGCTCGCTAAGGCGAGCTGTTGCTCAATCCATCCATTTTAGTTTATTCACAGAGACAAAAAACGATGCTTTACTTTGTGCATCGCGATGCTCTACTTTGTGCATCTCGATGCTTCATTTCAGGTCGATCCCCATTACGTTGCTCAGGTATCAAGGCATCGCGATGTGAAATTTCGGCATCGCGATGAGACATCCTTATATCGCGATGCCCAATTCGGTGCACATCCTTATATCGCGATGCTCAATTCGGTCCCCAATTCAAAAATAGTATTTTCTGGTAGAGAAATTATGCACAAATGTAGTACTAAGTTAGGATGACAGTATATGATTGATTTTAAAAAAATTCGAAGCTTAAAACATAGATTAAAGTGGCCAAAACAGCCCAAGAACAAGGAAAAACAAGATGAACTCAGAAAATTTGAATTTGATCAAATTGTGATCAAATTCGTGTTCTATGGATGAAAATTTAACTATTTTTTTTTTTTCGTTTTCACGTTTGTTTTATGAATTTATATTAAATGCTATGAAGCTTTCAAGCGTAGGAGCTGGGCTGTGAAAGTCAATCTTCATCATCAAAGAGACGGGGGTATTTTAGGAAGAAAATTCTCAAAGTGCCTTTTTCCGATTTAAAAAAAAAAAGGTGGATTGGAGAGAATAAAAACTTTTCAAAATGTACCTGCCAACAATTTTCTGGTTTTTGATCTAGATTTTGCCATTGACTTGTCCGCATCAAATGGGCAAATGAAGGAGATCCTTCCTCCCAAAAGGTCTAATGCTTAGTTGTCCAGTTATCTTCAGTATATAGAAATAAAATTTGTGCATCAGGAATAAAATGTATGCATCGCAATGCAACAAAACAGTACTTTTTAGTACAATTTTGTGTATCGCGATGCACACTTTGATGCATTGCATAATGTTATGCATCGAGATGGAATAAAACAATACTTTTTAGTAAAATTTTGTGCATCGTAATGCATCAATTTTATTTTGCGATACATCAATTTTGAAACGGACATGAATGCATGGTGAGATAAAAAAACTGAATGCGAGATCCTTAAGGTGAGCAATTAACCTCGGAAATGATGCATCGCAAGTGTAATGTTGTGTATCGCGATGTATTAAAATAATATTTTTTTAGTACAATTTTGTTTTGCAATGCATTAATTTTGTTTTACAATGGATAGCGTGTCTGTTCCGTTTTTTTAAGGTCATAGATGACATATTGCAAGAAAATGTATTTTTTTCGGTTTGAAACAAGTATAGAGTATTAAACTAGTTGTAAATTTATCAAACGTGACTGACCCGCACTTCGCCCTAGTATGTATTCCAAAGGCCATAGATTTGACCAGAAGGAAATTTCCATATCATTGCATGTGTTTTATTACTAGACATTTTTAGTGAGGTGCATCACTTATAGTAATAGTCGTTGTATGTGAAGAGCTGTATTAATCTATGTATAGTGTATACAAGCTTGAAATTACTAGTCATCCAGGTCCCTAATTTTGCCAATTTCCTAATTAGAGCCACAAATCTACCAATCCTTGTGGTTTAAAGACTAATATTAAGGTTTTGTGTATTTGTACGTCAGAGTAAAAAGGTCAACATATAATGACATTACAAAAGGATTGGATTGAGAATGAAAACGTTCAATGCATGCGCTTGGTTCGTATTTATGAATTGTAACCCCCACCCCACGACTTAACTTTAATCAATGAATGAAAACGTTCAATTGCACGTGCTACCTTGAACTTTTAGAATTTGCTATTTCACTCCTTCAATTTTAAATAGACTTTTAGAATTTGCACAAGGACCCCTTTGAACTTCAACGCCTTGAATCATGTCGTATCTTAGTTGAGCTTTTTAGCTCGTACTCTTTTAATCGGGCCAATAGGAACTTCACTTGAAGCCCTTGATGGTGGGTGTCATGTGCCATGATTCTCATCATTAGTGGAGACTTTCAATTATAAAAATCAGCTCATCAACGTGATCACTTATTTTATTTGTGTGATTCCTACTTTTCAAACACAACTTAAATATTAGTGACCATGCATTTTCGTACTCCCTCCCTCCACCCCCGCGCCCTCCCTTCTTCAAAATATATATATATATATATATATATATATATTAGTATTATTTGAAGAATGTACAAACAAGTAAAGTTACAATTTAAAAAATTTGATTAGTGAAATGAGACTAACGAAGAGAAAATGAATTTGGTTTACTCAACATTGATTTTTTAATCCTCTCTCTATGTGTCTCTTACAAAATCCAAAAGCACCGACATAATAGTTCAAGAGCAGTCTAAACTCTTTCTGGAATCAAAATTATATAAAATTAGTGATGGGGCGCGGGAGCGAAGACTTTTCAGGACATATGTATGGGTATGGCTCGTAGTAACTAATTAGAGCGACAAGAACAAGGTGGTTTCAAGACAAATGTTTTGTTAGGTCATAAAGTGTATGCACCATATATACTTGTGGCCAAGAATTTTCCCAAATTACTAGCAAACCAATGAAAATAAATAAGCCAAGTAAATAATTCCCTCATTTCAACCAAAAAATTATATTTTTAACTTTTTAGAGTCAATTGAATTAAAATTGACCGACGATTTATATAAATTTATTTATTTTTAACGAAAATAATGTTAGATTTACAATTCTTTCTATATCTTTTGGTACAATCAAGCCTTGATGAAGGGCTAAATTGTCCTTCATCAAGGCTTAGAAGTAACAAAAGTTATAAAAATAGTTACAATTTTGTCTTTTATCAAGGTTTAGTTATAGCAAAACTTGTAGACTTGTTGTAATCCTAGCATTTTCTTTTGACAAAGTCATGTAAATTTTAATCCATAGTTTTTTTATATATTTTTTTTAACGAATGAAATTTTATTTTTGAAAATATAATTAAACTAAGATAAATTTTGACTTAATTTAGTCACATATTAATTTTTAAAAATAAAAAGTGAACTCTTTGGTCGAGATGAATAGAGTACTAATTAAAAAGAGAGGTGCTAAACGCATTCCCTCTGGCGAAATTACTAACTTGTCCTCGTCTGTTATAATGTATATTTTGTAAAATATACATTTTTGCCAAAAATAAATAAATAATAATAATTGGATATACGCCTGGACCAGGTGCATGTCCAATATATATATTTTTTTTTGTAGAAGTATACATTATAATACAATAATAAAGCAATATATATATATAGGGGAGTATTCAACGGTTACTTAAAAAATATAACCATTAATGGTTACTATTATAACAACTATTGGATTAAAAATCAATGGCTAAGATTAACTGACCATTAAATCTTAGTCATTGATTTTCAATCCAATGATTGTTATAATAGTAACCATTGATGGTTATATTTTAAAATAACCATTGAATACTTATATATATATATATATATATATATATATATATATATATGGGAGAGTATTTAATGGTTACTTTTTTATTTAACCATCAATAGTTACTTTCATTATCAACTATTGGATCAAAAATTAAAGGTTGAGATTTAATGGTTAGTTGAAAAATGCAATTAATGCAAGTAGGTGATTCATTTAATGCATTAAATATCAACCTTTAATTTTTGATCCAATGGTTGATAATGAGAGTAACCATTGATAGTTAAAAAAAAAAGTAACCATTAAATATTCCCCCATATATATATATATATATATATATATAACACAAAATATATAAAAAAAATATACATATTAGAAGACGAGGACAAGTTAGTAATTTTGCAAAGGATGCGTTTAGCGTATAGGGGGGCTGCGTTTAGCGTCTATGATTAAAAATCATCTTTATAAATTTGGTAAACTTCAAAAACACCCCCTGAACTATGACTCATATTTAACCCGGTACCTTAAACTACTAACTCGGGCGAGTCGACCCCTTCCTCAGGTCATACCCAAAAATATTCACCCATACGTTACTTGAATGTTATCAAGTTAACAGAAAATAAAATGTGCATTGCTCATGCCAACAAAAAGTCATTTTTAAGACAATTTTGGCCATTAAGTCAACATGTCAAGTTCTTCTTCCTCCTCTAATCTCCTGGGTTCTTCACCTTAATCATTCCTCTATCAAACCCAAGTTGAAAATCCATGGCAACCACCTCAAATTACAAAACAAAATTCAGCTAATAATCATTATGATAATACACTAAATAACTTCATATGTAAAAGATTACAATTACATACTCCAAAATCAAAGGCTAAGCGATCTAGAGCCCAAACTCTACTAATTGCACAAACTAAAAAACTTAAACCTACTGCAAAAACTAAAACTAAAATAAAATATTTATATCCTAGCAACTGAAATTTTATATTCACTAGCTACAAAAACAATACAACAAAATTCATCCCAAATTGAACATAGACATATATGCTGAATATAGAAAATACACACTACTCTGTTTCTTAAAGAGCACACCGAACATGATTTATCAAAGACAAAATTGTACATGATTTATGCATACTCATTCTATCCAAGTATATCAATTGCCATTTCTTCAAAATATAAAATAAAAAAAAGGAAAAAATAGCAACAATGCAGTAAAAGTTTACAAATTTTATGAAGAATTTATTTAACTAAAAGAGATATACTGTATTTCTTTTGGTTAATTAAGAAAATTAAATCAACAAAAATACTTGCTGGATTCATTAACCCACCAATTAACAGATCTCCTAAATGATTAAAACCAAAGCCTAATAAAAAGCAAACCCAGTATTTGCCAACACAAAAAATAATAATAATAATAAGTAAGAAACCTAGTTGAAGACCACGCCTTGGTCCTTGTCGAAGTTTCTCTCTCGATTTTGCTGGGATTCTTCCTCAACAGCGCCCCAATCTGCGTCACAGATGATAGAGATGGGACAGATGTTGAGGAGGAGGATGGAATCGCGAGGACTCGAGTAGTTTTTGGATGCTCCAGTGACAACGTGGATGCTTTTGTCACTTAGATCGACGCTAATTGTAATCTTGCGGTGGTTTTTAGAAGTGGGTTTGAGAATTCGAGCGACGGTTGACTCCAATGGCTCTTTTTAGACCTCTCTCTATCTCTTTCTCCCTTCACATCGCCGTCTTCATCCTACATCCATCTCTGCCGAAGCGACCCACCAGCCACCATCTGCGGATATGTGGGCGTTGGTGACAAATTAGGGTTTCGTGAAGTTGGGAAAAATGGGAGAGAGTGTGAGAGAGAGAGAGTCTGTGAATTAGGGTTTCGTGAAGTTGGAAAAAATGGGAGAGAGAGAGTCTGTGCTAAAATAATCACAAAAATTAAAGGGCAACTTTGTCTTTTTAACAATTCCGTTAGCTCCGTTACGAAAAGTGAGTTAGATGGACTAACTCACTCGAGTTCTTAGTTCAAGGGGGTATTTTTTGTCCGTACATAGTTCAGGGGTGTTTTTTGAAGTTTACCCTTATAATTTGGGGTTTATTTTAATACTGTAATTTTTTGTGTTTTGCGGTTGTCTTGCTTTTCTGGTTTTGGGGTTGTCTACTTTTCTCTCTCATTTACGACTGACTTAATGCAGAGATCTCCCAAGTCCTCAAGAATCATGATGGACCAAGTCCACGGCATCATTAATAAGTTTAGTTTGTACTTTGTTCTACGGTACTAGTTTACCATTATGCCCTTTTACCACCCTCTCCTAGACTCTTCTACTACAATCTTACATGCTCGTTCATAGTCATCAACCCCCAAGTAGTGTTTGAGAGAGAGACAAATTAAGTAAGGTTTGAGATAGATGTACCTCCATGCTGCGGCGGAAGGCGATGACGGTGTGCAGGTAGGGGTGGCTGCCGCGGCTCTAACTTAATTGGGAACTAAGTGCATGAAAAATAAAATTAAGGCATAATTTACGTAGCTTTATAACTATTCAGCTTTTTATTTATTTAAAATATACTAATCTAGTCTTTTGAGATGTAAATGTATTAATTAATATTCATATTTTAATTTTTCTACTATTCCTTTTTCAATTGATAACATTGTTAATATATTTAATATTTGTTGTGACATAGTTAATTTTAAGTACTATTTTATTAATTTCAATTTTGAAAAACTTCTTTCGGCCGGAGCAACCGTTATAGGTAGTGTTAAAGAACGAAAGTCGATATTGTTCAAAAATTGAAATGTTTAGTTGATTTGAATTTTTTTTTGTTAATTTCCATATGATGGAAACTTTTTTTTTTTTACTAGCTAGCCATTATAACTTAATAAAGTAACTAGAATGGCTTCCTTTTTTTAAGGCTTAATAAATTGGAGCAAATATGTGATTAATTATAAAAAGAGTGAATTATAGGCCGGTCCCTTTTTAAACATTTGTAATCGCTCCAGTCCACTCATCTTTTTTAAAAACCGAAAAAAGGCATTTTTGGGGCGAAAAGACGATTATGTCATTAATGAAACACACGCGTTTCAATAACCCAAGGTATCGCGATGAGTAACCAAGGCATCGCAATGAGAAACCAAGGCATCGCGATGAGCAACCAAGGCATCGCGATGCACTACTTTGACATCACGATGCACTACTTTGGCATTGCGTTGCACTACTTTGGCATCGTGATGCACCACTTTGGCATCGCGATGCACCACTTTTGCATCGCGATACACCACTTTTGCAAATTGGGGCATCGCGATGCAACAATTGGTGCATCGCAATCATCGCAGCGCGCTTTAGGGAACTTGATTTTCGTTTACCTTTCGGGGGCGTTGCCCCCGAACCCCCACGAGGGACGCTGTCCCCTCGACCCCTACAACCTGTCGATCTCCGTTGCGTTGCCCAGTATACTGCGATTGGAGAATTAAAGGCATCGCGATGCCCAATTTTAGGCATCCCAATGCCCAAGTTAAGGCATCGTGATGCCCGATTTAATATAATATCAAAATCAATCAAAATGGTTGTTTTTGGTTGAAAAATTTACATACAAACATGGTATTGACTTCCTATAACAGTATGGTATTGATATTATACAAAATTCAAACTCAAATCATTGATTAAAGTCTCAAAATTAGTCCAAGAACATCTCCCTCTGTTTTCGGACAGCACACTGTCAAGCTCGATTTTGATCTCAAAAATAGTATTTTTTGGTAGAAAAATTGTTTACAAATATAGTACTAAGTTAGGATAACAATATGATATTGATTTTAAACAAATTTGAAGCTTAAAACATACATTAAAGTGGCCAAAACAGCCCAAGAACAAAGAAAAACGGGATGAACTCAAAAAATTCGAATTTGATCAAATTCGTGTTCTATGCATGGAAATTGATACCTAAACATGAGGGAAGACTATATTAACAACATGAAATCATTTATACAACAATTCGAACCTCAAATCTGAAGCAACGATGTTGTTGAGGGCATTTTAGGAAGAAAATTCTCAAAGTGCTTTTTAGCGGTTTAAAAAAAAAAAGGGTGGACTGGAGAGAAAAAAAGTTTGGGAAAGTGGACCAGCCAGTAATTTCTCCTTATAAAAATACAGTTACTATATATAAGGTCCTTAACTATCTCTTTATATATAATTATATATTAGGGTCTAAAATCATGGAGGGCCTAAGGCAAGTGACTCATTGTCCTCTTAATTGAAGCCGCCCCTGTGTGTAGGAAGAGAGAGGCTGCGGATGGCGCTGTGTGAGGGAGGAAGAGGAGGAAGAGGGAGGCGTGATGAATGTGATTATGAAGAGTCGTTGGTTAGGTTTTGAGTATTAAGTATGGCTTTCTGAAATAAATATTTTGTAAAGTTTGTATCAATTATTGGTGTAAGGTCATAAAAAATAATTTGTCGGGTCAAAAAGTTATACTTGATATATACAACGTGTTTGAGAGAGAGAGAGAGAGAGTTGATTTTAAAATGGTTAGATGAATAAAAAAATATTCATTAACTTTAGGCCTTTTAAAAATGCATCTTTTTCGAAATACAACTATTTTATAACTCAGTTTTTCTGAAAAGCATTTTTTTTTCCTGTAAATTCGTTTGATGTCTCATTCTAAAAAGTCAATTTTGTAATGACAATGTTGTTGACAATTTAAACTTAACCCTTTTATATAATTACTTATGAGATACTCTCTTTGTTCCTATGCAAATTTTTTAGTATTTTTTTGAAATCATAAAATACTACAAATAACGATTTTTATGATTTTGAAAAAAAAAATTGTTTAATATATATATACGTCAAATTTGCAGTTAAAAAATTTGACTAAAAAAGTCAAACAAGATGATAATTAAGGAACATATATATGGAGTAATAATAAATCCAAAACAAAATATCAAGTATAGTAAAATTACAAAATATCAAGTATAGTAAATTACAAAATATCAAGTATAGTAAAATAAAAAAAATAAAAAACTTCCTCCGTCCCGGAAAAAAAAATCCAATTTGACAAGTCAAATTTTTTTTATGATTGTAGCTTTACTTGTGTTTATCTTCTTCAAATTGGACTAAGATTTTTACTACCTTTAATAATAAAATTATTTTTTAGGACAAATTAAAGAGAAAAGAAAGACTATTTTTTTTAGAATGAAGAGAGTATCAGTAAAATCTGGAAGAACAATTATTATGTAGGTTTAATATATAATTTGTTCCCCGAACTTAACACCTTTTTTTGATTCGATGTTAGAACTTTATCATTTTCTAATTTGGCCCTTAAACTAAAAATTTGGGTTTTTGGTTAGTACCTTAACTGACGGTAGTCAACAAAAACGTTAAATTTGTAATTTAATGGCAAGAATGCCCTTAACTGATGATGAATTGGATATCTAGGTGGGCTAAATGTCTACGGTCAATTCTCTCTCTCTCTCTCTCTCTCTCTCTCTCCCTCCCTTCACAATTCATTTATAATTAGTTTCAAATCAACGCCCTTTGCAAAGAACAAGGGTTTTGACTTTCAGTTAGTGCTGAGTCGGCGGCCTATCTTCACTGCCCAGTTGTTGTTCATCTTCTTACATCGGAATAAGAGAGATCATACGATTCTTCGGCCGAATGTAGAAGGCCTACTGCAGGTACTTATTTACTTATTGGTGCTATGAGCTCGTCCTATTCCATCCTCACGGTGTTTATGGGCAGAGACGGTGACGACGACACAACTCGCGAGGGATGGCGGTTCAACGGTGACAACAAGTGAATCTGACCAATTCAAATTTCCAAGCCTTCTTCTTCAAACTCTTTGATTTCCAAATGCAAAGTTAGAATTCAACATCGCCGTTTGGCAATCATTTCAAAGCAATAAACTTGAAACTTACACCAAACGAATAAACCACCAACACAGTGTCAATCTTTGTAATAAGACGAATTAACAAATTTAAGCTCTCAAATTAACAAATTGTCTCTTTATATTGATTAGGGTTAGGATTTGAGGATTAATCGATGAAACCCAACAAATTAATGATCCCTAGAAAATTTACAGATTGAGCTAAAAAAATGTAATTGATGAAATAAATTTGTAGGTGGATTGATTTGATTTGGGGGATTAAGGCATGGAATTTAAAAATTATGGCTTGTTCTTCAGCCATTTAGACATTATGTTGACGGTGGTGTCCAAAATTTTTGAAAGGGAGAATGATGAACAATGGGCTTCAATGGTGGGTGGAAACGGTTGGACGAAAATTCCCCTTCCAGTATCATGTCCACGTGGAATTCCAGTCAACATGAGGTAAAGGGCATTTTTGTCTTTTCAAGGAAAATTTAAGGCCTTAATTGACGGCCGTCAGTTGAGGGATTAATTGAAACTCCAAATGTTCAGTTTAAGGACCAAATTAGAAAATGTCAAAGTTTGAAAACCGAATCACAAAATGGTGTTAAGTTCAGGGACCAAATTATATATTAAACCTATTATGTATTAGTATCTTCAATAATGGACCCATTTGTCGTTGGGCTTTTAATGAGCTCCTTCGGTATATATTTATAAGAAAGAAATAGGGTAAAATTCGGGCAGATTCTTTTTAAATAATTTACATTTGTTAAAGGATAATTTCACTGTGAAATATTATTTATGCTCTTTAAAAATACAGAACGGTGCACACTGTGCATCGCAAAAGTAAAAAAATAATGCATCACAACACAAGACGATATACATAAAATACACATAAAATACAAAATAGCACACTGTGTATCACAAAAAAAAAAAAAAAAGCATCAACCACCCCCATCACTCACTTCCCATCAGTCACCACCCATTTCTCACCCATGAGACACCTTCCCCCCACCATCATCAGCCACCCCCATTTCTCACCATTTCCTCACCATTTTCAAACCAAATTCAAAATAAAATCATTTTCAAACTCATTTCTCCTAAAATACGTTACTTTCAAATAGCTTTTAGTATGAATCTGGAACTCGTAGTAGCCCACGATGCATAATAGTTAGTATTGTAATGCACAAAATTGTAGTAAAAAATATTATTTTTGTGCATCGCGATGCACAATTTTTATTCCGATGCACAACTTTTAAACTTAATAAAAATTATTAACTTTTGTGATAACAATAAAAATTAATAAAAATTACAATTATTATAATTTCAAAGTGTTGAAAAATTAGTAGAATTTGTACATCGCAATGTACAAACTTGTACTGAAATAATACTATTTTTATACATCGCAATGCACACATTTTTTATTCGATGCACAATTTTCTACTGTGCATCAGTAAAATATATATGCATCAGTATATTTCACAAAGCAAAATATACTGTGCATCAGTAGCTCTCTTTTTTTAAATAGCCCTTCACTTTACTGCCCTTAAGCAAAAAACTATATTTGTTGAAAATTCTCAAAATAAACTGTGCATCATCAGTCAACACGGCGTCGACTGATTTGAAAAAATATCAGTCGACGCCCCGTCGACTGATGTTGTTTTATTTGCACAGTAATTCTCTTTTTTTATAATATCCCTTCACTTTATTGATGCACAATAGCTCTTTTTTTTTCAAATAGCCCTTCACTGTAGTTCTCTTTTGTTGACTAGTGATGCTTTTTTTTTCAATTAGCTTAAGCTGATGCACAGTAAAATATATTGACGATGTACATTTTTTAACACAAATTCACAAAATAAATTGACGATGCATATTTTATACTTGACAATGCACATTTCTTAACATAAAATATAGTGAAATAGTACTGTTATACTTGACGATACACAAAATTATACTTGACGATACACATTTCTTAACACAAATTCACAATTACATTGACGATGCATATTTTATACTTGACGATGCACATTTCTTAACACAAAATCACAAAATACATTGACGATGCACATTTCACACACATGACGATGCACAAAATACACTTAAAAACATCATATTGTTACGGGGGCAGTTTAGAACAAATAGTCAATTTATCACTTAAAAGTAACTTAAGCAAATAAAAATAAATATAATGGATTTAAGCGGTTGAATATCCACAAAAGGTACCAGCCCGCAATTTTTCTAAAGAAATAAAGAAAGAAAAGGGAGTGAAGACAGTGAAAGGATTAAAGACAGTGATATTTTCGTCCATCACAATTAGCTAGTGTTTTCCACTAGCGTTTTGAGTAAAAAACCTCTAAAATGTAGCCTTCCAAAAGATTTTTTTTTTTTTTTTGTCTCAAGGAGGCGTGGAAATTGATTGAAATAGTTAGAATGGATAGAAGCGGCGCAGCCGCTCAGAGCAAAGAGGCGCGGCCGCGCGGTTGTCGCAGTCGCTCAGGGCGGGCTGGCGTGCGTATGCATGCGGCAAAAAGTTGGGCTCTTGGCACGGTCGCGTTACTTGATGTGGAGTGGCCGCGTCGCACCGTTTTCAACATTATGAGTTTTCTTTATTTATTTTGTGTTTAGGGCTAAATTTTATATAAACGTGTATAAGATTATAATATCAATATAGAATAGTCCTAAAACCCCAAATATATTCTCTTTTCTTTCAATTCCCAATTGTTATTTGCTCAATTCATTGTGTGCTTGCTTCCACTGTCACACAACTGAATCTTTACAGGTAAAAAGATTTTATTATTCTACCGCGGTATTGCTACACATTTGATAGAAGAACGCTGGGTTTTGAACAACATTTTTGTCTAAAATGCGACTCCAGACAAAGTCTTAGAGCGTCATATCATTAGTAGAGATAGTGCACTCTTGACTCCACAATTAATAAGAGACTAGTAATTGAGAAATTGTACTCTACAATTAATGAGAGACCAAAAAAGATATAAAATGAAGGCTTTTTTTAAGAGATAGAGGAAAAGCTCGAGCACCACATTATTGAAGGTGTAGTCATTAAGGCTATTCAATATTTTTTTGTAAATAGATCAATTTTCTTTCAAATACTCCTACGTCCCTAATTAGTGTCTCTTTTGTAAAGAAAAATTGTTCAAAAATGCGTGTCTCTTTCTATATAAAGTTATCTCTTCATTTCAAAAAAAAAAAGTTTCATTTTGTTTTTATAAAGTCAACCTATTACGATCTTTAATTATTATTTAATATATATTTATTAAGTCTTAGATAATGGAATTTTAATATTGGTGCAACATTACTAGTAAGGATAACAATTTTCATAATTTCGTAAAGATAACTGATTTTATAAATTTTTTGCCAAAATTTAATTAAGCTGGTCAATAAAGTTAAAAATAAGACTATTATTTTGAGGCGGTCTGAGTATTAAATTTACCTTTGCTCTATATTGATGTCCCAAGGGCATTCATACATGTGTACCATTAATACATGGTCTAAAAATCAATTTTTTATATTCTACAAAACACTAAAAGGAGATCTACTCAATTAAGGAGGGAAGGAGTATCTAATTACTTAGAAATCCGCACAAAGAGGAGAAAAATCGTTAGTAAGTTTTTTAATTAAGATTGGAAATTTAAAATGGACATAAATTTTTTAGGTTAAAAAAACAGTTGATAATTGTTGATTGTTCAAAAATTGTAGGTCTCACATACTAAGTGGTGGAACGTAAATATAAATTTTATAACTAATTAAATCAGCAATTATCAACTACTTTTATAATTATTTTTTTGTGACCATAACATTACCTGCTAATAAATGTGCAGAATTCGAAATACCTTGACTTTTTAGAACAGGTCCAAGTCAAATAGCAACGATTCAAAGCACTTCTTTTTACACTATTTTGAAAACCCAAGGACTCAATCGTATGGATATGTAAAATACAGGATTTCCAATCCTAGCAGGAAAAAGAGGGAAACGGATACTCAATTTAAAGTGAGTGAGCATCCATATATTTCATGAAATTCTTGCAGTGGGATCTACCTCATAGTCAAGTTATGTACAAGTTGTCCGAATTTGAGATAAGTAGTTCGAGCTTTCAACCCTATTTTAAGTCTTTAAGGGATAGTGTTGCGATAATTGTTGAGATTACATATTAGTTTATTAGTTATATTAGTTTCCTACTTTAAATGGTGTTGTATTAGGAAACCTTGGGTGTATGTGGGCAGCACTCCATTTCCTAGTAGGGTTAGGAAACTTTTGTATATATATGTTACAGGTTTGATGTGAATAACAAGAGGGTGGGATTTTTCCAGCGTATTCAACATGGTATCAGAGCAAGGAGACAACTCTGGACAGGGCAACAAAATCGGCGAGGTAGAAGAAAAGAACGGCAGTGGAGACGAGAAGAGAGTTGCTGTGAATTCTCCTTATTTCCTTGGTTCCAATGACAACCCAGGAAACGTGATTACTTAGATACAATTGCGAGGGAAAAATTATGATGAGTGGTCAAGGGCTATTCGACTCTCTTTGAAGGCACGACGAAAATTTGGATTTGTTAAAGGGACTGTCAACAAACCAACGGAGAACGCGATGTTAGAAGATTGGAGCACGATTCATTCGATGTTGGTATCATGGATTATGAATACCATCGAGCCTAGCCTCTGGTCTACCATCTCGTACTATGAAGATGCATGCTTGCTGTGACAAGATTTGAAAGAACGATTTTGCGTTGTTAATGGGCCGAGAATACAACAACTCAAAACGTCTCTTGGTGAATGCAAACAAGGGAAGACTGAGTCCGTAGTTAATTACTTCGGGCGACTGAAACAATTGTGGGATAAACTCGCGGTATATGAGCCACTACCGGGATACGAATGTGGACAATGTCCGAAAAAATTTGAGAAGATGAACGAAACAGATCGTTTGCACAGATTTCTGATGGGCTTAGACAATGGTCTTTATGGCGCGGTGAGATCAAATTTGTTGTCTAAAGATCCTCTCCCAACTCTCAACCGTGCGTATCAGCAAGTTATTCAAGAAGAGCGAATGAGCGTTGGAGTTTCTTCGGGTAGTCGAGATGAGCGAGATCATGTCATGTCTTTCAAGGTGCAAACAGATGTCCGAAGCAAGGGAAAAATGGTTGACAACTTTGATAAATTTTGTAAACATTACAACAGAGAAGGACATGATGAAGCTGGATGTTTCCAGATTCATGGCTTTTCAGACTGGTAGGGAGATAGACCTCGCGGCGGTAGAGGGCCTGGTCGTGGAGGTGGGACTGCTGGTCACACGAGTGGGCGTGGGGGAGGGACGTCTGGTCGTGGGCGTGGCAGCAGCAGCGCTGTGCGCGCACACAAAATAGGAGGCAGTAGCGGCGCACAACAACAGTAGGGGACAGGAACCAATGTCGTGGAAGGAGCTGGGTTGGCAGGGATATCGCCATCACAGTGGCAACAGCTACTTGACCTTCTTAACTTGCCCAAAAACAAAGATCGAATGAACGGTAAGAGTGGTGATTTTGATTGGATAATTGACACCGGAGCAACCAATCATGTGACAGGGAACCGTTCGTTGTTATTTGATGTGAAGAATGTACCCAACTATCCTGTGGGTCTTCCTGATGGGAAATTTACCGAGGCAAATCAAGAAGGCACTGTGGTCTTGAAAGGAGGACTAAGATTGGAACATGTTCTTTACGTTCCCAAATTGAATTGCAATCTAATTTCTGTGATTCAGTTGATAGATAATTCCCAATGCATCGTTCAATGTAATAATGACATGTGTGTTATACAGGACCGCAGGACGAGGAAGCTGATTGGAGCGGGTGAACGAAGGGATGGACTTTATTTTTTTCTGTAGTGTACCCCAAGTGAAGGCTTTGACAGTGGGTGGAAAGACTTCGATAGAAATGTGGCACAAGCGTCTGGGTCATCCATCGAGAGAAGTGGTGAAATTAGTTCCCAATGTGAGTAGTTTTGGTAGAAAAAATAATAAAGCATGTGATGTTTGTTTGCGTGCGAAACAATCAAGATATTGTTTTCCCATTAGTAGAAATAAAACTAGTCAAATTTTTGAGTTGATTCATTGTGATCTTTGGGGTCCCTATAGAACACGTTCATCTTGTGGGGCTTCTGGTTTCTTGACTATTGTTGATGATTTTTCTCGTGCTACTTGAGTATATTTGTTACGTGATAAAACTGAGGTTGAAATGATGTTTTTGAATTTTACTTCTATGGTTGATAGACAATTTGACAAGAAAATAAAGAATGTGCGGAGTGATAACGGGACTAAATTTAATTGCTTGCGTGATTATTTATTTACGAATGGGATAATGTTTGAGACCTCCTGTGTTGGAACACCCCAACAAAATGGAAGAGTGGAACGAAAACATCGCCATATTTTAAATGTCGCTTTTACGATTTGAGGGAAATCTGCCTTTACGATTTTGGTGGGAATGTGGTTTGGGGCCTTGTCACTTGGTTAATAGGACTCCCACTCCGGTGCTTCAAAATAAAACTCTATATGAGATGTTTTTTGGAAAAGTGCCTCTATATGATAACTTGCGAGTATTTGGTTGTCTTTGTTACGCACACAATCAAAAGCACAAGGGAGACAAGTTTGCTAGTCGGAGTAGGAAATGTGTTTTTGTAGGATATCCGTTTGGAAAGAAGGGTTGGAAATTATATGACTTGGACACTAAAGATTATTTTGTGTCTAGTGACGTACAGTTTTTTGAAACCCAATTCCTGTTTTCAGAACCACATAACACTACATTAATTCCAACTCATGGGGGTACCTTTGCGGAGTTTGGTGATGATGAGTCTCAAGAGTGGGCACAAGGTTGCGATGCGCAACAGCCCGTGCGCTGTGCTGATGATATTCCTGTGGTGCAGGTGGGTAGTGAGGAGGACATTGAGGGCCAATACGCTGAAGACGCTACAAGAGGCAGCGGTAGTCTGGTTGGTGACAATGCACAGGGCAGCACCGATCTGGGTAGGGATGAGGCTGCTAAGACACAGCCGATTGATAGTGACAATGCGGTAGGGCAGCAGCCAGCTAGCCCAGTTATGGCAGGGGAGGCGAGTGGTGTTGGTGGTGTGACTGAAAGAGATATGGGCAGGGGGAAAAGAGATCGATTTCCCTCTATCAAGCTTCGTGACTTTGTGACACACACCATACGAAAAATAAGTCCATCCACAAGTCCATTCACTTCATCAGCTCTCTCAGGTACTCCGTATCCTATTACACATTTTTTCAATTGTGAACGATTTTCTGCTGGCCACAGGAATTTTCTTACAGCTTTAACGACGAGAGAAGAACCAAAAAATTTCAGGGAGGCCGTGAAACATGCAGGCTAACGTGAGGCTATGGGCAAGGAGATTGAAGCTCTTGAGGTCAATGAAACATGGGACTTGGTGAAATTGCCCCACGGTAAGAAAGCTCTTGGCAGTAAATGGGTGTATAAAATAAAATACAATTCTGATGGTAGTGTGGAGAGACTAAAGGCCAAACTTGTGATTTTTGGTCAACATCAAGTAGAAGGGATCGACTACAATGAAACGTTTACTCCTGTAGCAAAGATGGTGACTGTTAGAACCTTCTTGGCAGTGGTAGTAGTAAAACATTGGGAGATTCATCAGATGGATGTTCAGAATGCCTTTAATTTCTACACGGTGGTCTTGATGAAGAAATGTACATCCGAGTTCCTCCAGGGTTTAGGGTTGCTGATTCCAATTTGGTGTGCAAATTGCGAAAATCTTTATATGGGTTGAAACAGGCTCCGAGGTGTTGGTTTGCAAAGTTGGCTGCTGCATTGCGACGATATGGATTTACACAGTCTTACTCGGACTACTCTTTATTTTTGTTGCATAAAGGAGAAATCCAGATTATTGTTCTTGTTTATGTCAACGACTTGATAATTGCGGGGAACGATTATATAGCTTTACAAGCTTTCAAAGGCTACTTGGGCAACTGTTTTCACATGAAGGATTTGGGAATACTAAAATATTTTTTGGGTTTGGAGGTTGCCCGTAATTCCAAGGGGATATTTCTTTGTCAAAGAAAATATGCTCTCGATATTATTTCGAAGGCAGGGCTGTTAGGAGGTAAGCCGACAAATTTTTCGATTAAGCCAAATCACAAGTTGGCTCTTGCCGATGGGCCATTATTGGAGGATCCGGAGAGCTATCACAGACTTATCGGGTGTCTCATTTACTTATCCGTGATGAGACCAGATCTTGCTTATTCTATGCATATTTTGTCTCAGTTTATGCATCAACCCCGGAAAGAGCATTGGGACACTGCACTACGAGTTGTGCACTACTTGAAAGGGAACCCAGGGCAAGGGATTTTGCTTTGTTCTGATATCAAACTGATTTTTAGAGGGTTGGTGTGACTCTGATCGGGCGAGTTGTCCTCTCACACGTCGCTCGTGAACAGGATGGTTTGTTTTCTTAGGTTCTTCTCCAGTGTCGTGGAAAACTAAAAATCAACACACTGTCTCACATTCCTCTACCGAAGCCGAGTACAGATCCATGGCAGCTGTGACGTGTGAGTTAAAGTGGCTATGGAGGCTTCTTGTGGACTTAGGTGTGCGTATACCTAATGGAATGCGACTCTACTTTGATAGTCGGTCTGCGTTATACATTGCAAAGAATCCCATTTTCCATGAACGAACTAAACACATTGAGGTGGATTGTCACTTTGTTCGAGATGCGATCACAGAGGGTCTTATTAGTCCGTCTTATGTTTCTACAAAAGTGCAGTTGGCTGACATCTTTACTAAGGCGTTGGGGAAAGCTCAATTTGATAAACTACTTTGCAAGTTAGGCGTGCAGAACCCCCACGCTCTAACTTGAGGGGGGGGGTGTTGCGATAATAGTTGAGATTACATATTAGTTTATTAGTTATATTAGTTTCCTATTTTAAATAGTGTTGTATTAGGAAACCTTGGGTGTACGTCGGCGGCACTCCATCTGGTAGTAGGGTTAGGAAACTTTGTATATATATGTTACAGGTTTGATGTGAATAACAAGAGGGTGGGATTTTTCCAGCGTATTCAACAGATAGTCCAGAGGTAGAGTTAGGATACAAGAAAAAAAAAAATCAACCCTATTTTAAAGTGATCAGAAGAATATATAAGAAAATATAGTGAAAGAGGCTTATCATTAAGGCATGCTCATGTAAGTGGGATTAATGTTAGGTTTAAGGTTATGTTTGGCTACTTAATATCAAGCTTTAGAATTAAAATTGGATGAACAATTTTAGTTTCAAGAAATTCAAATTGTTCTTCCAATTTCAATTTCAAGCTATGACATTGAGGTTCCCAAATAGACCAAAGGTAATTAGTAGATAAGTTTGGATAATTAATTGAACAAGATAGGAAGAGTGTCGACTCGTACATCGTACGATATAAAACCTACTTTAATTACGTTGTTAATTTAATTAAATCTTTCTTGGTCAAAAGATCTTATATATAATTAGTTCCCTAAATTTTAAAATATTACGTATCTCTATTTACAAAGGCATATTACATTATTACCAACCTTTATGTAAAAGAAAATACAACCAATGAACTGACCTCTCTTAAAACAAAAAAGGAAAAAATATATATATCTTGGCTAACCTATGGATAAAGCCAAGAATACTTAAACGGATGATTTATTTAATAAGAAAAAAGATCATGTGTCATACTACAAGTAGTAAATTAATCACCTTACTGTTATTATTATTATTATTATTATTATTATTATTATTATTATTATTATTATTATTATTATTATTATTCATTTTTTTTACAATTGGAAGGGGATGTACATTGTTATGATTTCATGTAGGAATTATTATGTTTTTGACCAACGTACTGTGGTCGGGGAGCAGAATTGACAATCGTACTCTCAAAGGCCCACTTTTGCCCTATGTACTTGCATAAGTTGGAAACAATTGACACACCCGTTATTTTCCCATCCAAAAACTTAACGGCCGTCTGACGTGAAAATTGTTTTTGTGTTAAATCTCCACCGTGACAGTCAAGTGGATATTTAGTGGAGTCCGGAAGTAAAATGGTGGAAAAATTAGTGTACTTTCGGACTCCACTGTCTTTGACGTGGGAAAATTAGTGAGGATGAAAATGACAATGAGGAAGACATTAGGAACCATTACACTATCTTTGACCCTAATTTTCCCACCATTTTACTTCCGGACTCTACTAAAATCCACTTGGTTGCCACGGTGGAGATTTAACACAAAAATAATTTTCACGTCAGACGGTCGTTAAGTTTTTGGATGGGAAGATAATGGGTGTGTCAATTGTTTCCAACTTATGCAAGTACATAGGACAAAATTAGGTTTTTGAGAGTACAATTGTCAATTCTGCTCCCCAAACATAGTACATTGGTCAAAAACATAATAACCTCTTTCATGTATTTGCATTTTGACAACTTTTGTTGCGAGACATCAAATCTACATTGAATAAAATCAAATCTAGCAAGTAATTTATAAAAAATTTGGGGCGCAACAGCCTTTGAATACTTTAAGGGTATCTCCAATGCTATCATCTAATTTTTCTTACCTAACATGTTTAAACAAGAAGTCCTCTTTTATATGTGAAAAAAAAAAATTTTAAAGGATAGAAAGTCCTCTTTCTAAACGTGCTACAATGCAAGACTTTTTTTAGAACATTCTTTCAGACGAGACATTGTTTTATAATTCTAGGTGACCCTCTAGAAGTAGAGGATCACGTAGATGATGTTTTTCCAACTAAATGTCACATCATCTCCACCTCAGCATTAGAGGTTTGCATCGGAGAAGATTTTTTTTTTTGAAAAATCAATCTTCCCTATGTATCTAATATTTTTTTACTAGATAGATGATTGCATTGGAGAAGCTTTAAGAATAGCAATACAAAGATGAAAACCGAAGCAGAATTCAATCGCCTGAACTAAAAGACTCATTTCGCTTGTCATTGAACCGATTGCTAAGGCCATCTCCAACAGTTTGGTGCAGAAATTACACTATCGCTCTAAGATAGTGCAATTTTCGCACCAAATATCTTTCAACATTTCCAACTATTCTACTTCAAATTTTACACCAAAAAGAATATACCAAGAATATTCTGTATTATTCCATTTAAAACATATGTTTTATTTCATTAAATTTTTGATAACACAATTTATATTAAATTAAATAATATACACTAAAATAAAATAATTAAATATAAGACAATAAAATATTAATAAACCATAATTAAATTACAAACATTTAAAAATACAATTGAAATAGACAATTAAAATACAAGACTTTAAAGTACAATATAATTAGAAAATTACATTATACGATCATAGTTGATCATTTAATTCTCCGAATTCATATATTCATCTCACAAATGATCGATTAAGGCATCTCTAAGTTCAATATGAGCTTTTTTATCCTTGATTTGTTTATGTCGCTCGAGAAATGCGTTAAATCGGGTAGGTTCATCCACCATTTCTAATATAAATATTTATTATCCCAATATTTATTTATTTAAACAAATTACATATAATTAATAATATAAATATTTATTATCCCAATATTTATTTATTTAATTAAATATAATTTTAATAATATAAATAACCCATAATTAATAACACAAATATAAACATTTGAATTATCAAACAAAAAACAAAAGAGGTATTTAAATTTTAAACAAAAACAAAAAAGAAAATAGAAATAGGATAAAGGAGAGAGGAATCAAAGATAGCTCAAGTTTCCTCCGGCTCCAAACCCAACGCATCTTTTTCCTTGCGCCAAGATAGCGATGGGATAGCGCACCCCGTTGGAGAAAAATTTGCGCCATATTTGACGGAATAGAATCTCGTTAGAGTTGGTCTAAACCTCCGTTTCAACCACTAAGAAGAGATGGAGCTCTAAAGAAAAGACCAAGTGAGTATCAAAATGAGTCAGAACACTAACACCATAGATTTTTTTTTTTTTTAATGATTCAGTGACTTGGTTTTATGATTTTAAATTTTCTCTCTTTGATCCCACTAGTTTTCTGTTTGTCTCTCTTACATTTTCTTTAATTAAAACTCATACTCCTTCCGTTCCAGGTAAATAATTTACTTTTAACTTTTTTAAGTCAACTTAATTAAAATTTGACCAATAATTTATATGAATTTATTTGTTTTTACAAAATTATGAAAGTTGTCATCATAGTATTCGTAATATAATTTTTAATTAATGAAATTTTATTTCCTAAAACATAAGTAAAGTACGTAAAATATTGATTTGAAGAAAAACGAACTTTTTGCCTGGAATAGAGGGAGTAATTTCTTGCAGATGAGTATAGCAACATTATTAATAAAGTGTTGAGATATATATATATATATATATATATATATATATTTGATTTCTTGTATACATCTTCGAGCTCGTTTGGTCGTGCGTTTTGGTCAAAACGCATGGATAAAATGCAACTTATTTGCAAAAATTGTATTTCAATATTAGCGTTTTAAAACGCGAAATTCTCGTTTTTTCAAAACGCGCAAAAAAAGTTGAGTATTGAAGTTACATCTCAAACGCATTTATAATAAAATACATGCACTTTTAAAATATTTTTAAAACAATGCGTTATGTAAAAAACGTATCTTAGTGATAAGTGAAATTGCTTATCTTGCTGAACCAATGTTCAAACTATTAAACCATGATCACACGACTTCAATGTACGGGTCCAACTTCAATGAGGATTATGAAGGTGTCATTTCTTCCATGATTTTCTTCAATACTTTGATTAAAAATATTACTGTTCAGACTTTTTTTTTTTTTTTTTGTCAAACAAAACATTTTTCAAATACAGATTTGACATATATACTACGAATTACGTATTTTATAATTTTAAAAAAAGTAAAATAATACTCCTTCCGTCCCGGATAAATGTTCCTACTTTCTATTTTGGGATGTTCCAACTAATGTTCTTAAAGATTTTTTATCTACCTATTCTCTACCATTCTTCCTAATATACCCTTAAAGTTTCATTTAATATAACACATCTCAAAAAAACCCAATTATTTAGAATAGTTGATGTCAATTAATGTTCATGGGTATTATCAATACATTTTACAGCACATCTTTAATTATGTTTCTTAATTTCTATTTTTTATCCACTAGAAACATTTATTCGGGACAAAAAAAGTATACGTTAAATTTACATTTGAAAAATATTTTGTTTGATCAATAAAAGTCAAACGGGACAATGAATTAGGGGTATAGGGAGTAGTTAATTCTTTTTATTTTTACAAAATTATGAAAGTTGTCATCATAGTATTCGTAATATAATTTTTAATTAATGAAATTTTATTTCCTAAAACATAAGTAAAGTACGTAAAATATTGATTTGAAGAAAAACGAACTTTTTGCCTGGAATAGAGGGAGTAATTTCTTGCAGATGAGTATAGCAACATTATTAATAAAGTGTTGAGATATATATATATATATATATATAAATTTGATATCTTGTATACATCTTCGAGCTCGTTTGGTCGTGCGTTTTGGTCAAAACGCATGGATAAAATGCAACTTATTTGCAAAAATTGTATTTCAATATTGCCGCAGAAAAAACAGCGTTTTTAAAACGCTGAAATTCTCAGTTTTTTTTCAAAACGCTGCTAGGAAAAAAAAAGTTGAGTATTGAAGTTACATCTCAAACGCATTTATAATAAAATACATGCACTTTTAAAACGCTACATTTTTAAAACAATGCGTTATGTAAAAAAACGCTGCACCAAATGGCTCTTCGTATCTTAGTGATAAGTGAAATTGCTTATCTTGTTGAACCAATGTTCAAACTATTAAACCATGATCACACGACTTCAATGTACGGGTCCAACTTCAATGAGGATTATGAAGGTGTCATTTCTTCCATGATTTTCTTCAATACTTTGATTAAAAATATTACTGTTCAGACTTTTTTTTTTTTTTGTCAAACAAAACATTTTTCAAATACAGATTTGACATATATACTACGAATTACGTATTTTATAATTTTAAAAAAAGTAAAATAATACTCCTTCCGTCCCGGATAAATGTTCCTACTTTCTATTTTGGGATGTTCCAACTAATGTTCTTAAAGATTTTTTATCTACCTATTCTCTACCATTCTTCCTAATATACCCTTAAAGTTTCATTTAATATAACACATCTCAAAAAAACCCAATTATTTAGAATAGTTGATGTCAATTAATGTTCATGGGTATTATCAACACATTTTACAGCACATCTTTAATTATGTTTCTTAATTTCTATTTTTTATCCACTAGAAACATTTATTCGGGACGAAAAGAGTATACGTTAAATTTACATTTGAAAAATATTTTGTTTGATCAATAAAAGTCAAACGGGACAATGAATTAGGGGTATAGGGAGTAGTTAATTCTTTTTATTTTTTGGCTCAAGATAATATTAAATCACCATTTAATATATACTGCTATTTATTATGTCTTAAGTAATGCAATTTCAAGTATTGATACAATATTATTAATAGCAATTTCAGAATTTCGTAGAGATGTATAAATTTTATAAATATTTAGTCAAAGTGTAATTAAGTTGAATTAAAAAAAAATCAAAATAAAAACTTTATTTTATTTTTGGTGGGGGGAGGCAAGGGAGTATATCACCTCTCAGCTATCATATGGCCTCATTGATAGTTGAAGTTAGATCTATGATCAGTGTGCAATGTCGAATTCTATAACTTCAATCAATTTAGTATTTCCACAATCTTAAGTTAAAGAACCGGGTTTGGAACCAGTATATCCTTGGCCGTGAAGGGGCAAGAAAAAGTGTTCCAACTGAGCCGGGTTGAGAAATGACTTTGTTGTGGTTGTAAATCGAGTCAAGTTATTTTGAATACAGTTTGAGTTTGATTCACAAGTTATAGGAGTCAAACGTGGTCTCGTTCGATGTGTCCATGAGAATTCTCTTCTATTGATACGTTAAATGATCAAATTCTCGAGCTCAACACAATAAGTATTTTTCAAAATATTAAACTATTTGAACAAAGCTCACATAAACTTTATTTCAACCTTACCCGTACGTTAAAATAAAACGAACCAAATTAAACAAGACAATCTGGACTTAGCTTGAGCCATCCGCTTGCTTAGTCCCAGTGACCACAGCCATCCCTTTTAATTTCCTAGCAGTGGTTCCAGGGACCCTGTAATAATTGGCTAGCGTATTCCAAAAAAAGAAAGGTTTTGGGGATTCTGAGATCCTCTTAATATTCCCTCCGTTTTAAAAAGATTGACGTTTTAGAGTTGTGCACACATATTAAGAAATTTTATAAGTTGACAAATATACCCTTATTAAATATCTTTAATTTTTGTGCTAGAAGTAGTTGAAAAGATAAATTAGAAGGAGATAGCCATTGGGAGAAGATAAAGTATTTAATGAAGAGATGATCAATTATTGGAACTTGTGAGAAGACAAGGGTAAATTAGGCAAAACATGCTTTGGAAACCTAAAACGACAATCTTTTTGAAATAAATTTTTAGAGCTAAAACGACAAATATTTTGAAACAGAGGGAGTATATCTTGTACAGTACTTGAAGGCAAAATTCTATCGTTTCCCACTACGGACTCTGGAAAAGTCAAAATATTTAGTTGGTAATGGTCTGGGTGGGGACCTTAAATGAGTGTTAGTGAACTGAAAAAACTCATTCACATAACTGCAATTTTAGATATTTATGGAGCCAAAAGCATAAACCCTTTGTTCTCTGAGTGTGGATATTTTGATTTTCCTAATTAAGAATCACATCGTTGTCCTCATTTTCATGTGGACACAATTGATCTTACGCTCCTCCAAATAAGCGACTAGTAGCAGCAAAGGATAGTGAAAGAGCAGAATAAACCAAGAATTTGGTTGGTTAAGCTCCGAATCCTTATATTGCTAGTCGTTATAGGGGATTTTCTCCCCGAAATTGAGAGAGAAAGACAAAAATAAAAGATTCGTAACGTACTACGAGTATGAAACAAACCATAAGGTGAGGCTCAGCCTCTTATTATCGAGTGATAGATATAACAAGTTTTGTGGAGTGGAGGAGTAATATTATTTTACCAGTTCCATTTTTCTGGCAGGGACTCTTTTCGAAACATGACCACTTGTTCTTTTTGTGCTTCTCCGTTCCCTGAGGAAACTTTTTAATATAGATAGCTACGTCCATTCCCTACTTCCGACTTCCGAGGTTTTGTCTGTTAGTTACTCCATTCAACAAAACAAGGATGAAAGTGCTCGATCGTTTGGTACACAAGATTCAAAACTTTATTCCCTATCATTTTAGTTTACATTTGATTTGATCAAACGACGAGGTTTGCCAGTAATCTCATATGTTTACATACCCAGGAAGGGGATATGGAAGAAATATTGAATTATAGTATATAGGGTGAATTATATGTCGGTCCCTTTTTAGACATTTGTAATCACTCCAGTCCACCATACTTTTTTTTAAAACTGGAAAAAGACACTTTTGGGGCTAAATGACGGAAATGTCATTAATGAAATTTGATCAGACATACCCTGCATTGCGATTCAAAGTCGATGCATCGGGATGCATCAATTTCTGCATTGTGATGCATCCATTTACTTTGGTAAACTTTAGACCGGTCTATTTGTGTATCGGGATGCATCATAGTTCATGCATTGCAATTAAAAAATCATGCATCGCAATTCAGAATCCAGGAAAATCAGCTTTCTTCGCTATAAACTATTGGAATAGAAAGGAAGATTTACTGGAGAAATTTTAGGAAGTAATATTCAACAGAGTAATTTTTAGGAAGAAGATATCTACAAGCAGTTGATCACCCCATATATCCACGAAAATCGACTTCCTTCGCTATAAGCTATTTGATTGAAATGGAAAGGAAGATTCACCAAAGAAATTTTACGAAAATCGACTTCCTTCGCCATAAGCTATTTGATTGAAATGGAAGAGAAGATTCACCAAAGAAATTTTAGGAAGGAAAATTTATCAAAATTTTTTTTGGAAGAAACTATCGAATATCACTACAAGCTATTGGAGTGGAAAGGAGGATTTACCAGAGAAATTTTAGGAAGAAGTTTTATGCATCGCAATTCAAAAATCATGCATCGCGATGTAAACATAATTCAAAATCATGCATCGTAATGGAAACATAATTCAAAATCATGCATCAGTTTGTGCATCGGGATGCATCGGCTTTAATTTTTCTCTCACTCTATTTCTTCACATTTATCTCCCAAATTAGATAGTCTTGACTCAATGAAGATTCACCGGAGAAATTTTAGGAAGAAGTTATCGGAAAGATTTACCAGAGAAATTTTAAGAAGAAAAAAAGATTAACTGAAGAAATTTTAGGAAGAAGTTACTTTATTGCGGGGCATTTAAGGAACAATATTATCAAAGTGTCCTTCGCTGATTAAAAAAAAAAAACTGTATTGAAGAGGTTAAAAACTTGAAAAAGTGGACCGACCAACAATTTTCAGTAGTATATATCCATAAGCCCATCTTGTTGACCCCCTAGCCCTAGGTAAGAAGAAACAACTAGTGGGGAAGCTCAAGGAAGGATCATACGCATTTTCTTTCTTTCTTTCCATTTCAATTTCTCTTGCTGCAATTTGCTTGTTATTTTCCATACGTGTTCAATTTCAATTCCAGTTTATTGAGCAAATCTGACAACTACATTCATTTTCAGAAAGGACATTTTCGAGCCAATTATCACCATTCACTCACATTGTTGCTTGAAGAGGATCTGTAAAGATTCAGATGGATGGCAATTAAAACAATAAGGATCTGATTAGGATTTTACCGAGAATTTGCATTAACCGGAACAGTTGTTGTATATCCTATGTCTCCCTCCTCAAATCCCTAATTTGATCTTCTTCTTCATCTTTTCTTACAACCGTAAACATACTTTGACAATGAAAATATATATATAAACCAGGTGTAACATCAATGAAATGAAACTAGTCTATAAAGGCCCATTCTATGTCGCAATTTTCTTGACTTAATTTCAGTGATGAAGTTTCTATATATAACACAAAAGGAAAAAAAAAAAAAAAATTTCTCAACATGCACAAGCGTGTTGCCTTGGCAAAGACGAAACACAACACATCACAGCTCATACACACTAGTTAGGCGCAATCTCAAAAGAGACAGTGTTGTTGGGGGTACTGAACTACTTAAAGAATTTTAGAAGGGCAATCAAAATTTAGCTTTTAGGGATTTGAATAAAACCTAGACACATATGCTTATATAAAGCACTTGGCAATCCAACCAAACATTATAATACTATTAGACAACCATTGTGAAGTCCTAAATGAAAAGGCAAAAAAAACCTTTTTCGCAAAAAAAAGAAAAAAAAAACATAACCCGCACATCCGAAAGAGGAGTGAGCCTACAAGAGGAGGGAAAGAAAAGAAAAAACTAGATAAAAGTCTGCATCCAGAATCACCCCACAAGAACGACTCTGCATCGACTCATGCCTGTATAAGCAAACATCGGAAAAGTAAATACAGCTACCAAGTGACGAAATCAAGATTTCACAAGGTACAATAAGATAATGGGAGTACTTGCCTTGTTAGCAATATTGTTCGAAAGCCAATCTAACCCCTCATAGAGTCCCTCTCCAGAGGTTGCACAGGTGCTCTGGATGTACCTGAAAAGAAGAGAGAAAACAAGCTTAATAACACTATTCCATCATCATCAAGTCAGTAGAAGAGCATATGATCAAGAAAGAGTTTCAGAAATGTTACCAGTGGCGCTGTCGAAGGGAGTGGAGGCCAAGCTTATCAGTGATTTCAGCGGCATTCATTGCATTGGGAAGATCTTGTTTGTTAGCAAATACAAGCAACACAGCGTCTCGCAGCTCATCCTGAAACAATAAGTATAGTCAATCCGCTAGTCCAAAGAATAATTCATAATTACGTCAATGGCAGAAAATGGAAGTAACAAGCAACTAATTGAACCTTACCTCATTCAACATCCTATGCAACTCATCCCTAGCCTCAACAACTCTGTCTCTGTCATTGCTATCAACCACAAAGATAAGACCCTGAGTGTTTTGGAAATAGTGCCTCCATAGTGGACGAATCTGCATTGTTTAGATTGTACAATGTTTAGAGCGTACGGATTTCAGCAGCAACATAATAGGCATGATATCCATGCCAAATACCAAACGATTACTGTAACCAACAGAGAAAAAGAAACTTTCACAACTTCCTCACTGACAGAGTGGGGCAAGAGGGTTAGGAAGGCTTCATCATATTTTAATGTCCTTGATTGACATCTAGAAATTCCTTGCATTATTAACAGCTATAAAGCTTGGAAACGACTGAAAAATTCATACCTTGTCCTGACCCCCGACATCCCAAACAGTGAAGCTGATGTTTTTGTACTCAACAGTCTCCACATTGAAGCCTGCACATATTCACCACAATTAATTGTTCAGAAACTCATTTCGTAAAAAAAACTAACAATAAAATATATCAATTAACAAGAAACCTTCCACACTACTGAAAGCATGCAATAGACAACAACATACAGAAGTTCCCCCTGGATAACAATCACTTATTAAACTAACAAACACAAAGGAGATAATAATCAAGAAATTACTAAAAACACTTTTCGTAGATGAAAAGTTGCTGGATTTTATATGTCGAGCTGAGTATCAACTATGAAATATAGGCTTACTACAATGATATATGTATCAAACATCAAAACCATAGGATGCTTTACATGAACTGAAGCCCTTTCCTTTTATTTGAATGCTACAAAAGGCTGAATGTTAGCATCAGCTCTTTGTTCAATACCTCAGCTTTGTTCAGAAGACTAGCCCAAAACATGTCCACATTTTAAAATTTTAATGTTTAGTCTAACTACATAACTCTACTCTATTGTTGGCACGCATTCCTCTCTTCCAGTCCTACTGGCAGATAAATGAATGATCATGCAAAATGTTACCTTTACTGTTTCCTGTTGATCCTAGCACCTATGAATACAATTTTTCATCTACATGCCCAACTACGCACACACACAAATAACACACAAAATGGCATGCCAAATTCAGACAATTCGCACAATTCCGCACAAACTGAATGTACCATTTCTGACCAGTACATGTCCATAATCCAACTTTCAAATAGCAACAAACTAAAAATTGGTTCAGCAAATCAAACTGACAATATGCTAGGTTGGAAACAGATAAGACAGATTGCAACAAAGGTTCTTCAACAGAGCACTGCAAATAGCAAACAAATAGGGACTATTTTCAACCTTAGCTATCTATAAGAAGATATATCTAGAAGATCAAGGAAATTAAATGGCCAAGCTAGGAATACTGATGTCAGGCCCCACAGATCCGCCACTAGAACTGGGATATTGAACAAAGAATGGTATAGGCTACACTAATCGTTAGGCACAATTGCACATGTTACAACATTATTCAATATAATCCATGAGCACCAGGGATATTACTAACCAACTATTCATTTAGTCCTATATGAAGCTAGCGGTTTTAAATCGTCATACTTCCACAACGAAAGGAAGTGAAGGTAAAAAATGTTACAATATTCCCTTACTAATTACTACAATGGATGAATAACAATCATAGCAAAAGCGTCCCACAACAACTATAGTTGATAACAGGAGTAAGTGAGAAAACATGAGAGCTTGCCTTAAAATGTTTTTGACTTTCATATATGGATTCATTTTTATGAGACAATAGGAGTATCTCCATAGTGATGTAGTCATGATTCAGCATAAAAGATTATTTAGTCAGACTCCATTTCAAAAGCCAAAAGCTCATAATGTGAACAAACAGAATTTGCAGATGAACCTACGGTCTCAATAGAGTTCAAGTATTCTCAATATATATGAAACCAAAGGAGTCAAAATGAACCTCAAGGAACTATACTCAATATTTGAACAGGACAGATGCACAAGACATTTGAGAATACTGGAGGCAGACATAATTATATTGAAACAGACATACCGATTGTAGGAATGGTGGTCACTATCTCCCCGAGCTTGAGCTTGTACAAGATGGTGGTCTTACCAGCCGCATCAAGACCAACCATCAAAATTCGCATCTCTTTCTTGGCAAACAGCCGGCTGAACAGCTTGGTGAAAGTTAGCCCCATTCTGTTTCTGGTAACGATCCCTACACCAAAAGTAACAAAAAGTATAGATCAGCCAAAAATCCAGACATGTCAAATCCTCCCCCCAAAAAAAAAAGAGAGAGAGAGAGAGAGAGTGCTTTGATACTGACATTTTTCAGTAAATGCAACTGAATCTAATGGATCTAAACATAAGAGCAAACTTCACACGGTTATACTGCAGAATTATTTCCACAAAAATTCATTTTATTAAGCTCTAGTATAAATTCAAGTTATTTAAAATGCACGTATTTGTTTGTTACCAATATCAACATTTTCTAAAAATGTAACTTCACCAAATGGATCTAAAAGTAAAAGCAAAAGTACCACTTTCACAACAATTTTTAAAGCGCCAGTATAAATTCAAATCGTAAAGATTAAGTGCCTTACATCACCATTTTTCGTGAATGTAACCCAAGCTCATGGATCTATAAAGTAAAAGCAAATTAATCACATTCATTTTTAGCTGCAGCTAGAATTTTGATACTAACCAATCGTTTTAAAAAATGTAACTTAACCAAATGGATCTAAACATAAAGCAAAATTATCATCAATATACCATAAAACTATCACTTCCACAACACGAATTCTTCATCTTAAGCTCAAGTTTAGACTCTAATCAAACAGAATACACTCATTTAACGATTATAATGTGATATGAAGACCATACACATCAGATCAACCATTCAAAAAATTCAGATCATAAACCTAACGAAACGAAATCTCCGTATCCGCAATCAAACACAAAGTGTATAACAAAAAACAAACCATAATCCGAAGCATAAAATCATAATTTCAACAAAATGATGATGAAATCACAAAAATGGATCGAACGGGCAAAGTTATATCGGAATCACATTCTTACAGAATTATTGAAAATTGATTCTGTACCTAAATCATGAGATGGGACAAGATGAATTTTGTATACGGAAGATGGATTTACCTGGAAAGGATTCAGAAAGGGATCTAGAGAGAGAGAGAGAGAGAAGAAGAAGAAGAAGCCCTGACACCAACGCGTATAAAATGGGGGGTTATGGAGCGTCAATGGCAGGGGTTAAATAAGGAAGACCAGGATCAAACAGATTTGCATTTTTCACTTTTTGGTTTTAAATAACGATAATACCCCTTTCTTTCAGGCGTGATATCTACCGCACGTTTTTTTTTTTCCTTCCCTTTTTTGGGGTTTGGTTCATAAAGTAATTTATTTGGGCAAATTTACATGCACTCTAACTTATTCTATACATTTAAAAAATTTAAGCGTCTAATATTTTTATAGCGCTACTCGATTTATGAATTTGAAATTTATCTCTCCGATCTTAGATTACTTAGATTAGAATCAAATCGGTTACATATATCTGTTTTTATTTAGGCAATATTGTATTATTACCATATATTTTTTTAGTTTTTACTACTTTATCTCTACACAGTGTAGGCATGATGGTCAGCGTTATTATAGGATAGTTAGGTCTTGATTGGATGAATCCTTTTGTAGTTTATGATTTTCCAAACAAAAAAAAAGAGTAAAAGTTACATAAAAAAAAAAAATCACAAACCTCAAAAAGAATCATAAAACAAATGGAGCCTTTAGATCCTAACTCAATATCAAAGCTCCCTGTTTTTTGTTGTATTAATTTTCTCTTTCTGTTTTTTCTGTGAAAACGTATATTCTTCCTCTTTTGTAACCTAAGAAATAGAAGTTGAACACTAATACATTGGTCGAGTTAATTATAGTTTACAGCGTGTGGTTTGTCCATTGTTGCATTTGGGGTCTATAATTTTAATTTTACATGTGAAAATCTGAGCTTACATTTTGGTGTCATTCATGCTAAAAAGGGTGTTACTGTTTGTTGTTTTTTCTTTTTATCTAATGAAATGTAGTTATGTGCCCTTACTCTGTTACTCCCTACGTCCCGGATAAATGTTCCTAGTGGATAAAACATAGGAATTAAGAAATATAATTAATGATGTGCTATAAAAAGTGTTCTGACAATAATACCTATGAACATTAATTGAGTTCAACTATTTTAAATAATTGAGTTTCTTTGGGATGTGTTATATTAAATGAAGTTTTAAGGGTATATTAGGAAGAATAGTAAAAATAGGTAGATTAAAAGTTTTTAGGAACATTAGTTGAGACATTTCAAAATAAAAAGGAGGAACATTTATTCGGGACCGAAGAAGTATATTTTAAAGGTAATTTTATCATTTAGGTAACACGAGTCTTTCTTTCGAAATATTTTATGAATGGTTCATTTCATTTACATCCCTATGGGTGACATGTGATAAATTTCCCTCCAAAACAAGGAGAAAGCCCCTTTTAATCCCGCACTAAGAATAAAATCTTAGGTCTTTATGTGCAAAAATGAAAACCTTATAGCCCTAATACCAAATAAAGAAACTAGTGGTAAAATGCAATTAGGTTTTTTATGGTTTGTTCTCCTTGCATGACTAGGTAACTTGGTTTATGACCAACTTTCTCTCTATTTTATATATGAAGAAATATTTAATGGTTACTCCATTTCTCAAAAATTACTGTTATATCAAAAATTAAATGTTGAGATTAATTGTATTAAATGACTCACTTACTTGCATTAATTACATTTTCTAACTAATCATTAAATCTTAGCCTTAGATTTTTGATCTAATGAATAATAATAATAGTAATCATCGATGGTTAGTGAGATGGAGTAACCGTTAAAAAAAAATATATATATATATATATATATATATATATATAATCATCAATGGTTACTGTTATATCAATCATTGGATCAAAAATTAAAGGTGGAGATTAATTGCACTAAATGACTCACCTGCTTGTATTAATTACATTTTTCAACTAACCATTAAATCTTATCTATTGATTTTTGATCTAATGAATAATTTTGATCTAATGAATAATAATAATAATAATAACCATCAATGGTTAGAAAAATAGAGTAACCATTGAAAACTCCTCTCATACATATATATATATATATATATATATATTTGTAATTTCTACAAAATTAAATTTAAGAACCTAAAATTCAATTACTGAATTACGAAGCCAAACACATCATAGAAATTAACATCGGTAAGTTATGTGTATTATTTTGTCCCAATAAATTGGTAATATTTGTTTCACACAAAGTTTGAAGAGAACATAATGTGTTGTGCTGTAATTAATGCCCTATATACTTAGAACACAAAACCAAGTACATAAAATATTTTTTTCCATTAATTAGGCTAATGACAAAATGACATAGCTATGAGTTGACCCAAGTAAATCTAACCTTAATTAGTTGATTTAATAGTTAGAGCTAGTTATCGTGGCTAAATATGTACACATATTTTGGAATTTTTTTTATTGTAAGTTTGATATTAATCCATTTTTTAGTCGAGTGTGATAAACTCAAAAGAAACTACAAGAACATATGACTATTCAATCCTAAGAGCCCGTTTGGTCGAGCGTTTTGGCCAAAACGCAGGGATAAAACGTAGCTTATTTGCAAAAAATGTGTTTTAATACTGCGGCAGAAAACGCAGCGTTTTCAAAACGCAGCTGCGTTTTAAAACGCTAGAATTTCCAGCTTTTTCCCAAAACGCAGGTTTTAAAACGTTCCTAGGAAAAAAAAGCTGCGTATTGAAGAGATATCCCAAACGTATTTATAAGGAAAGACCTCCGTTTTTAAAACACTGCGTTTTTTAAAACGCTGCGTTTTTAAAACACTGCGTTTTATAAACGCTGTACCAAACGGGCTCTAAATCATACTCCCTCTGTCCCAAAAAAATAAAAATAAAAAATCAACCTACTAGAATATCAAATTACTAATTATGTCGTAAGTAATAAAATTTTAATCATTATGCAATATCAAAAAGAGAGAATTTATTTTCGCTAACAATTACTTACCCACTACATCCATCTAGAGCTAAGCTTATATAGACGAAAATACTTCTTTTTTAGTTTTTGACATGAATTACGTAAATAAAACTAGCATATCTTTTATTCTGCGATATAACAAAAAAAAATATTTAATGAAAATAAAAATCTTAATTATGATATGGATATTCATATTTAATGTGGTTTTTACTTTCAGTAATAAAACTTCATGCTAAGAAAATTCTTTTCACTTCATGTAGACCTAAAAATTTTACTTTTTTTTATTTTTTATGACCATAAATAATTAAATATAATTCTTCAAGCAAGTAGAATATGAAAATGAAAATACTGGTTATTGGATAGATTGAAAAATTAAAAGAAAAATTAATAGATAGTATAACAAGTAACTTGATAAAAGTCAATAACATTCAAGTACAAAAATAATAATAATAATAGAAAATAATTGTAACTACGCACAAACACAACTGACTACTTTATTAAAAAAAGAAAAAATATCCTAAAAAAGATAAGCACAATTTTATATAGAAACATGAAAAGAAAAAATAATTACCTTTTAATTGAAAGAAAAGTGAAGTAAAAGTAATTTAATAAAATATATTATATGACTAATTACAGGTATTTTTGTTCAACAATAAGCTAAATTAAAGTAATTATTGTAGTGAATAAGTAGCTATTATAGTGAAAATAGCTTCCCTGTCAATAATGCTATCTATGACAATATAATTGAACAAAATTTATTCAAGTTGACACCCCCTTCACCCAACCCCCAACCCAAAAAAAAAAATAGCCCTTATTTTTTTGGCGAGGGAGTAACTCATTAGGGCTCTATATAGAAGCTCAGGACTTGGGACTCTGGAGGCTGTTCTATCAACAGCTTACAACAGTAGTAGTTCAAAATTTGTATAGAGCTGGAGAGGGCCGTGGCTAAGCCGGGCTAAGTCTTGTTTAAGTTCAATTCATAGATAATTGAATGAGTTTAAGACAAGCTCGCCACGAATTCATGAACTTGCACTCACACTCATGAGAAAAACCAGTATTGTAACACCCACATCATTCATAACATTTGTGTGCATCGTGTTTGTTTACTTTATTTAGTATCATGGTCATTTCATGTATCATCTTCATCCTAGTATGTTTACATTTGAGTTGATTTCATACTTCTCATATGTGTTGATTGATGTTCAAATCCTTATAGTCATTGGTACTTGCATTGGATTGCATTCTTAACCTTGTTAGAGGTTGTTTTGTATAAGTCCTATTGTGTTTTGGACTTGGTTTGAGGTTGGTATCATCTTAGGATGACTTGGGAATGTTTTGGAATCACTTTGGTAGTGTTTTGGAACCTTTTGACCTGAACCAGTCCTATGCAGCCGCATAATGCATTCGCTCAAGATTCTGGATTTCATGCGGGCGCACAAGGTGCCCGCATGAGAGTTATGCGTCCGCATAGGGCTAGCTCGCTCAAAACCCTAAAGTTTCTGGATTGTATGCGACCGCATAGCGAGCTCGCATAAAAGCTATGCGTCCGCATAGTACGGCCGCATAACGATGGGCTCTACTTTGTTGTTTGATGAACTTTTAAATGAGTTGACCATTTGGTTTTCATCCAAAGGCTGAGACTTGGACACGTTTTGCGACACTTAAACCAGGCTTAGAGAGACTCCTTAAACACCATGGGAGAGCTGAAACTCTCCTCATTTCACCATTGCCATCTTAAAATTTAGAGAGAGAATTGAGAGAGTTCTTGAGAGAGAAGGTGAGTGATGTAGCAGAAGATTTAAAAACAAATAACGATAATATCAACGTCGTTGAGATCGCGCACGACTACCGACCGTTGATCTTCCAAACTCACGTTGAGGTTTACAACCTACCGCGATTCGGGCATCAATTCTCGTTAATTCAAAGGAATACCGAAAACTGGAATAAAAAGACAATCAATTCTCATAAAATTCAAAACTAAATTCGGAATTACATTGAAGCCTATATTTATAGGACTTATAAAGCTTGGGAAACAAGTTAAAACTTCCTAAAAACTAGCCTAACCAATATAGTAACCTAATAGGACTTAAATACATCAATTAAATGCCTAAATCTACTTCTAAATATAAAAATACTATCCTATAAATTATAATTCCGAAAATTACAATATAATTAAAAATAACTAGATATAATATATTATATCTTAATACCAATTTAACTTGATCCTGCATCAAAATACTACCCTATAAATTATAATTCCGAAAATTACAATATAATTAAAAATAACTAGATATAATATATTATATCTTAATACCAATTTAACTTGATCCTGCATCAGTGAGCTAGATTACTCATTTGTGGTCTAAATCACAATCCGACTTCACCATTGTGTAGCTGTGGACTAGGAGAGCACATCCCTTGAGTTGCATGTTGCTTAACTAGAGTTTTCTTGGTTGAATTCATCAAGAGGTAAGCTACTACCCCTCTCCTTCTTTATTTATGTCTTGTATGACATCCTAGCCTTGTAAAATGACATTTATATGTTGAAATCAACATGTTGGAGTATGTTTTGTTGTTGAGCCATGTGAAATTCGTGGATGACATGTTTTGTATGTTAAAAGACTTGTTTTGTATTGGTTGATACACATAGAAATGGTATCATTTGTTAATCTTGAAATATAAATGGTTTCTCTTCGATTCGAACTCATTAGAAACAAATAATTACTCTAACGGAGTTGAATAGGTTTTCATAATTGATGAGACCACGTGTGTGACTTGGGGATTTCGTTGTGATACGAGAGTTTTGTCGAAAAAATAAGTTACCCGAAATTGTGCATGATGTTGTTGTTTATTCTCGTAAATATCATGAGATGGTTGATTATGTGAGTAGGATTATTATGACCTACTTGAGACATTCATGTTAAATGATATTGTGCTCCCTATCTTGGAGTTTGATTTGTTGTTGAGAATGTCAAGTAAACATCTACTTGTACATTTGTTATGTCCATGGATTATTTGTTGGCGGTGTATTGACGCTCGGTTATTGCGGGAGTCGGGGCTACGTAACAATTGAAGGCCAATAAACTGGGCCTCGCCTTACCGTTGGCCGCGGTAGGGGTATAGCGTCATTTGTTGTATGGAATAAACGCAACATTGGTAAGCTATTCCATGGTTGATTCTTGGGTCGTAGGGACCAAGATCACCCGTCGACGTGAATACAGAAAATGGTTCACACAGTATTGGTTATTGGTTTTGTTAACGGTTTTGATTCGTCGATCGAGCACGTCAACAACGGCTCCTACATTGGTATATTATATGTTGGTTGGATGGAAGTGTTGGGTATATTGAAGGTGTACCTCAATACTGTATCCTTTTAAAATGTGTTTACATATCGTTATTATGCGGTTCCTACATATGCGAATGTTGGTCATGATTTCCAACTGGTATAGGTCGGTTGGCGATTGTTGAGTCTCTCGTGTAGTGTAGGGTAACGTGTTATTATGAGATGCTTATTATGTTATGTCTTGAGATTGTTATATCTTGCTATAGCTTGTATTACTTGTTTATATTATTGTCTTGCATCTCGTATGGCATATTGTTGCATTAGTAGCTTATTGAGTTTTAAACTCACCCCGTCCAATGTTTATTTGTTTTCCTTAGATCACGGTCCGGCGAATAACCCATAGTAAGAGTTTTGCTTCGTCTCAGCATTTTCTGCAGGTTGTTCATTTGGGCCTTGGTATTTTTTTTGGTGAGGCCGAGGAAATACATTGTTACCTAAACTTTGTAATGTTGGATAGTGAGTTGATCTTTATGATTGTATCATTATTTTGGTTATGCCGACATGGTTGTCGAGTTTAATGTAATCCTTAATACTTATTACTTCCACATACTTTAATTGGGTTATTATTGTTGTCTCCGAGCTTGTTGCTCGTGGAGGTTATTGTTACATGTTTAATTTTATGTTCAAACTATGTTTTAAACAAGTTCAGTTTCCGACTTGTTATTAATGCCGATGAAGTGTTGTTATGGTTTTAAAGAAAAACTTTGCACGTGCATTACAAGGTTTTATGCATACGCTTTATACTTACATCTACCACGCATGAAATTTTTATGATGCGTATTTTGTGTATATCACATCGTCCCATTCGCGGTCCGACTTGGGATTCCACGTAGGAGTCCGGGTGAGGGTCGCAACAAGTATTCAGGTATATACAATTTGAAGATGCACGGAAATTGAAATGGGATTAAGGCATTTGGGTGCTCTTGAATGCATTTGGGTGCTCTTGAGAATCCTCTGGACGAAAGAAATGTCAGCTCCAAATGCGTGTTCATGCGTCCAAATATATATCCAAGAATCTTCAATTGTTCCCATCATTTGCGAAGAATTTGGAGGTAAAAGATTTTCACTATACCCGAATGTAAGATATCCGAATTTGGCTGTCTACGGCGAGAAGATTACATACAAAAGTAAAGGTAATTTATGTACAATCTATACACCTTGCTTCTTCAGAGATGACTTTCCTCGTAAATCTGAAACAACAAAACAGAGTAACATCCAGATATTACAAACCACCAACAAAGGAGTAATACTCGGATATTTAATAGCCAAACAAGACAAGAGTAATGTTCAGAGATTAATAACCAGTACGGAAAAAAAGAAACAAGCTTCTATTAGGTTGTTTTCCTCCCAATAATAGCAACAACCTAGCCTGTTTGCAACCCTCGCTACATATACAAAGGAACTTTAAAGCTACTTACAGAGTTCCATAGGCACAAAGAACTTTTGGATCAACGCCAATACTGTGCCCAGCGATGAATGGTCTCAACCATTTGAGGGAACAGCGCGCTGACACTCTCGTTGATAAGATCCTGGAAGAAATGGATGCACTCCTCATCGTCCAGGTCCAAACGGAACTTCTCTTGGAGCTACAAGAATCAGCAATGTGAGCAAAAGATAAAATACTCCCTCCGTGCCTAAAAAAAATAGTCCCTCTTTCCTTTTTGGTTTGTCCCAAAAAAAGTCCCAATTCTAAAAATAGTAACAATTTTAGTGCAATTTGAGGAAGGTACAAGTAAAACTACAATCTTAAAAAAATTGACTTGTCAAATGGGACTATTTTTTTGGGACAGAGGGGGTATTGATTATAAAATCTCATAATGTTTGACTGACAAAAGTGAAGCGAAGCGGAAAATAAGTCACCTTAAGAATCCCCTTTTCAGGGTCAGAAGCTATGTCAGGAATGTTAGACCCCGCCATCAGATGGAAGAGATTCAAAATTAAGTTGCTAGACTTCCGAAGGATGTTATATGCTTCACAACAGTAGGACTTGAACCTCGTATAATATTGACTGCAGGAGAAGAAAACAAGTAACTGCCTGCTTACTGAGTTGCATCACACACAAGCAAGCCAAATTCCCAAGTAAAACTAGTATATGCAGTAACATTACCTATAACTTGAGCACCCTGTCACCATTATATCACTAGGGCTGCACACACCATAGAGGTGCTATATGTAATTTATCAGTTTCTTTAATGTTTATTTTCAGAAGTTCTGGCAGGCTTTTTCATCACTTTTCTCCTTGTTTTCAGCTATTTATCTCGACTTTCTCCTTAGTTTTAGCCATCTAAATAATTTTTTTTCATTAATTTTATTCACTCTTCCACATGTTGGTTCCAGAAGGTGGTCATACCGTTTCTTATTATTGCAAAAGTCTGAGTTATCTGACAACAGCCAAAAAAGAAGTTGTACCAAAACAATTTTCCTTAAATAATAGCAATAGATCGCTTCGAAATGGAAATTAAAAAAATAGCAATAGATATTACGAATCTTATACCTTTCTGCCCCACCCATAGCCTCGACCATTTCTTTGCAAAGCTTCATAGGTGGCGGGAAGGGCTTTGGATCACGACCCAGAATAAAACCAAAATCAACATGGAATAGACGACCATCGTCAGTGAGTAGAAGATTATCCAGGTGCCTGCAGCCAAAGAAGATATTATGATAAAGTGCTCAGTGCAGAACTGAATTGAGGTTATCGAGAACTCGCATAGTAATTGATAATGGATTGAGATGACACATTTAAGATGGTCATCTAGAAAAATACAAACATCTGTATAACATGTATACATGGTTTGCTTACTCTAGAAAAACACAAACATCTCATACCGCATATAAATCCAATCCCTCATGAAAATTTATAAGGAAAACAACTCTAGATTATTTAGGTCCTATAGAAGAATAACCTGTCTCCGATGCCCAGGATATATGTAATAACCGAGTAGCCTGCACAGCTTTTTATAAACGTTTCAAGACATGTTGCTGTAATCCCAAATGGTCCATCGTCGTCTTGATGAAACTTTTGCAAGTAGCTTGTAATACTACGGTGTTCTGAGAGAATCTGAAAATTAGAAAGATAGGTATTCTATTACTGCATTTTAAAATAGTAGGTGCTTGGATTTAAAAATCAAATAACACTGCACAAGCACTAATAATGCAGAGTTGCAGAAGTGCAGATTGAGACTAAAACCTGTCTACAATGCAAGTATGAAGAACTTATTAGTTCGTAAACAAGTACACAAAACAGATTTAATGAAGCCCCCAAAAAAATTTTAAAATACTAATAAAAAAAAAGTAAACAAATAATTCAAGCTCTGTCCCTCAACATTGCCATCAGCGTTCCTCTAAACAACCAGTGATGATAACAAAAACAAACGGAAGTAGTGCAACTATGATAAATAAGGTTCTTATGAGCAAAAAACATGTGAGTTCATTGTAATATGTAGAGTGTACTTGTACAGGAAAACCCAACGAGGTTAAATTACTCTTTCTTTCAAATTGCTTCAATAATGACAAACAATAAAAGTAGTAGTGCACATGAATAAATGAGTCAATATGAGCACCATAAATACAAATTAATTCTAAACTATAGACTTCAATTATACAGGAAAACATAGATGGTTAGAGTGCTCAATCATATTCAATATGTTCTAAAGATCGTCAAGCTATTAAAATGACAATTACCACTACCTGCAAGGCTTACAAAGAAGCAGCTGAATCAGTTAATATTAAGATCAGATGAACTTTAGAAACTTGATTGTCTTTAGAAGCAGTGCAAGGTGATAAAAATGTGACTGAGCTTAAAAAATACCTGTGCTAAAGACTTGGATGGTATGAATTCCAGCATTCCTTCATCGTGTCCGGTGGCCAATACTCGATATGGAGTTAAATGTAGGTCAAGATTCTCCAATTTGAGCAATCGATCCATGAGTGATACCATTTGAATTACCTACGAGAATTGCACATCAGGCTTATCGGTCAAATTCTCCTTGTGCGCAAAGAATGGGAGAGACAAGAAAGCACTATATACATTTTCTTTTCTTTTTTCTAAAAAACTAAATGATGATTCAGGTATGTGCAGGATAAAAGTTCTGCAATTACCAATTGATCTTGCCGAAGGTCATCTCCCTTCTTATATATGATCTTGCAACTTCCACCATTGGCTGTTCTAAAAGCCAAGCGTAAAGGATGCAAAGCACTTTTAAATATTGATGACTCCGACGGAATGATCCCCGTGATGAGGACACCTGGTGTCAAAGGTGATCGTATAGGCTGAAATGTTTTAAAGATTGAAGTTTTAACAAGGATAAATAAGCAGAGCTAGTAAGCAACTTCTGCAATGCAGTCTGAAATAAGTTATGTTTAATCAAGTTTGAAAAAACCAGAAGACTTGTTACACATACCTCCTCAAAATATGTAAGCTCGCTAAGAAGACCAGAAAGAAGATTTCTAAGCTTTTCAATCTTCTTCTGAGTTCCTCCACGTACATTTCTCACGTCTCTCATAATAGAACACAACTGAGCAGTCAGTTCCGTTTGGCGAACCAGACTCTGCCACAGCTTAAATCCATCCTCGCCTTCATTTGCACCAATTCCCAACTGTAAAATTTCAAAGTGATCACTTAACTGCAAGGATCGCCAAAATGAAATAACTTGAAGGCCCAATAAGAGATATGCCACATGCAGCTCAAAACTTTCAGTTTTTTAAACATCTTTTTGCACATTACTGCCAGTAGGATATCGAGGCTACGCAAAGTAATTTAGTTTTTCAGTCCTAGAAGGAAGGTCGTCACCTTATGAATCTGCAAGTGAAGAAACCTAGATTCTACAGCTTATTACTTGACACGAAAAGAATAAAATACATATGAAATAAAATCCATACCTTGATCAAATTTTCTTCTAAGATCTCATAGGTACAATAAAAGCGCTTTGCATATGCAGGATCATGGAGCTCAACGGCTACGTACCACCGTAGAAAGCTAGCCAACTCAATGTTGCGCAATGCTGTAAAGGTAAAAGGATAATTTCAGATCATGGAAACAAGTTGGGCAAATAATATAATAACTTTATAATGGCTCTCGAAGAATTTATTATGGATATTACAGCAGGCATACAACGTTGCACAAGGAAATGAGAAAGACGAGATTTATCAGAGCGCTCAAACCGAAGAGCTTGAACCAGCTGAAGTAAGTAACACTGGAGCTCTTCATCGTCAGCTCTTTCAAGAACCCTGACAGCATATGCACGGACCTATCAAGATTACAATCGAGCAATAGCTAGTCAAAATATACAAATAAATGAAGAATCACAATCTAATCACTAAACTCTGTAAAAAGGCATTTCTCGATCCTAATAACATATCTAAAATAGACACAAGAACTGTCGCTTTGCTTGTGTTTATGCAACTAACATTTCCATGGCTCAAACTTTACTAACCGGTAGAGATCTCCAAAGAATGTTCATTTCAGAATATGATATAACATCTATAAGATCAACAGACAGTAAAGTAATATGTCCACTTAACAATCTGTACAGTTCATGTGGGTTAGAAGAGAAGGATACTTCCAAAGACCTGAAGATTAGAAGCAATAGTTTGTGTTGATCACCTCAAATGATTCCCCAAAAGAAGGTGAAATGGTTGGAAACCCAATAACGACATAACACAAGCAGAGTAATAAAGAAACCCAAGTTCATGAACGCGCGAGCACCCCCGCCCACATACCACACAGACACAGACGCGCACACACACACACACACAGATCTGAAACCAATAAGAGAAAAGCGCAGGGCTCTCACATGAGTGTATAAAAGTCATTATGAGATTGATAATGAGAAGAAAATCATCACAGTAAGTGAATCTACTTTCCATCCCCTCCCCCCTAAAAAAATATCTCCTATCTTTCAGGGAAAGGGTTGGGAGTTGTCCTCCACTCGGTGATTGCAAGTTGGTGCACATTGATAAATTAATTTGAGAGTGGATAAACAGATCTTGATAAAAGGTCCTACGAACACTAGGTAGAATCTTATTGAATATGAAATGAAGAGAACTTAAAACTGTATGCAAGTATTATACTTCACTTCTGGATGATATCAACTCAAATGAAAATGTGGATGAAAAAGTTGAATAAGTTTTTGAAGAAGCATTTTGACGTAGTTCAACCATAAGGAGTAAATGCGACTTCTAGTTCAAACAATCCATGACTCAAGAGCAGAAGTTCCATATATTTTGGTAGTTCTTGCAATGAAGTTCTTCTTGAGCTTTTTACCGCATACTTTCTCAACATGTTGGGACCCTCTACTTGCTGATTGTAGAGGCATAACCAGGCATCAGTTGATATTTAGTGCTTTGCTGTTGCCTTGGGCCTAATAAGCCCCAAGTCATAGTAAGCACTAAATGGAGCTTCGAATACTCAGACAAAAAGCAAAACAAAGAAAGAGCATCTATTCAGAAATTGCACAATTCATTGGATTACCATAGGGAATGCATACACTGTTATAGACATAGATCACAGACACACTTTCCTAATGGAGTTTCCAATTTGTTATTAGAAGAGTTCAGCGATAGTTTAGAAGCTCACTTCTGTAGCTATACATAGCTGATATACCTGTCAAACCTCTGTAATGTAAATGTTTTCTGCAGCTACTGTCACATATGCACTCAAATTTGCTTGATAACGTGGGAAATCATATTTAACAATATAAATACAAGAATGTGCACAGCTCACATGAACATGCATATGTGTGCAAAAGTTTACCTCTTCACTTTCAAAAACAGGTGACAGAAGCTCCAATGCATCACACACATCAATCATTTCCCACCTACCCATGAGTTCAATTGCCTGCTTCGCTTCCTGCAAAGGTATAACAATTGATCCTCAATACAGTTAATATCTTATGCAATAGCTGAGGACTGTATGAAATTACTTCAGATGGGCATACAGAGAATCAGAGATGCCACGAAAGGGAAGAACAAATAATGCAAACGAAAGCTATCCCAATTAGCTTCTTAGTACGAGTGTAGGCGGAAAGAATATTCTCCAGCCCATGGTAAGAGATTGAAGTTAACAAAAGAGGGGGGGGGGGAAGTTTAAAGTTTGTTTAGATAACATGAGTTCTTTATCCAAGAAAGGCCATATCACACCCTGGCCAGTTGACTCGTGACATGAACTAAATAAACTGAAAGTTCAAAATATCTATCAGAAAAAATTACCAATATAGATGCAATGGAATCCTTCAACATATCTATATAACCTATTAACCAATCTCTGCTCTTAATACAGCTACTGCTTTTGGTTGCACGGGGTTTTCTCCTGGCTAAAGAGAATATATGGATTTCCAGCCATATGCACAAAATTGCTGAAGTTTCATGTAAAAGTCAAATACAATCATAAAGCATTGCAGGACAATCAAGAAACAAGTCAACCAGCTTTTATCGTTTATCCACTGCATCAATATTCCAAGGAAAGAAAGCCAATAGTTCCTCTTTCCACCCGCAACCTCTGTCCACTTCTGAACCAAATGCTGCCTACTCAGTTTCCTCTCTTTCTTTGCAAATGAGGGGTCATCAAATTTTGTCCTACCAAAGTCACCGTATTTTGATACCTAAGTTCATCATAATTCTGCCTGGAGAATCCTTGAAAATGAAGAGTTAAATAGAATCATTTATGATTCTGCCACCACAGAGGCAAAAGTGGCAGAAATACTAACTGATAGTGTTTGGAGGCTGCCAAATCCTATATCCCCTGGCTATGTTGAGCCAAGGCTTTTGTAAGACAAGGGAGTGAGTCACAACCAGTAGCAACAAATATCGTTGGAGCCTTCAAGAGAGATAGAGAGAGAGAGAGAGAGAGAGAGAGAGAAATATATAATAAAGCGAAATGATCTACTGTTTTTAGTACAATATCTGAGTTACACCCCCACCCCACCCAAAAAAAAAAAACTAAATCCATTATGAACAATACCAAAGGCAAACATATCCCTGTTGATCAATTTCAAGAAGCAATGGGAAAGAGAAATCTTTTAATCTTCTACATATGAGGCAAGGCCACAAAAATGACATGGTCTAAAAAACAAAGGATTTTATTGAATTATTTTGGATTGAAAGCATAGACCAGGTGGTCCATAACATGAATCCCTTGAGAAAGTTATTCAAGTTTCTTTAAGCAAAAGAATCTAAATGCAGTGGTTTTTTGTATTGACATTTTCTTAATTTGTTGGCTACACCATTGATTATTCCTAAATTAGTTCACTTCTTCTAACAGTTCATTAATGTCCACTAAATATTTTCTTTGTTGCTATTATCCGGCTTCTGTTCTTAGTCAACACAGTCAGCATAATATCGTTGCTTTGATTTTTTGATTTCTTAATTGCAAGTGGTTCTTAGTCTCCTATTTACAGAAAAATTAAATAAATCATCCTTTTTAGTGCATCATTAGGAACACTGTGTGCAGAAAATACATCACATAAAATCATCCTAAATTAACAACAGACAACACTATCAACAACACAGTTCAGATGCACTGGAGGGCCAGGGTGCACATGCTGGGGGTAGTCGGGGGTGGGGAGAGGAAGAAAGGCTAGAACCTGAACATCACTCCATTCAACACATCGGAGAAATTTTGTTAGAGCTCTTTTCTCTGACATTAAGGAAAAGCGGAATTTCCACAACAGCTGCCTTTCATCACCACTCAAATTTCGTGTCGGTGGGTACTTCAATATTCTCTGTATTGATCTAATAATTACGAGGGAAAAATAATGCTTAGATTTTATTCAGAAAGCAAAAAGGTGAACAAACTAACCAGCTATAGGAGTTAATCTTAGAGAATAAATAGATTCATAATAGAAAAAGTAGACTTATGATATTGAGATACCATTCCCAAAAATTAAAAAATATTACTCCATTTTGTCCTTAATTGAGTGTCCCTTTTTTGAAAAAATATTTGCCCCAAAATGAGTGTTCTTTTGTGTGAAGTTACTAAATTCATCTTTGCTATCTATCTTGTCCCAATGTGCACTTGTCAAACTATAGTGTGAACAGAAAGGGCATTCATGCATATGTACTACTAAAAAGTCTAAAATGGCCTAAATGTCAACTTTCCTTAATTTTTGCAAAAAACTAAAATGGGACATTCAATTAGGGACTCAGGGAAAATAAGATACCAAATCAGACAATTGATGATTTTTACAGTTGGTATAAGAAACAATAGCCTCAAGACCTCTAACACTGACGAAATATATGTTCTTTAGACATTGATTTATTTCTTTCCTTCCTGGCCATGCGGAATACATTTGCAAGGATTCATGGTGGAATGTTTTATAACGAAGGTGTGATACATACTTCAAGACCCATCCTACAAAGTACAACCTCCACTAGTTTCTTCCTGAAGAATATCATTCGAATACTGTGCGACATGACTATGGCATGTGCTGTCTTAAGGTAATTCTCTTTCACATCAACATGATATGGATATAAGACAGATGTCCACTTACTTCCTCTCGGTAGAGCTTGGTTTAAGATCCCTGTCAATGATGCCACGAGTTAAACTCCTAGCAAGCTTCAGTTGCTTGTGCTCTGAAGGATTAATTTTTCCCACTTCTGGGTCCCACACAGTAACTAGTTCGTTTGTTGAGGCTATAGATATCGGTGATACTAGTGGCACGGAGTCCTGTGTATCAAAACCACGAACTATACAACTGAGTAAATAAATACTTGGATCAGAGTGATATAGTTCAGCTGCATCAACAATAACTAATAACAGTGAGAATCATTCAGAAAGTTGAAGAGTAGTATGTCCTCTGTAAACACAGAGTGACACCAGAACTCAATTTCATGCCAATCACTAAGCCTCATACACCTATAATCCCAATGTTTGAGATAAGAACTCAGAATTCATTCCATAGGCTCAATCATTAATTCCAACGATTTTCAAATATTACTCTTTAAGAGTGGACAAAGAAGAAAAAGGTCCCATTTGAATTACAAAAAAAATTGCTACAGAAGCTGTTGCTTATACTCAACTAGCATATATATCAATCATATATTGTGAGACTTTTTTCTACTGTCAGAGCAACATCATCAACAAATTCTTCTGAACCATGAACAATGCAACTTGCAGTAGGGGCCATGCAGTTGATTATACTTCTCTTGATTAAGGAAATAAGAATTGGGAACAGCTGCCAGGTCGCTCAAATTTTTCATGCAAACATTACCATAATTCTTGGCTTATTTTAACTATAACTCATAGAATATAGAAAGACCAATATCAATAAAGCACTAGCAAAAATCTACAGAAACAAAGATACAAATGGATCTCCTAGCATTTGTCATATGCATTGGAGCCCACAGCTACAAGTTCAAGAAGGATAGTTTGTGTCTCATTATATATTTTCTGTCGCTTATCTCTTCTATTATCGTATTTTTCCATCTTTCTTTTTCCTCGGTTTCTAGGTGCATATGGAAATATTGTACTTTCTTTTCTTTACTTGGTGAGATTAGAAGTAAAAGTTACATAAGATAATGTGGGTGAGTGTATCGAAATGGTGACAAAAGAACATGGGTATCAATTTTTCTCATCAAATGAGAAAAATTGATCTCGAGACATAGCTAAACAGTTATCGTTCTAGTTTGGCACTCTCACCTTGTTGGCCTAGAGACGTAATGTGTCCAATAAATGAAAGGATGGAAGGACAGAACCTAAAAAGAAACAAATAATATTAAACAACGAAAAGTTCTTGATAAACGCTACGCTACCTGCATAACAACTCGATGTTCAAAACCGCAAAAGTCAACAACCAGGTACAAATGAGAATTTCCATTTCTACTACTTTCGCGCTCCTTGATTTTTTCCATAGCTTTGAATGCAAGGCGGTCCAGCCAATCAATTCGCTGGATCTGTCCTCTTTCATACTTATTCGCAAGCTTTTCCAAACGCTCCAACTCCCCACGCTCCTCCTTCGGAACCTACAAGCAGTTAGACCCATAGTTATTAAAGGCAGAAGGCGAGAGGCGGGCGAAAGGTACTTTTTTAAGGTGAAAGGCGAAGCAAGAGGCAGGCGGCCAAAAGGCAAGCGAGGCGATAAATTAGGAAAAATAATTTTAAAATATTATATATTATAAAATATTTCATAAATTAGTAATAAATAAACTTAACTCCAGTAACTAAGCTCACAAATAATGAAATAACAATAATAACACTTTTAAGTTTTGTATTTATACCAAAAACTACATCTTTTTTCTTAAAAAAAGATGGGTTTCTTCAATAACCATCCGGATACTCTTCGAACCAACCAACCAATCTCAGATCTCACCTAAGCAGGAGCCGGCGACCTTGTCTATGCAAGTCCGCCGCCGCCGGAAGCTTTTCCGGCGAGTTCAGCGGTCGAAATGACACAGACCTGATCGTCTCCTCAAGGCAATGACCACTGTGGCCTTGGATTGGTCAAATATTGAGCTGATTGGCCTAGATCTAGAAAAATTTATTCAGATCTAAAGAGATAAATTTCCAGATCTGGTTAAAAATACAAGGCTTTTAGGGCATGTCACAAAGGCGTCGCCTTCGCACGCCTCTCGCCTTGCTCCCAGTCGAGAGAGGTGAACGCCTCGACCTCAACCTCGCCTTCCATAAAACGCCTCGCCTGACCAAAACTGAGGCGCCAATGCCTCGCCTCCCGCCTCGCCTTGCGTCGAGCGACCAAGGCAAGTGCCTTTCATAACTATGGTTAGACCTAATGACATTGTGGACAAAAAATAATAGGCAGACAACATCAATAATCTGACAGTTAAGAGTAATAACCAGATACCTTGCCAGGAGTAGTTGAATCTAAGGACCCATCAGCCTCTTTTCCAGGCCAAAGCCTAAGCTTATGCTTCCCTGTTTTTAGCTGTCTATTACCATTAAAGAGACGTATGGTAGCCCCACCAACCAAACCCTCATGTTTTCCACATGAAACATCCCAAACCTGCAGTAATAGGAACTCAACAATTATAAAAACCTCAGAACGAAAAACATACAGGATACGATATGATCTTGAATTACATAGAGACCAATCAAACTTCCTCCAAGACATGGACCAATATGCCAATTTGCACTCGAAGAAATTAAAAAAATGTCCTGAAAAGTAAAAAGGTAAAAAAAATTGCATAGAAATAACTTGTGCATAATATATTTGTGAATGTAAATGCAGCATCTATATCATATAGATCCATCAAAATACATAAATATATCATTTCTTGCTAACAATGCATGGAACGATGAAATGGAATGACTTCCTTCACTTCCTACCTTTGTACACAATCAGGAAAAGGGAAATGCAGTTAAAGTAATAGGAAGTCAATATTCACTGAAATTATTGACTTACTGTTAGTGCAAGTTGTGAGTTGTGAGTTAAGTCCCGATATTTCGTACTCAAGGTAATGAGTTCACTCCAGCAATATAATGGACCGGCGCACTCCAGCCTGCCCATGTTGTCATAATTAATTGAGATAGAATTGATCCACAAACTGAGTAATATATATAAGTAAAGAAGATATCAGCAATTCTTCAATTTAGTTTTTTATGACAACTCACATTCTTTGAGTTCCAATGCGCTACTAGAAGAGGAATTCATAACTATTTTCTATAATCTTAAGATTTCAGTTTCAGATGGGTATCAGGAACAGCAGCTGACTCAAGATTCTTAATTACTTTAAGTGATCTTTTTGTTGTTGTGTTATTTTAGAAGAAAAATAACAGTAAATGAAGCACTACATTAATCTGTTCCAGAAAATCTTAGTTAAGAGATATAGACGTAAAACATATGATACGTGTATGGGAAATTATTTAAAACAAAAAAACTACTCACATTGCAATCTTACAGTATTACAAAAACACAATAATGGGGTCTATTTATTAACATCAAAAAGCACAAAGAATAAGATTGTGTAGCATGCCTTGTTCTCATGGGAAGCCCAAAAGGAGCGCCATCAAGGTACAATGCACACTCAACATATAGCTCCGGTCTTCTCTCCTCAACTATGGTATCTGCATCAGCTGATATTTAAGTAAATAAGGTCAACACACATCTATTGAGTTACCAAATCTCTCAGAATTTAACTCCCTTGTCCCTAGAAGTAGCATCATCCATAAAAAGAAATTGATTCGTAATGCATTCAACTGATGTTACCAATGTCAAGAAGAAACAATTTAAGTACAATAAACTACTTAAAATAAAAATAAGAACAACTACGAAGACAACAAGAAAAATTATTACTATTAATATCGTACTTTCTCTATCCCGAAAGAAGAGTGGGATTTGACAAGTCAAATCTTTTAATATCGTATTTTTTCTTCTCTGTATTTCTTTTAAATTTAGAAACACTACTCTTTTCTTGAGACAAAATGTACGGCCAAGAGACTCTCCAAATGGGAGGGACAGCGTATAAGGCTAGCCAAACAAACAAACAGAGATTGCAAAGATTAGCTGAAAGTCCTAAGACTGATTCGTTAGAGTCATTGCAATTGATTATTACCAACTTACCATTATTAACAAGAAATAACTAAGTACAAAAAAGTAACACACAACCAACTAATTATTAGCCAAAATTATTACAATACAACTAATGTCCAACATTTAAGCAAAACACTTGTGTAACCACTAATAAACGTGCATTTCATTTAAGAAGAACACTCGTTCTTCTAAGAAAGAACAAGCAAAGCTTTTAATAGAGATGTAAACTTGATATGATCGTATGAATTGCACAGAGATTGATATACTCCCATCGTCCCGTACAAAGACTGCATTTTTTACTTCTCAAAGTCAAGTTTCCACTATTTTCCAATGAAGATTTGATGTGGATTACTTGCCTTTTCAAAACAGTAAAACTGGCAGGTCATGTACTTTTTAGGTAGTTTATGAAGGTTGTATTTTTATCATCAATAATTAACTACATGTATGTCAAATGTCGATCGGGAAAATAGCCAGAATTGATTTCAAAAATAAGAATGTGATTCTTTCAAGGGGCGGAATGAGTAATTATTAGAGTACCAAGTGTACTTATTTACTTTAAATGCGGAGTTCAACTAACAGTGAAGTCCAAAAAATACACAAATTAATATGGAAAATTCAGCAGAAAAGAACAGCAAATCAGAAGAGAAATAATATCCTCCAATGATAATTAATTCAGAATTATTCCCTCGAGTTAAGAGTCCACAATTCTATTTTAAATCTTCACTTTTAAGAGTCCACTACTCTATTTTAAATCTTCACTTTTAAGAGTCCACTTTCAAAAGTTATGCCTACAATCTCCACCATCTTTCACTTTTACCCTCCTCGCTATGCTTCTGTATTTTTATAATTACGGCCAACTCCGACATCACTCAATAATTCGATGTTTCAAAACGTGGACTCTTTGATCGGGACGGAGGGAGTATCTAATTATGTGTTTCAATTACAATGAATCGCATAAAGCACAAAATTTAACAGCTAAACATTCAATAAAATTCAAATGAGAAAGCTTGAGAAAGAGTTTTGACCTGAATTAGAAGACTTGGCAACTGGTAACCTCCTCTAACCTCTCGATTTTGAAAGTAACTGGAAGATTGATGTCGCATGCTAAGAAGAAACGGAATTCGTTTCCGGTCATTGCCTTAGATGGATTGATTCAATTGTTCGAAACCTAATAATTTTTCATAGCTAGGGTTTTGAGACACGAATTTGGAGTACGAGATTGTTTGTCAGTTGACAATTTTGAGAGAGGAACTGAGGGAATTTTTAAGTTGAAAGGAGTTGAATTCAACAGTTTGTGGGAATTCGAGCTGATTTTACGTGAAGTTTACCGATCGCAGAACGTGGAAGAAAAGGATTCGAGAAATCACTGTAAACCCCGTGAACTTACACGAATTAATACATACTTCACAACCTAAAAGAATTACTCGGCAGAAAACCACTCAAAGCTACAAATACTTGACATATACCCAAATCCGTCTAATCCGTCCAGAATTTAACGGATCTGGACCGTGTAACTTGTACCATCCTGACTTAAGTTAAAACTGTTGTATCGACGAATATATCCTTAACGGTTTCATTCCTTCTTAACCTATTTATAAATAAAAACCTACATATTTGCACATTCCTAAAAACCTACATACTTTTTGTCCATAGTACTCTGGGTTTACTTTTACTTTTATCATTGGGTTAACCCTTATCATTGGTCCCCAGAATTTAGACTTCTACACAATCAGTCATATTAGAAAAGTCTCACCACTAATCAAAGAATGCAATTTTCGCTCACCGTTAGTTTCGTAGAGTTGGCAATGGGCTGGTGTGAGCACCCCGATTCGCAGATCGTTCATAGGTCTTTTCGCTCTGGACTCCAGAAATAAAAGGTTTAATAAATGTGCACAACACATTTATATTAAAAACAGAGTCGCCACCCTCGTTTATATAAAAAACGAGAGAAAAACTGAAATTGTGGGTTCGGAGGCTAAGTTACGAGTTGGGAAGGTTTTACGCACCCAACTCGCCCTTTCGGTCTCTTATGATTGCATGCTCGAGTTTATATGTTACGGGTTCATTATATTATGTGACTGGAGAAAATGTATTACGGAGATTTATATTTTCGTTTATATTATAAAGTGTATACATGATTTATTATTTACAAAAGAAACAAAATAAATATAATATATATTTATATTTAATGAAAATAACTAAAATAAAATTTTAGTTTAAAGAATCTATATATATATATATATATATTACATATTTATATATACAGATACACATATAATATCAACTATATAAATAAAAACAGATATTTCGATATTTGAATTTAATGAATATGATACATGTATTTACATATCAAATGTACCGAAATAAATATATACACATTTACAATTCATCTAACGTATTTACATATTTGAAATGGATAAAATAAACGATCGGAAGGGATTACCTTCTGTCGTTTTACAGAATTCGGGCCAAGTTCTAGGCCGTTGTATTATATTAGATCAAGCTAGCTCGTAGCCTGACCGTTGTGCTTCCACTGCTACCGATACGAGGAAAGAAAGACTTACATTTTGATATTGGGTGTGTTCAAAGAATATTGTGTGTTTGTGTGTGTGTTTGCTGTGTATGTGTGTGTGTGTGTGTGAAATTTGCCCAGGGAGAGAACGGTTTGTTTTCTCAGGCTGAGGGAGAGCAAGAGAAAGAGCAGAGAGCTTTTCTTTCTTTTCTTTTTCTTTCTTTCAGTGAGTGAGAGAGAGCTGATGATTTTCTTCTTGAATGAGGGAGTGAGTTGTGTTTGTGAGAGAGAGCTGAGAGCTGATCTGAGTGAGTTCTCCTTTGAGAGGGAGAGTGTATTTATAGGGGAGCTGGGGAGAGATATTTGTGTTACTCTTGGGACCAAGCAATGCACGAAGCTTCGTTTGTGCACAAAAATCTTCAGCAGTCGGGCAGCTTGACTTGTGAGGCAGTGCTGGTTTGGTGCGCGGAGCACCAGGACGGGCATCCGCGCACCAAAGCTGATTTTGGTGTATTCGCGCACAAAACATGTCTTCAGTGCACCAAATTCTGAAATTTACACTTAGAATCTTCATCTTTCATCCTTTATGGTTCAGGTCCCTTGTCAATTTTATTTAATCTTTGTGCCTTGAAGTTGTTCCTTTGGCTTTTCAACCTTGGAATCATCTTCTTTTATGTTTTGCACCCTATAAGCTTTGTATCTTCAGATTTGACCCTTGATGTTGATCTAACCGAAATTGTTGATGTTTGTTGGACGCCGTTAGTCCTGTTTAATATTTTGTTCCCTGAAATAATCATAGAAACAAGTGTTAGTCCATTTATAAATAAACAATTATTTATAGGACAATTCGTATAATGTGGGTACAGTGCAGGTGTCTGTGGGCGAACCCAACCCCAACCCATCACGATAAGCCTTAAAAATCGCCCGACCCGACCCAAATTTGTATCGAACCTTTAAAACTGAAGCCCAGCCTCTCTTAATATCGGGCTGGCCTGGGCCAGCCCGCTGGCCAACGCATTATTTTGGACTAATTTGTACTCCCTCCGTCCCGGATAAATATTCCTAGTGGATGAAACACAGGAATTAAGAAACATAATTAATGATGTGCTGTAAAATGTGTTCTGACCATAATACCCATGAACATTAATTGAGTTTAACTATTTTAAATAATTGAGTTTCTTTGGGATGTGTTATATTAAATGAAGCTTTAAGGGTATATTAGGAAGAATGGTAGAGAATAGGTAGATCAAAAGTCTTTAGGAGCATTAGTTGGGACATCCCGAAATAGAAAGTAAGAACATTTATCCGGGATGGAGGGAGTACTAAATTTGACATTTTTCTCAGCCCGCAAGTAAGCCCATCGAGTCAAGTCTTAAAATCAAGTCGGGCCGACCCAGTCCAAATGGGGTTGGGACCGTTAAGTGAGCATATGTGAACTTACATGATTTTTAGTGAGGGCAATACTATATTTTCTAGCTTCTCCTTCTTCAACCACAATTTTTGGAAAAATAAGGGGGCCATGTAAAAATATTACTATCATTTTCTTTATTATGTTTGTGTAATATATACAAAAATAAAGGGCCATCTGAAAATTTTACTACCTTTCTCAATTGCCCTCAATGCATCTTTAGCAAGCCCCAATTCCTCCTCGATCGTACAATTGTCCAGAACGAAGAGGTAGACTGGTTGCTGGGCCTGAGGAGGAGAGAGCTCAGACCTGACCGCCGCTGCCGAATTGTGGGTGTATTGTGATGTGCATATTTTGGACCCGCTAAATTGTATGGACCTCACTCCAGCAAATGAGCCCAATATAAATAGAGACCTGACCCTTACGAGTATATATAGCCACCTCCTCTCTCAGTCCAAGGTATGTCCCACTTGGCTTAGCAAATATATCCTACTTTTCATATAGCTTTGAGACTGACGAACACGCCGGAGGGCTTCGGCGGGGAGTCCTCCCCGTCCCTCTCACGGGGTCTTTTTTATAGATAATTATACGCCAGATATCCTACATCCGCGATAGTTCGGCACCCCCGGTGCCCCTGATTTTTTCGGCATCATCAGTTAGTTCCATTGCCGGGAAAGACACTGAGATACGCGGCCATGGAAGATTTGCACATTGCAGCTTTGTATTCGCCAATATCTTCAGACCAAAGAGCATCACGCTGGATTGGAGGCAGTTGCACGTGATTTGGTCTTTTTTATTGACATTAATCCATTAGTGGGGACGTGTATGAAGGAACGAAGAGGTGGAGTGAAGAATTCAAAGCTTGAAGGAAAAACAAAGGAATTAAATAAATTAGTTTGCCCAGGTGATAGTTTTGGCGTGAACAGATTTTAGTTAATTCCAAGGTTGACGTCTTGTTCTCATCTTCTTTATAAATTCCTTTTTGGGCTAGATCGAAGAAACACCCACGAAATAGCTTTGGAGTTGGACGAAGCGAGAAGCACAAATCAAAAAACAAACACCTTAGGGTGGTGGTTCACACAACCGGCGCCGCAAGCTTACTAAACCTTCGTGTGAATTGGGCAAATAGGAGGAGCACATATTAGAGATTGAAGCACCACGAGAGGGTTTCGTTTTGTCGAGTCGATGCCGGAGAAACAAAAATTGAGGCCATCAGGGTTTTGAGCGAACAAGAACCAAAAGAATCCGTCCGGCCGGGGAACAAATCGGGTAGCCAATGCAACAAAGAGGACTTCTTTGCGAGTGGATTGGCGACAAAAATCACGGGCGAACAAAATCGCCATTAGATGCGGTAGTGGTGGTGCTTGAGCAGCGGCGATAACTCCAGAAGAAGGGAAGTAGATCTGGCTAATGGCGATTGTGTTCTTAATTTCATCACCGGTGGTTATGGTGAGCGGCTGGAAGGTGGGAGTTATTTGGGGACGAGATGTTTTCGTGGGTAGTTACGGCTACGTTGTGTTCGCAGCTACAAGTACAACCCTAATTATTGTGTCGGTTTCAATTTGTGGGTAATTACTCAACAATGATGAATTGGCCCAATCAATATTGGCGATTCAACATGGCCCATTTCTTTGAAGGGTTAAAGTTTGGTCCCCACGATTCTTTGGCGGTTATAATGCGGACCCTTTAATGTTGAGCAGTTTTAACTTGGTCCTTAACTACTAAGAAGTTAAAAGCTGGTCCCTCTAATGAAGAATAGTTGCTAATGGACCTCTCTACTATTGGTCAAGCTCCATTAACTAACGGTCAAATCAAACGAACCTCGTCGCTCGAGTGTTGCTCATGGCTGAGTAGATTTGGTCCTCCCGCTCGAGTGTTACTCGCGGTTGAGTAGTACCCCGCGCCTTCCTGCGCTTATCCTCCCCGCTCAAGTGTAACGCGGCCGAGTAGATTATATCCTCCCCGCTCGAGTGTAACTTGTAGGCGAGTAGATTACATCCTCCCGCTCGAGTGTAACTTCATGGTGAATAGATTACATCTTCCCCGCTTAAGTGTAACTCGCGGTTGAGTAGATTACATCCTCCCCACTCGAGTGTAACTCGCGGCTGAGTAGATTACATCTTCCCTGCTTGAGTGTAACTCGCGGCTGAGTAGATTACATCCTCCCCGCTCGAGTGTAACTCGCGGCTGAGTAGATTACATCCTCCCCGCTCGAGTGTAACTCACGGCTGAGTAGATTACATCCTCCCCACTCGAGTGTAACTCGTGACTGAGTAATTACATCCTCCCCACTCGAGTGTACTTCGCAGCTGAGTAGATTATATCCTCCCAGATCGAGTGTAACTCGCAGCTAAGTAGATTACATTCTCCCCGCTTGAGTGTAACTCGCGACTGAGTAAATTACATCCTCCCTGCTCGAGTGTAACTCGCGGCTGAGTAGATTACATCCTCCCCGCTCAGTGTAACTCGCAGCTAAGTAGATTACATCCTCCCCGCTCGGGTGTAGCAGGTCGAGGTCCCTCGCAGGTCAAGACCAAAAATGAACCTCGCAGGTCGAGGTCAAAAATAAACCTCGTAAGTCGAGGTCCCTCCCAGGTCGAGCTAATTTCCTTAATTAATGTTTGAGGTCATGCATTGCTCAGTGACGAGCACATGACCGAGTTAATTTCAAGGATCATTGTTATGCTCCCAGGTCGGGCTGATTTCCTTAATTAATGTTTGAGGTCATGTGCTGCTCGAGTGACGAGCACATGACTAAGTTAATTTCAATGATCATTGTTATGCTCTCAGGTCGAATTGATTTCCTTAATTAATGTTTGAGGTCATATGTTGCTCGAGTGATGAGCACATGACTAAGTTAATTTCAAAGATCATTGTTATGCTCCCAGTCGAGTTGATTCCTTAATTAATGTTTGAGGTCATTGAATTTGCTCGTAGGTCGAGTTCATGACTTAGTTAATTTTAAGGATATGCTCGCGGTCAGTGGATGCATCTTGGTAGGTCCGAGGTGAACACGAGTAAATAGTACTCCTCACGCTCGAGGTGAATCTCGACGAATAAAGAGTGTGGGTTTCTAATGTGCATATTCGGACCCATTAAATTGTATGTGCCTCGCTCCGCCAAATGGGCCCAAAATAAATAGAGCCGGCCCCTACAGTATATATAGCCACCTCTCTCGGTCAAGGTATGTCTCACTTGGCTTAGCAAATATATCACGCCTTTCATATAGCCATGAGGCGCGAACACGCAGGAGGGCTTTGGCGGGATCCTCTCGATGTCTTTTTAACAGATAATTATACGCCAGATATCCTACATTTACGTCGGTTCGACACCCCCGGTGCCCCAGATTTTTTTGGCATCATCATATTGAATTGTGGTGTATTGAGGGTAGAGCTCAGCGGGGACGTTAGTTTCGGAGATGGCGGAGAAATGGTGGGGAAAATTGTTGCGTTGGAAGCAGATGGGGCAGATCCAGATGTGGATTGAGTAGTTGACGCGCCAATAGGGGTTGAGGACGGCGGAGTAGGTCTCGCACCAGAGTGGCGCGAAAGGGAGAGTGAGGATGTCGGGATGGTAACGGATCGGTGGATCGAGGAGCGATGGGATCACGCTCTTGTTGGCTTCGAGTGTGTTACGAGGACGGGCGTTCCACGACATGTGTACTCCGTCGTCGGTCCGTGCCATCTCCGTCAACATCTTCTTTCCTTTTTTTTCTTTTGTTTAATTATCTACTTTTTCAATTGAATTTCTCCATTGCTAACTGCTGCTTTTTGGTTTTTACTCCAAGATCTCTCTGTACACTCCCATGTGGAACACATTTAGGGTTTGTGATTTTAGTGGCACCGGAGAAGAAGAAATGAAGGGTAGTATTTCAGATGACCCCCTTGTTTATGTATATATCACACAAACATAATAAAGAAAAGGATAGTATTATTTTCACAGTGCCCCCTTATTTTTCTAGAAATTGTGGTTGAAGAAGGTTGAAGAAAGAGAAGGTGGAAAAGATAGTATTACCCTCACTAAAAATCACGTGAGTGTGCACATGTCCACTTAACGGTCCTAGTTCTAACGTCGTCCATCACGGGGATCAACCGTGTGCAAAAATTGCATACTTTGGTTAATGGTAAGACTTTTCTAACATTGAAGACTAATCGTGTACAAGCCTAAACTTCAGGGACCAATGGTGGAGTTAACCCTTTATCATTACACAGTTTTGTTTTATTTTAACCGTTCTACCAAAAAATTTCTTTCTTTTGTAGCCACAAAATCTAACTTTATTAAGTTTTTTTGAAGTCACTCTAGTCTATTATTTAGCACATTGCCTTATTTTTAGAAGTGTGATATGTACGAAGAAGTTCTTAAATCCATTGTCTTAAAAGAAACTTCACCCACTACCAGACCATGGAGGTAGGAGATTCACAAATCCATCAACACTAATGGAGGTAGGTCACGCGCAGATCCATCAGTTGTTGGCAACATAACCAAGATTCGATCAGAGCTATCTTGCAGTGTTTTTCCGAAGAAGATAATCGTTGTTTACTATGCCATTATTTTCAACGGCCATGTAGCCGATGGAGCTAACCACGAAGATCACCAAGTTGTTGGTTTATCAATACTGCAGTGTGTGTAGAGTGTAAATGGCTTTAAATTGATGGAGTATGTTATTAGACTACAAACTTCTCTTTCGCTTGAACTCAATCGTAGACTACATACATGACTGGTCTAGTGATCTTCTTCTTGAACCCATTTCCTTCCGAATAAGACTCAGAACGTACACAACAAAGAAAAGCAACTCATCAGCTTGATCTCACAAATGCAGTACAAATTATTTCTTGCTGTCTTTTTTATTTTTATTATTTATTATTACACTTCTTCCAAGAGAGCAAAGTCGTGGATGTATGTTGTTGAACTCTGTATAGCAAGATGAGCAATGCAATCACTTAGTTGCAATTTCGTCTTTTGGTCCATGCGACATGTTTATACAGAAGAGCGAAAAATAAGACTCATAATTTGGTCTTTATTCCTCCATGTAGTTCTCTTCTTCAAGGAAACTACAAGAAACCCATCATCAGGGAAATATGAGAGAAAATACATTACAAATGGAGTTCATTTCTCTTGCTCCCTTGGCAACTAGCAGGGATCGTGAATCTGACAGATTGCACACAAGCACCAAACAGGGCTACAAAGTGAAAAGACTACAAATCTAAGTGAAGGATGTAACACACATTTAAGGTTTTCGTGGAAATTTTGAAAAGTCTGGAGGCCTTCGCTGCATGTATGCTGTTTTCCCTCGTTGCCTTCCTCAGTTCCATAGAAAATGAGAGTGGCATTCCCTCCAAGCTCCTAAAAGGGAAATAAATTGCTATAATATGGCTTCTCCTCTTCCCCTTGCCAAAGAAAGAATAAAAGAATAATTGCAAAATTAGATATACCTGTAGTCCAGCATGCCCATCATCCACGGCATTTAACGCAGATTTCAGCACTCGAATTGCAGTTGGGCTATTTCTTAAAATCTCTCGACACCACTTCATCGTTTCCTGTTCTAATTTATCTAGCTGAAAGAATGAAGATTTCCCAAGATTATGCTCAAGCTCTACAACAACTATATTCATGACTTATATGAGAAGGACAAGTGAAGTACTCCCTCCATTCAGGCAAAGAGTCAACTTTCTATTTTTAAAAGTCTACATATGACTAAATAAAATCAAAATATTACATACTTTACTTACGTTTTAAAAAATAAAATTTTATTAATTAAAAACTACATTAAGAATACTATGGATTACAACTTTCATAACTTTGTAAAAACAAATAAATCTATGTAAATTATTGGTTAAACTTTAACTAAGTTGACTTAAAAAATTCAAAGGTAGACTCATCGCCTGGAACGGAGGGAGTAGATGTTTAAAAACTGAAAATGGAATGTACCCATTTGCCAGTGGATGGACTTACCGGGACTACAGTATTGACAAGTCCCATTTTTTCTGCTTCAGTAGCTGTGTAGAACCTTGTCAAAAACCACATTTCACGAGCTTTTTTGGGCCCCACCTGCCTAACCAGAAAGAGACCATGAAAAAAGTATGGTAACTAGCCAAAGAAATTAGCCATTATAAAAGAACATTTTGCCAAGAAACTTTCATAAAATCAAGGGACTAAAGGGGTAGTTGATCTAAGAGAAAGCACATTGCTTCTCGATCTCCTCACCACCGCAATCAACCAGAATTTTTCTTCTTGTTTTTCCCCTCAAAATTAAGGGGCATCTTTTCATTTAAGAGCTTACCAATCTGGACATTATGGAACTTCCATAACCAGCATCAAAGCTTCCAACCTGTAAAATGCAGAGAACAAAAATGTGTTTAGTACAAGTATCAAATCGCGTCAAAAAAATAGCATTTTCTCCTTCTGTGTCCTATACTTAACCCAAAATGGATGGTTTGAACTTGAAAAGTAAAGTATTTGTATTTGTTTCAGCCATCCACCATTAATGAAGCAAAGTGAAATCAAACCCCTTTTCAAAAGATACAAAAAATGAGTGGACAGAAGAGTAGCAACTTCCATATCAACATCATTACACAGACATTAGGTTTCAGCAAGATTTGTTAGCATACAAATTGTCATGTCTAAGAAACTATATTCAGCTATTTGAATTTATCACAGAGATATCTCTTTCAAGAAATAGCGCATGTTTGACCAGTTCAATAGAAGTTGTAGTTCCACCCAGGGGCGGAGCCGGGCAAACTTTATATTTTTTCGAAACATGAAATTACGGTATAAATATGGATTCAAGATTTTTTTTTCCTTTTGTGTGTGTGAGAAGATGCTCATTTTAAGGCAAATAAACTTCAAATTCACTAATTTGTCTATAAATAAGGGTAATATTACTCAATCTTTTTCATAATACCCTGAATAAGGGACAAATATACTAAGTAGTGCATAATTTTTCTCAAAGAAAGGTGGGCAAAGTTCCTTATATTCCAAAAATACTTTATTTAATTTGCAAATTTACAAAACTCGTAGCGGTAAATTGAAACTTTCTCAAAATAAAGGGGGGCTAGAGCACCTCTTCTGCTCCAAATGGCTCCGCCCCTGGTTCCACGCAAGTTCAAACTTTAATATATATATATATATATATATATATATATATATAGAGAGAGAGAGAGAGAGAGAGAGAACACTTAGAACACCTTTGGACCCGTCTGACCAAAAATAGCATTATCTGCTGCTATTGTTAGATCACAGACCATGTGTAGTATGTGCCCTCCCCCAACGGCATACCCTGCAACCTTGTTTAGAAAAACAGAGAAAATTACACTTAACCAAACAAATCAAGGAATTAATAACCTTACGATTTTGTAAAATGGAAACAACAGAGGTTACCATCGCAATAACTGGTTTTGGAAGACGCCGAATCTGCACCTATATGCAATAATGAAAATAAATCAGGCAGGAAAAATTAAATTTTGCAGTTAGAGCTACAATTGAGAGAAAAGGCAAGGTTAACAAAGCATCCATTTGAAGAAGTTTTGTCCATTCTCCTCTGAACAATTGGAATCTGGTTCAGGGGTAGCTGTACAAACTCAAAACATATATTTCGGGTAAAATATTTACCTGTAAATCTAAAACATTTAGTCGACCAAAATTTTCATAATCAGCGTAACCATCTTTACTTCTCAATGCCTGATCACCACCACTGCAGAAAGCCTTGGTTCCCTGAAGCAACACATTATCAAAAGCTTAGGAAAATTATAAAGTGCCCCCAGAAAGAACACATGATTGCAGTCCAAAGACGGATGGAAAATGGCTTCAATAAGAAACAGAATGAATTTATTATTTATTATTATTATTATTTTTTGGCTTCTTTGTTCCAAAACCCCAATTCTGGACCACCTTTCAGCAAAACCAGATACGAAAATTTGATGACTCATAGTTGTAACTAGAAAACCACAAAACAATAAGATTATGGTGCACATAACCATGCAACAGGCATCCGTTAAGAAAACAGTAAAAATAACTAGGAAACTGAATAAGCCAAAGAGTAAGAGTAAAATCACAGATTAAGAGATACATGAAGAAAATTATTTCAGGAATAGCTTCTCGTTAAGCTAGGTTGCTTGTTCCTTGGGAGAGAAAAAGCCAAGGGATCTGTGGAATTTGGTCCACTCCATTATTATATTAAATCAACATGGAAAATTTTCTTTCTACATAGGAATGTACCTTTCCAGTAAGAATAATGACTCCGATAGAACTATCATCCCTGGCATCATTAAAAGCACGAATAAGTTCCTTCACTGTATGTGGTCGGAAAGCATTTCTTCTATCAGGCCTGTTAATGGTGATCTGGTAAAAGAAAGAAGGAATCGTAAGATGATAAAATTGGAGGTCCAAACGTGCAGTCTCAAAATTATTATAACTACGAAGGAATATTTCTGACATTGCTAGCAGCTAACAAAAAATTAGCGAGACATTGGAAAGATAATTAAGCTATGCATCTAATCGCTTACATAATCAACAAGCATGAACTTTACCCACATCAACTGATGCTAAGCTTAAAAGTATCTTTCAATCACCTGAGGATAACTATATGAACTTTCCAAATCAAAACTATCAATTCCCAATCCATCCCCAACAGTTCCAACTCCTACCACCTGAAATAGGAGTAATTCTAGGGGCATACAGCTATCACACAACTACCAAGTGAAGCATCACGAGCTAATCAGCAACATAGATTGCCACGTCATTCAGTAACGACTGTGCACCCATAGAGCACTTAAAGACTACTGATAGATTCAATCAGTTGCTCCACTCATTCCTACGAAACTACATCCAACAATTAGTACTATACAGTAACCTTTTCTTGTTAAGTAACAAAACTATCAGAACAAATCAACCGTTGTGCCTGGACCACGCATCTATGCTGTTGTGACATATTGCACAAATGTCAGCCATACGAGCAAATTCCGTGGTTTCTACTAGTGTTATATAAATACAATTATAAGTATCATACACTTAAATTGTTCCATTTTTAATTGTGAAACAAGCATTGCAACAAGTCACCACACCATGTAAATCAATTAAGATGATGTTTCGCCAAATGATATTTCCACATAATGGACTGAACAGGTTGCATTAACATTGCGTAAGGATATTAAGCTTCAAGTGCTCTTTTGCTACGCTACAATCTCCATTCCATTTCATTTTATTATGAAATTCTTTCCATGATAATTTTACATTACTGACCTTAGCAATGGCTTCTCCCTCAGCTTTCTCATATATAATGTCCGTGAACTCCTTCCCATTCTCATCACAGGCAACTCTCCAAACAGGTTCGTGATTCGACACTTCGCCATGAACTCGATGATAGCTATCCTTCATCGAAGCACTGCAGTTAAACGAACCAGTGTTGGAACCACCGTGGTTCGGAGAAGAATGGGGCGAAATCAGGTGGTTGGCGACGGAGGCCACTCTCCTCCTCACAGTGTTTAGGTCTTTCTCCGCGATCCCAGCCATTGATGGAGGCTTGATGTCTGTGTGATTGGTAAACGGGTTGGGGATGGAGTTGGATTGGATAGGAAGCCACCAGCATTGTGATGTACTGTATTAATCTACTACTATGGGTATGGGGTTGGATTTTGGCTTTTGTGAAAGAGGACAAGACTGTTGGATTGGAATTGGATAAGATGAGGAAATGAATTAGTTCCAATTGAGTCCCTGTGGTTTGGCTTAATTAAACTTCTACTTCTATGTGCTTTTAATTAGAGTGTCAAAAACCGCGGGTTAGCAGTCCCGCCACCTAAAAGTGGCGGGTTGGGTTGAAAAATCGTCCGTTTTGGGGCGGGTCAACGGGTTCGGCCGTACAGTCACGGGTTGAGCGGGACAGGCGGGTTGGGCAAGCTAGTTAATTTAAATAATTAATTTATTACTATTTTACATTTCTGGACCGTTGGTGTAAATTTCAAAAAACAAATCCTAGGCTAACTAAGATAAGTCTCCGAGACCACTCACTGGGATTGTCATTTCCAAATTCCAAGTAAAACACGAATCCATTATTCATCAAACAAACACATCTCTCTCTCTCTCTCTCCCGATCTCCAACTCCGAGTCTCAGGCCAATCGAACTCGTGAAGGCGCGGCTCTTGTCCAAGGACCAAGGCTCGCGGCGTGCTCCTTCGGACCCTCTTTCACTCCGACAGACGACCGTGCTATTCTCTCGCCATCACCCATCATCGACCACTTTCCACCGTCCCGTCCACACTCCACCATCCACCGTGCTCTCTCTCTCTCTCTCCGGGTAAATTGATTCAAGCCCCTAATTTTCTTTTTGGTACATTAACCCCCAATCGATTTGAGCCCTAATTTTTCTATAGATGTTACCCCAATCGATTTCAGAGTTACACGTGAAAAATAAAAAATTGTTCGATATCTTGCCCTCTCTCTCTCTCGATTTTGTCTTTGGTGAGATTGTGGGAAGGGATTCACATTCACTGGTTACCATGTCGAGTGCAACCCACTGGGTTAGAATTCGGTGTAGAGAGCTTCTGTTCACATTAGAGTGATTTGGATCACTAAGAATTCTACATGCAAGATTTTATTTTCGCAAAATTTTTGAAAAAGGCGAGGAATCAGTGGTTAAATTTGATTGCGTCAAATAATCCAACGATGGAATGAATGACTTAGTCGATGAACTTTGTAGCCTCTGGTATTCTGTACGAAGCTACGCTACTTCGGATAACGATTATAGTTTTGCTTTGAATTTAGCTCGCTTTTTGGTCATCAAAAAAAAAAAAAAAAAGATTTCAGCCCTAGTTTTTCTATAGTCGGTTCGTTGAATTTCAATCTTCAATTCATTTTTTTAATGATCTTTGTTTCATAAATTATGTGTTGAATTAGTGTTGGCTGTTTTGGTTCGAGGATTTTGTCCGAAAATGAATCCATGTTTTATTTTCTTGTTAGCATGAAAAATGTTTTGTATATATAGTTATATATCTTGTTTTGTAAAAGCAAGCAAGAAGACTAAAAATGTTTAAATATCAATTTTTGTTTTTCACAATATAATCTTCATTTCCTTTGCGGTTGTTTCCATGAACCAAATAAAGACTAGAAAACAGCCATAAACATTAAACAACTTTGTTCTTTGTAAGTATTTCTTCAAGATCTCACTATGTTTTTCATATTTATTGTAGACTTGGAGAAAAGAAATTATGGAATCTACTTTAAATCAAAGCATTAATGTTGATGAGGATCATGAGGTTGACAAATTAGGAACCAATCCAACTAATATGAGTTGTCACGAGGGTCATCTAAAAGAACAAAGAATCAACTTCGAGGTTTGGAATTACTTTAACAAATTAAAACCTGGTGAAGATGGAGCTCCTAGAGCTGAATGTAAGGGATGTAATAAGGTATATAAAGGTGGAGATAAAAAAATGGGACTTCTATGTTGAAGCGTCACATTCCAAAATGCTCCAAGTTAAGGATCTATGATGTGGGACAATTGATGGTTGATCATGAGGGAAGATAAGATCTAAGAAAATTGACCAAAAGATTGCACGTGAGCTATTAGCTGCTGCAATAATTAAACATGATTTGCCATTTTCTTTTGTTGAATATGATGGGTTTCGAGCTTGGATGAAGTACTTAAATCGATCTTTGCTTGTATTTCTAGAAATACTCTTGTTTCTGACATTACAAGAATCTACATGAGAGAGAAAGAGAAACTTAAGCAAGTTTTGACTAATATTCCAAATAGAATTTGCTTAACTTCAGATGTGTGGACTGCATGCACTAGTGAGGGTTATATTTGTTTGACTGGTCATTTTGTTGATGATAATTGGAGATTGAATAGTAAAATACTTAGTTTTGCTCATATGCCTCCTCCACATTCGGAGTTGAATTGGTGCAAAACTATTTGAGTTTTTGAAGGAATGGGGATTGAGAAAAGGTTTTTCCTTGACATTAGATAATGCATCTAGTAATGACAATATGCAAGACATTTTGAAAGATCAACTCTATTTGCATGATAGCTTGTTGTGTGAAGGTGAATTTTTCATATTCGTTGTTCGCTCACATATTGAATCTCATAGTCCAAGAAGGTTTGAAAGTGGCTAGTACGACTTTGAATAAAATTAGAGAATATTAAGTATGTGAAAGGTTCGGAGAGTAGGATGAAAAAATTTGAAGAATGTGTGAGAGTTGTTGGTAACATTGACACTAGTATTGGCTTGCGATTGGATGTATCTACTCGTTGGAATTCTACATATTTGATGTTAGATAGTGCCATCAAATATAGAAAGGCATTTGCTTCTCTTAAGTTGAACGATAAGAATTATAAATATTGTCCTTCAATTGAAGAGTGGAAAAGAGGAGAGAAGATATGTGAGTTCCTTGAGCCATTTTATGAAACTACCAACTTGATTTCTGGCTCTTCCTATCCTACATCAAACTTATATTTTATGCAAGTTTGGAAGATTGAAGTTTTGTTAAAAGAAAACTTGTTGAATGAAGATGTGGTGATAAGTGATATGTGTAGAAGGATGAAAGAAAAGTTTGACAAGTATTGGGCTCAATATAGCATGGTACTTGCATTTGGGGCTATTCTTGACCCCCGAATAAAGCTTTCAATGTTGGAGTATTTTTATTCAAAGGTTGAGAGTGATCCTATTAAATACCAAGAGAATATATCACTTGTGAAGACAAAGTTATATGAGCTTTTTGAGCAATATTCTAAATCTAATGCCAACACGACAAGCTCTTCACAACCACAGTCTTCTTCTATTTCACTTGCACCCATGGAAAGCGGAGGAGGATTTAAAAGCAAGGGCAAAAGAATATTTGATGTAAGTAATATAATATTTTCTATTTTTTTATTGTTTTCTCTACTTGATTTACGTTTGGTTTTTTCATTTTAGATTCATAAAATACTTTAATTTTTGTAGGAAATTAAGGCATATGAAAGTCAAACAATTACAAATGCTGGGAAATCTCAATTGGATCTCTATTTGGAGGAGCCAAAGCTTGAATTTGCATATTATGAAGATTTGAATGTCTTGGAATATTGGAAAAATCAGAAGCATCGATACCCAAATGTTGCACTTATGGCATGTGATGTTTTAGCTATCCCCATAACTACTTGTTGCATCGGAATCGGCATTTTCTATTGGTGCTCGTGTGCTCACCAAGTATAGAAGTTGTACACTTCCTAAAAAAGTGCAAGCTCTTATTTGTGCTCGTAATTGGTTACATGGCTACGTTAATGGTAATTCTCCTTTTAAATTATTGTTATTTCTCACATAGTTGATATATTTGTGTATTATGAATTTATGATTCTTACCTATATTAATATGTGTTTTTATTTATATGTAGATAACGAAGTCAATGAAGATGATGTTAGTATTAAAACAACTTTATCGTGCGAAGCATCCAATGTTTTGGAGATTATTGATGAAGATGATGATCTAGAAAAATTATTTTAATGGTATTGCGGCGGTAGTCAGACTAGCGGCAGCAGTAGTTGGTTGTTTAATTGCTTTTGTAATTGTAATGGTGTATTTGTGTTTGGATGTGATACTATGAAGTCTATGATGGATTGATAGGCATTGCAAATTTGCAATTTCCAGCAGCAAGCAGGCAGCAGCATTAGTAGCTTTTTTTAGTTGTTTTTGTTATTTGGTAATTGCTATTGAGCCTTAGCCTATTATTTTGATTATTGACAATGAAGTATTTGTAATTGTGTAAGAGTGTGACAGATCTTATGCTTTTTGAGTGAACTTGCATCCATGAACTTGTTTGTTAAAATTATATTGTTCATTTTAATTTTTAAATGTGAATCAGGAAATCAAAAAATTCTCTTTTTGGCGGGCTGGCCCGTTCCAACCCGTAACCCGTGGTGGGTTGGGTTGGGTTGAGCAATTCTAGTCCCGCCTATTTGGCGGGTTAGCCCGGCCCGGCCCGCTTGATGGCGGGTTACGGGTCAACCCGTCCCGCCAGCCCGTTTTGACAGCTCTACTTTTAATTAGGGCAAACTACACAAATGGTCCTTCTAGTTTATGATTTTTTTGCATTTCGTTTTTGTACAAAAAATTTTTTGCCAATCGTCTTTGTAGAAATCAACTAGCAATTGGTCCTTCCATCTAATTCTGTTAATTTTTTATTGTTAAATCATAACACGTGCTACTCAAGTGAATTTAGCAAGGACAAAATTATCATTTCACCTATAAAAGTACAGGGACCAACCATGAAATACTAAAATTTTGCGTAATATTAGAAACCTAAAGGGGTTCAACCGAAAAAAAATTGCATTGGCCTTCACAATCCGGCCGCCCATTGTTGTCTCCGGTTACAAATTCAAGAGACCAAATTAACAAATCAAAATCTGGGAAGGTGGGCTTTTATTGTGGGTTTTGATTCCTCTGTCTCTCTCCGTGAAATTTTTAGTCAAAATTTTTATTTGGGTTTTGATTACTCTCTTTCTATTTGAAATTTTTAGAGAGACAGGAGGCGGGGGATAAATTATTAGTCAAAAAGATAGACCAAGAGAGTGAATGGGTGATGAGAGAATCTAGCAAGCTGGGATTTTGAAGTGGGTTTTGATTTTAACGTGGGTTTTGACTTTTGATTTTGAAAATTGAAAGGATCTTCAGTTCTTTGATTCATTCCAGTGAAGAAGAAAAGGAATACACTTCACATATCAAATATATATATATATATATATATATATATAGAGAGAGAGAGAGAGGTATGAGATGATTTTCAAGCTACAACTATGTCTTTGTTATATATCTCTCACTCTCGTTCACAGAGTTAAAAAAAAACCTCTTAACCAACGCCCACAAGCATGATTCAGTGTGAAAATCACTTTCTCAAACAAAGTCAAGTATGTGCTTGAAAATGGAAGTTTGCACTAGTCGCATCTTTCTAAAAAAGAATGTGACAAAGTGGTCAATCAACATATACAAGGATTTTGAAATGGTAGTGTATCTGGGTTTTGATTTGGGGATCTTTTAGAATTTTGGAATGGAGAATTGAGAGTGATGTATACACTACGGAGCCCAACGTTCACAATGTTAGTCAATTCGCAGCGTTTATCGTAGAAGGTATAACCATGCTCCTTCAACTTGAATATAAGTTGTTGCATTTCAGATCGACCATTACGCTCATTAACTCTATTCTTTATCCGAGCATTGTAGATTGTCTTTATTGTTGACTTATTTCCCTCAAATCTTTGTTTAAGCCAAAATAAGATGTCCTTGGGCTTAGTATTGCCCTTGGAAAAATCAATAACAAAGGTTTCCTCGTTTGCAATCGACCTATATATGAGTGACCCTCCATGTGATCAGCGGTTGGATGATTGTGTTTGCCACATTCAACCACTAATGCCCATTCATCAATCGAGACTTGCTTCCCTTTCAAACGGAATGGGCAACCACACTTCTTAGTTCCGGTTTCTCTCTTCCTTTTCCCCTTACCTACCACATCATCGACATTTTCAACCTTTTCTTCATTATCAATTCGTAATGATGATGATCCAATCTTGACCTTTTCTTTATATACACCACTACGTTCACAAATCAATAACAACCGAGGTCGTTTCTTAGGCACCACCGTCCGACCTACCGATGATGATCACAATGCCATGCTCCCGTCCTCTAGCTTGCACCCATTCAATCAATTTATCCCGAGATATAAAACATTCCTGAGTTGTGAACACATCCGTGAAATCAACATCGAGGGCTTCGTCGTTCACAACATGTTCAAATACAACAATCTTTTCATTATTAGGATTGAGAACGCTGTGCTCCGTAGTTAACGTGTTTGAATCCTGTTAAACATTACAAAAAAAAAATAAAAAAATAAAATGATTGTTACTGTTCGGCATGACCTGTTGCACACTCTATAGAGTGTGCGGCAGGTTCAGGTCGCACACTCTATAAATTGTGCGGTCGTCTCCTGTCGCACACGACGGGGCAGCAGCTCGATTTTTTAAATTTTTTTTGCATTTTTAACATAAATTAAACGGTAAAATGACTATAAAATGAGTTGTAGTACTTACACAATTCATCTCTTCCACATCCTTGTGCTCCTTTTCATCAATGTGGATCGATTCATTGATAGGGTTTGAGTTTTTGGAATCCATTTTTAGTGTTGAGCTTTTTAAAAATTTTGTTCACAATGAGGAAGTGAGGAAGGTGAGGAAGGGGGTGAGAGTAATAGGAGATGGGGGTATACTTAGTATTTTTAGGATTCTAAAATTCAGGAGGGGGTGGACTTAGTAATGGAATTATTTTAAGGGTAATAGAGTTTTTTTAAATTGTGGCAATTTTGTAATATTAATAAGGGGATAAACTCAACAATTATGGGGGTTGGAATAGCAATTCCCTAAAACTATCTGGCTTCGGAAATAGACCTGACGAGTCGCCGGAATCGATTTACTCGCGCTCAGAAGTCGAACGTTCCTGGCAGTTCAATGTGGTACTTTTACTGTTTGATCTCATCATTTGGGTTTCCGCTGCTTGATTCTTTTAATTTCTCTAATGTTGTGTTCGGGAGCATGGAGTCGGAGTATAGAATGAAATTGGAGCCTCATTCGGTTCGAAATTCGAACCACGTTTACCTAATTCCGGTTCTAAAGTTTGAGTCCATGATCCTAGACACAACCTTTAAGAGATTAGTGTGACACGATCCACAAAAGCAATTGAAGTGTGCCATCAGTTGCATTTCTGCAGCATTATTCCTTTAATTTCTCTAATTTTGTGTTCGGGAGCGTAGAATCTAAGCGAGAATTGGAAGTGTAGCCTTTTTAGTTCAAATTTTGATTTGTAATTGTATCTTCTCCCTCTGCCCATTTTCACATATGGAAATGAAGGAATTTTATCTTCAAGGCGGTAGGGTTTTTTTCAACTTTGCAGTTTAATTTATAGAACACACACCAGAATACCTAACTAAATGACATGAAAACCCACATATATATTGAACTCTCATAATTGTTAATTATATCGGATAATCAACATGGTTAAATGATTTGTGAAACAACATTAGATGAATAGAATCACTTGCATAGGATAGTGTAGATGACCCCCCATTTTTGTAGCCATCGGAAGAGTTGGCATTTCCAATCATCACCAGATATTGAGGAGTTAAAAGACATAAATTGATGGAGATTGCTACTTTGTTTCAAAGGTAGATATAGAGAAGGTAGGGCCCTCCCTCTGGTAGTTACAAAAATTTTTATGGCTCCTTGCTTATTTGTTATTGTTGTGTGTGTGTGTGTGGAACACGTGACCCAAAGAAGAAACAGAAAGGAGGTTGTGTTGCTTGAGCTGACAAGCATCTATGAACGGATCTGTTTTGTTATTTTGGCCGAGTATATATATATCCTGATATACTTAGATTATGAAATGAACTTCAATTCTTTTATTTCACATAGAGGAACAAGCTATGCTTATCAATTGGATAGTGAAATACTAAACACACGGCGGAGATAGTGCCTTACTTTCCTACAACTTCTGTATAGTGTATCACTGGCACAATGAGAATTATGAGTTCTTGTAAACTAAGATTTCAATAAACGAGTACTTTCAAAATCTATGCTCATTACCAAGCTAGCTAAAGGTGTGAAGGGGTCAGAAATCGCATGACCACACGAGTACGCCATCCTTAAGCTAGGATATGATTAACAAGAATCATCCTTCTGATTCCAACTGGTTGGTGGTTGGCCTTCCTGCAGGCAGCTAATATCAGGGACGGTTGGTGAGTACAACTCACCAAATACCTGCCAACAGAATGGACCGTACATATGGAAGCCTTTGGGCATTGGTTTTAGTTCTATATCAGTCAGGGTTACGTCCATACAGGGCATGCTGTCGCTGCATGACAAGTGAACAGGTTTTACTGTATAGGTTCCTCGTATCTTTTCATAGGTGATTCCTGACAGAGCCACTGCTGATGTTTGGTTCTTGCAGTTTCCTTTGTCGCAATAATACTGGTCAATTACAATTGGAAGTTCGACTCCAGAAACTTGAATATTTGAGAACAGTACTCCTTTTACGGACCCGCCCCACCCTGCAAAAGTAACATATGTAGCTAGGTGAAGATACTACAGTAGGGAAAAATGTGCGTGGTAAGTGAAATTTTAATGAACTCATCGCTTTCTTGCAGGTTTATGACATTTTAAGTCATGTTGACAATGAAACATTCTCTAACTTTCAAAAGGAAAAGAAAGAATTAACATACCTATGTTCGTAATTCTTTAATCCTAAAATCCTTATCCTTCTTATTCTTCAATTTTAGTGAAATTTGGATTAAACAAGTAACCAGCGTTTTGTTTTTCATATTTTCTATACAGATTTTGATTTTATAATTGTAGGTTGTTTATTGATGACTATTTTTTAGATTTTTGGGATAAGTTGGTGGTGGTTATAGACTTTTGGGTTGTGGGTAGTACTCATGAAGATTGTTATTTTAGGCAAATTGTAAACGGGCCTGAAACAAGGTCCTTCCATTTTATCAACTAATAATAGGAATACACTGATTCCATTTTATCTTTTTGAAGCATTTCCTCAACACACCTAAATATACCATCACGAACATTCATCTGCAACCAGAAGAGAACCACCCACAACTTATCTCACTACTATAAATTAAGTCACTAATTACTACCTTAAGTTATAAATTAAAATCCATTTAGAAAATAGTGTTAAAAAATATTGCACATGCACGTGCTATGCCACTATTTACTGGTTTGAAATAGCTGTGTTCACCCTAGGTGAAACTTTAACTCCCTAAATTATTCTTTGGAAATGTTGGGGCTTTCCAAATCTTCTAAAATATTTTTCTGAATGGCGATTCTTGCAGCAGTTAAGGTTCTTTTTTTGGTTTAAGATTTATTGTTTGATTATGTCATGTAATGAGAGTGTTGATTGGGTTATTTCACCCTATGCATTTTTAAGATGGTATGGAATAGTAAATTGCTTTTGGTATTCATACCTGCCATGTTTTAATTCTGACACCATTCATTGTATTACTCATAGTGCTATCTCGAACAGTGATATTGGAGACACATGCTTTCATGTTATCTCTTCCTAGCCCTCCAATGCTGATTCCATGTCCTGGCCCACAGTTCACATTGCGCACAAATACGTTTGTGCATCCAGTTTGTATAGAAATACAGTCATCTCCTGCACATAAATTCATGTGAGTATATAGTGTATGTGCAGGTTGCGGAGACCCATTTACCATCCATTGTTTACCTTGCTAAATTGATTTTACTTTTGCCCTCTAATGGTAAAGCAAAAGATGGGTGGTTGACATGGGGCTGATAGTTGTGGGTGGATTCAACAATGTGGTTTCTAGAGGAAAATGGGATAATGTTATTTTAGTAATTAGGTTGAATCTGCAAGTCTGCTTCTTTGCACAAGTAACATAATTCAGTGACATTGACTCATGGTATGTTGATCTGAACCGCAAAAGAAAATTTTCTTACCACAAGCAAGGTTTGTTGTGTGGATTAGCACATTGTTGGAGTTCTGTAAATGGATGCCATCTGTATTTGGGCTATCACCAGGAGATGAGACGCTCATGCTATATACTGAAACTCCGCTGCAACTATCGAACTTGAGGTGGCACTGTGGACTGTTTTGAATTGTTATTCCTGTCACTGTCACGTTAAAACTCCCGTAAAACCTCAGTGCCTGTATAGCAAAAGTAACTTCATCATATTACAACATTGGCCTGGTCAAGGAAAACTCTCTAGAATTCTTACTATTGATGGAGGTCCTTACGGTTGGCTTGATGCTGGGCATGCTCTGATAAAGTGAGCTGCTTGTCTGCTAAAGCATAGTCATTGGAGAAAATTAGTGGAATGAATGTTAGAGGAAGTCTATTTGGACAGAAGAGAGTAAGAATTACAGGTGGATTTTCTGAGACTGTATTGTTTTGTGGAATCATGAGTTTTGCTTCATCGTCAATAGGATCATCGAGTGTAGTATCTTGCCACCATACAGAGCCTCTTCCATCAATAACGCCGTTCCCCTGAATTGTGATCCCTACAAGTTTTTTGAATTCAAGCCATTGAAGGAGACCTGAACCCCAAGCTTTTGAGTTCGTTGGAGCAACTATTGTACCATCGAGCTGTAAAATATTCAATCAATTAGCAAAAAGAGATATTCCGGTTCTTGAGTTGGACCTTTTATAATGATACCCAATCTGTTAGTTATCCAAGCTGCAACATACTACTGGCACATTTGAGGTAGCTTATTTGAGTGACTATCCTTCTTTTAGCTTATGCTAATATCTGTAAACTGTTTACTTAGATGATTAAGAAACACTTAAAATAGGTGATGCCAGATATTGTTCCATATACGAGTATGACTTCTCTTCACTCTACCCTCGCACCCAACTGGTATTGGATGATAACAGAGGATGAAACATCAAGGTACATTCATGTCTTTAATTGGTTGGGATTCACATTATTAATAAAACGAGATGTGCCAAAACTATTTAAATTAAGATTTTTACCTGAAAAACAATGTTTTTGGCAGTAAGGACCATCAAAGGAAATGGGTCCCACCAGGAACTCATAAGCTGATGGAACAATGATTGTTGACGCCTCAACTTCACAAGCAGCTGCCCATGTGGCTTGAAATGCCTGTGTGCACCATAGTAACAGATTTCTCTGGTCAGTAATTTAGTTTATTTTAATTTTTCACATTCTTGCCTGGTTGGACCTATAGTATAAAGTTCACACATACAGTTGGTAGTTTGTACCTAACAGTATAAATAACTGTTGGAATCTGGACCAGCCGTAATGAGTCTTTTAAGTGGTCCCTCCTTTTTTTGTCCTCGTCTGTGAAACTTCTGCTGTCTCTACCTTTACATAGTTTCATCTATTCGTTGATACGATAATCTTATTCACTTTTGATTTGGATATTAAACATAAGCAGGAAAATCTAATCATCCTCAATCGAAGGAATATGCTGTAATTAACTATTTTTTTTAAAAGAAATTCTGATTATCTTGTCTTATTTATCAAAGGGACATACGTTTATGTTAATTGGAGTAATCACAATAACTACGCTAAAATTTCCAGTATTTTATTTTTGTTGTTTAATAATACTCCCATTGCAACTTTTTCATAATTAGATTTATAATAAGGGAGAAGAAAATGTGACAGCAGAAGGCTACTAATGTAGGTGATAGCAATCCGTAATGCCTGTTGCCAATTAAGTGGTTAATTACAGATGGCAGTTGCATGGTTATTTATCCTTACGCCTTATTGAACAAGAAAGATTGAAAAGAACCGTGGGGTAAAACAAGAAGATTTGTACCAACTTCATTGTGTGAGTGTAGTGTTCATTACACACAATAAAGTTGACAAGAAGCTTGTGAATTGTGGACTTCCTTTTGTATAATCAGTCAAGTTTTTAATAAACAGCATCAAATTTGTGAAAGAAACAGATAGCTTACCTTTGTATCATCAGAAGTACCATCACCTTTTGCTCCATAATCTAATACGTTGAATTTGGAGCTTTTTTTTGGTGGAGCTGGACTAGAATCTGGTGGCAACGGTGCTTCTGGAGAGGGAGGAGCTTTTGGAGATGGAGTTTTGGTTTTTACTTTATCTCCATTACCTTGATGATGACTGCTGCCATGATTCTTTACTTTCTTTTTGTACAGAGAAGCCAAGGCACCTCTGTTTTGCCTCCAGTGCTTGCCTCTTTGTGCATTGCAAGTTTCAACACTCGAAGACCACACTAGAATGGCAACAAGAAGCGTAAAAGTGAGTTTTCTGAAGCTAAAGCCACTCATGTTTATGTTTTGTGTCTCTGTATGCGTGAGAGATAGAGAGTTATTTATTGTAGAAGAAGCTAGTTAGGTATTTATATAGGAAGAGCACTCTACGCTAACGGATACTGTGAAGAGATACGCAGGGATTGTTTGACAGTGCCAGGCATTCCTGTTTTATTCTCCCTTTCTCTCTTCTCTTTTATTAATAACCATTTTCTTCTGCTTTTTGTGAAATTTGGTTGGCTTTTTTATTTAATTCTCTAACAGGTCACATTTTGCCATATGGCAGTATCCTGTTGCATGGAAGTTGCCCAATTGCTCAAGCAAAATTTCCCCTCTTTTGAACTTTTATCTTAATGTGTTAAGGTATGCCTTGAGCTTATTCTTGGATATCACTTTTAACATATTATTAGTGAAAAGTAAGTACCATTTCTGTTTGTCAGGCATATTTAAAGATTGTTTCCTGCGAAAAGTAAGTTGCATGAAGCTTTGATAATTAGTTTTGTGTTCTGCATTCTTGAAAAAAAGTACTCCATTCGTCCCAAAAAATGGACGCTCATTTTGGGACAGAGGTAATAACTTTTATTCTTGAATTTTGTCTAGCAAAATTTCTGAACGATTATATGCATGTTATTCATGAGTTGAAAATTACGGCTAGTTCTCTCTTTTCAGCGTCAGATTTAATGGTCTCTGCATTCCACTGAAACAATTACTCTTCTTTTAGTTTCACTCGAAGACTTTATATTCAAAACTTAAGCTTGCACTTACTAAGGCATCACTGTTAGTAGTCTACTTTTCAACTAAGACACTTCATCTTGATGTTATTATTTCACTTGTACCAAATATTTGAAATATTGTAGTTAAAAACTGAGAACTCGTAGTGTTGCGCCAATTACTATATTGTTCTAGCATTACCCATCATATCTGAAATAAAAGAAGTAATATGCAACAAACATTTTTGTAATAAAGGCAACTTCCAAGGTTAGTCATACTCATACAACCATTAAATATTAGATTTTTCATATATATATATATATATATATATATATATATATATTTTTGCGGGAAATAGAGGGAGGAAATATTGTTTTGGGCAAACTACATAAATGGTCCCTGTAGTTTTAGTGTTTTTTGCAATTGGTCCCTGTATAAAATTTTTTTTGCCAGTCGTCCTTGTACTAACCAATTGAACGCAATTGGTCATTCCGTCTATTTCCGTTAATTTTTTCGTTAAGTCTTGACATGTGCTCCTCACGTGAATTTGAGTAAGGACAAAATTGTCATTTTACCTATGAAAGTACAGGGACCAACCGTGAAATTTGGGTTGGTCGTCTTCTCCCAATGGTGACCTTGATCGAAAGTACTAAAAACCGAGTTTTTTTTTAGAAAAGCAAAGATTCCATCATTAAGAGTGAGCTCCAAAGTTTACAAGGTAATATGATTGAACATGGACAAACTAAACTCCAGCTCAAATAGAAAGGAAAAGAAAAGATTTAATGCTAAGCAAATCCAAAAGCTCAAAACCGGATCGAGATTTACACACGTAAAGCACCTAAATCTCCTCCTTAATAGATTCAAACCTACACCTTGATGGCATACTTCCTCATGGGGAAGTATTTCTTCTTCTCTCTTCGTCTTCATGGATGCCTAATGCTTAGTCGACGCCGCGATTGGCTCGGTTTTCTTGGGACGCAAATCAAGAGGTAGATACTTCTTATTCTTGTATGCTTCTCATAAGCGGGTTTAGGTAAGTTCCATTTTTTTCTCTTCTTTTAGTTCCAGCCATAAATTAAGCCTAAACTCTCTCTTTGTGTGTGTTTGTCGATTTCTTTGCTTATGGAGATGATGAGAGCATTTCCTGGGGTGGCGCCGACCGCAGGGATGATGGTGGTGGTTGCGGGGCGGTGGCAGCGATTGCGGGGATGCGGGTGGTTTGGGTGAAATAGGAACTGTTAGATCCGGGTTTAAATCATCGTTTGAAGATTCAAAAAATCGAAATCATGGGTTTGTAAGTAGTTGAAGCTTTGAGGTGGTGGTGGGTCAATGAATGGTGGGTTTGAAGGAAGGAGTGAGGGATGAAAAAGTATCCATATAAAATTAATAATTGACTTTTAGATTTATAAATTGTGAAGATTGCGGTGGTGGTGGTGAATGGTGGGTTTGAAGGAAGGAGTGAGGGATAAGAAAAATTGACTTTTCTCCTAAATTTTTTTGGGTTGAGAAGAAGATGAACAATGGTGGGTTGATTTTATTTGGCTTTAATCATTTTAATTGGTCCCGTACTTTTAAGATGAAATGACTATTTTACCTATCAATAAATGCACGTGTGTGCATTTAACGACAAAAATTAACGAGTTTAACGGAAGGACCATTTGGGTAAATGTCTCAAGACAGGACCATTTGCGAGGTGTAAGGACCAAATGTAAAAATACTAAAACTATAGGGACCATTTGTGTAGTTTTCCTTTTGTTTTTGACAATATTAAGTTATAATATCAATCTCTTTGCCTTTTTCTGTGCCCTTCTATTGTGGTCTGGATTTTATATTTCGAAATATATGATTAATAATGGTATTATTGTTAGTAGTTACTTTGAATTTCATGTAAAAGCCAAGAAGACACGACGTGAGTAAGTGGGTCTATTAGTTGTCTATGACCACTGATTATTACAGCTCTTTTGTATCCACATGCTAACCTTCACGGGTTTAGTATTTCTACTATATCTTCTTAACCCAAGCAACATTAGCCCCTGCTTCCTACCCCCCGGCCAACACCCCCTCCCAATACCAAAAAAAAAAAAAAACCACTTGGTTACAGGGCCGGTTGGCACCCGCCCAGGGCCCAAATTAATAAGGGCCCAATTTTATTTTTTTTTACTGTTGTAGTATTAGTATACATATAAACTAAAAATAGTATCCAAGTTTTTTGAACTGAGGCCCAAACTCAAAGCTTTTGTTGTTATTTTGAATTATGTTTGTTCAATTGTTTGTTGAGACATTGTTTATTTGTTAAATTTTGTTACATTTTTAATTAGTATTTTTCTTTTTACAATGTTTTTATGTGTTTAAAAATTGAAAGTGACATTGACTTCGTTTATTTGTTAAATTTTGAATTATATTTGTTCAATTGTTTGTTGTGACTTTTGAGTTTGATAGTTTATTCATATCTTACATAGTTACATTGAATTTTCAATTTAGTTAATTACTAATTTGAGGTCATAGCTCTGAGTGATTGATAAGAGAACCATGAAATAGAAGTGTGAAGCAACAAGAATTCCAAATTATTCTTACGATGATTGTTGATTTGAGTAATTGTAGTATTTTTTTACTTTACGAGACTGAAATTCGGTAAGAATTTGTTCAATTTTCTAGATAATAATGTTTCTCCAAACTTAATTTCAGTTCAGTAGAAATCCGTTATTGAAATTGTATTGATAGCAAAAATTATTTTTGTCTCTCAAAAATTAAATTTAAAAAAATACATGAGATTAATATTTGATAATTAAATTAGGGTCATTCTTTTAACTTTGCTCCGAATCTATAAAATGCTAGAAACGGTCATGCTTGCTTAGTTGCTTATCAATCTTAGCTTTTCATTCCTTTATAAATTCTTTAAAGGCAATGATTTGGCATTGTAGCTCCGCATGTGCAAGTGCGAGCCTTGGTGTAATAGTAAGGTTGTTTTGTCGCGATTTAAATGCCATAAATTCGAGTTATAAAAGCAATTTTTATGTTCGGGTCTTATTAACTTGTGTCCTAAGGGCATATATTGAGAATTATTAATAAGGGTAGTTATGCATAGAATTATGTAAAATGTGTACATGAATTTATAATTTACATAATTTTTTATTCACTTTTACATAATTATATGAATAATTACCTTAATTAATGATCCTTAATGTATGCCCTTAGGGCACAAATTAACAAAATTCAAAGCAAAATTTTCTAAATTAGACTCTTGAGACCCTAAATTGGATAGGCTCATCATTCGGCCCTTCTTTATTGCTGTGTGAGGGAGTAGCAGATTAGCCAACTTGAAGAAAGTGGTTTGAAGGATCCCAACTCCAAAGTATATGCCCATGGTTTTGGTAGTACTGTATTTGTATTTGGATAAATTACATTTGCCTCCCTTGTGGTTTGGGGCAGTTTAACTCTCCATGTCCAGGACATTATGTTTTCTTCCTTTATTACTATAACTCACGTCAACAAATGTTTTCATTAACTTTCCATCTAAAAAGCAAATAAAATCTCTAAAAATTATATTTTTAGTTTAAAGTACTCTTTTAGAACCCACATCATCTTCTAAAAAGTAGAGAAAGTTAAAACAATTATTAGATTAATGATTTTAACATTCCCTTGTGCCTTTAATTATAATGTTGAAATTAATAACTTTATGACTATTTAACTTTAATATATGTTTAAAAGATTATTTGGGTTGAAAATGGGATTTTAGGAATAGATAATCCTCTTAACTTTTCTTTTGAGGCTCTATTAACTTTCTTGGAAGTGAATATAGTTATTTGAACAAGAGATATTTTAGGAATAGGTAATTGAAAATGCTTCAATCCTCAAGGTATGTAAGTGCAATTTTTTCTTGAGAGAGAGAGAGAGTGAGAGAACACCCCCTTAGAGCATCCACAACAAGCACTCTCTATACACCTTTATATCACACTCTAAACACCTCGTTTTTCGTTAAAGTTTTACTTTTTTAACACTCTAAAAAAAAATTCACTCCAACAAGCACTTTCTATACAACCCTTTAAAAATTAAATATTTTTCATCTCAACTAATAAATCTAACTACCATTCTATTTTTATTTTATTTTTCTAGCACAATCGGAATGAAATATTTTAAATTTTATATTCTATAAAAATTATAGTACTTATATTTTACTAATTTCAATTTCAATAATCTAAAACACATATGTGACAAAAATAATAATTTAGCTACAACCATCATTAAATTTCTCTATTTTTAATAATATATTTAATTTTTTAATACATTAGATCCAAAATATTAATAGAGAAGGGAACAAATCTTTCTTTGTGTGTGTGAAAGTGAGGGGCAGGGGAGGAAAGAGAAAAGAAATGAAGAAGGAACAAGTAGGAGACAAAAAAAAAAGAAGTTACTATTCATGTTAAAAGACTCCCTATATTTTGGGGGTAAATTAATTAGTTTTAGAGATAGAGGGTGGAATAAAGTGTCCACTGTGGGAGTAAAGGGGGTAAAAATCTCTAAAAAGAAGGTTTAGGGGGTGAATTGGGGGTGTTGTTGTGGAGGCTCTTATTGCAATACTGATAAACGAGTTATTTGATTATACTATTTTATTTCACCTTTATCTTTGGAACTCACTCGAAAAGGGCCAAAATATAAAAAAACCCCCAAAGTATCCACCAAATCTCACTTTGCACCCTAATTTGAAATTTGTGCATACAAACACTCCACGTTCCAATTTGTTCCACTTTGCCCCCTATCCCCAACTGCCGTTACTATGTTGACGTTAAGTAGCCACGTGCGACTCACGCGAGGGCTACTTTGGTCTTTTCTAATGTGTAGTTCACTTGGTTAAACTGCTTGATATTTGTATTCACTCCATTGATTCAATCCCTATACTTCTTGTGGGTGAGAGGGAAAGAAATTGACAAAGATTAGGGCCGTGGCATAATATCTAAACACAAATTAGGGTTAGGATTTAATTTGAAGACGAGGGTTGATAGGGATTGAAGGCATTGATGACGATTCAAAATATGTCACTGTCGCATCCTTCTGCTACTGAAGACGAAGATCCATTAGCTTTCCAGAGTACGTTTTCTGGTTTATGTCTAAAATTTGTTTTTATAATGTTAACGTGTGTGTGGATATGTGGAGAAATGTTTGTGTTTTGAGTTTTGATTTTTAAAAATAGGCCATTGAAGAGTTGTGGGGACAATGTGTTAATATTTTATGAAATGGTCCCCCTTATCCCCGTCGGTAAACAAATGTGTAAACGTCATACTTTTTGTATGTTTACGAATAATGTTTGGGATATGTGTGTGTGTATTGTTATTTACTTAGTTATTTATGTGGGATAATGGGGGACATTGCCTGAATATTCTGTGAAATAGGTCCCCCTTTTCCCTTTATTGGCCTTATATAAAATTAGGTTTGCATGTTAAGTGTTTGGACCACATTTTTTAATGCATTATTCTCTTGTTTGTGTATTCCCCGCATCCGCATCGGTTTATCGCTAGGGTTCATCATGGTGGTGAGTTTGTTTACCACCCAAAACAATGTATTTGGGTGGTGAAGTTGAAATTGTGACAAGAATCAATAAGGATAAAGTGTCAATGACTGTATTTGAAAATTTCTACAAGGGATTAGGGTATAAAGACTATGCCAGCTTTTATTATATTTGTCCTAGTGATGATATGGATACATGATTAGTATTAATGTAAACTGATCAGACAGTTATGCAGATGGTTTTAGCTATTGATACTAACAATAGGATAATGAATTTTTATTGCAAGCACAATGAGAAATATCAGGGGGTTAGAAGAGAAATTGATTCTGAAGACATTGTGGATATTGACAGTGATAGTGAGGATGATAAGACTTCAGGTTATAGTGGTAGTGCATATGGGGGGAGTGGTAGTGATGCAGATGTTAATGATAGAGAGTGGACTATGCCTGAGTTAGAGAATGAGAATGAGGAAGGCCTACTTAATGAGGGACATATTGTAGATGATACAAGGAATGAAGTTGAAGCAATGACAATTGATGAATCAATGAATGACAAAGCAACACAAAAAGGAAAGAGCAAGGCGGAGTAGGTGATAAAGGTAAGAAGAAGTAAAGGGGCAAATACAAAAAAGGAGGGTCAGAATTGATGAAGGTGAATATAATTGCAATGAGCTTGTGGATGATCGAAATGTTGACTCGTAAGAATATAACAAGGATAGTTCAAATGATTTTCAAAGCATTGATGGTTCGATGATTTTGAGGAGGATGTCCCTAGCGGTTTATGGGAGGAAAAAGTCCCCAAGTTTAAGAGATTTAACCCTTTAATGGACATGACTGACACTAAGTTTGAGCTAGGAATGGAATTCACGATAGTAAGGAATTCGAGATCTTTGAGGTCTTATTCGTCAAAAATGGGAAGGGATTAAATTTGGAAAGAATGAGAGATTGGAGGTCAATGCAAGGTGTAAGGAGGGTTGTCCATGGTATATCTATGCTTCTCGGCTTCCAAAAGGGGAAATGATTTTAGAATTAGGACATTTAATGACATTCACAATTGCGAAAGTGGTGAAGAGCAACCGTATAAACTCTAGGTGGATTGGGAATAAATACACCGAAAGATGCAAGCTTAACCCTACCCGGCCATCTCGGTCCTTCTTTAATACCGTTGGAAGGGAGCTTGAGATTCAGTCTCTAGGAGTAGTGCTTATAGAGCCTTGTCCATTGCCAAGAAAAATGCGAGATTAGTATTGAAGTTCAATATGCAAGTTTATGGGACTATAAGGTGAATTGTTGTTGTCAAATCCAGGAACAACAGTTGAAATTCAATGTGACCATGAGACCGGGAAGCCTGTGTTTAAGAGAATCTATGTGCCTTGGGGGTTTGAAAAGGGATTTTTAGAAGGATGTAGGAAGGTAATTGGGTTGGATGGTTGCTTTTTGAAGGGAAGTGTTAAGGGAATGATTCTTTCCGCTGTTAGGGTTGATGCAAACAATGGGATGTGGCCTTTAGCATATGCAGTTGTTGAGGGAGAAAACAAAGAGTCCTGGACTTGGTTTTTGGAACTTTTCTTGGTTGATAGAAACTGTGTGAATTCATGCCACTGGACCTTTATGTCTGACCAGCAAAAGGGCCTTGTTCATAGCCTTGAGGCCCTTGTCCCTAATGCAGAAATAAGGTTTTGCGTTAAACATCTTCATGAGAACTTCAAACTAAGATTTAGGGGTAATGCTTTAAAAAAACAACTGTATGCCTGTGCTAAAGCCTCATATGTTCAGAAATTCAACATTGAGATGGAGAATATGAAGCAAAAAAATGTTTTGGCATATGAATGGCTAGCTGGAAAAACCCCTGCACACTGGTGTAGGTCTTTCTTTTCATCAGAACAATGTTGTGATATGTTGTTGAATAACTTGTGTGAGACTTTTAATTCCTGTATTCTGAAAGCAATGTGTAAGCCTATCTTAGAATTGCTTGAGTGGATAATGATGTACATGATGTCAAGGTTGCAGAAATGTAGGGAAAATATGAGGCAATATCAAGGTTTAGTGTGCCCAAGGATTAATAAGAAGTTGGACAAGTACAAAGGGGAATCACATGGGTTTATTACAGTTTGGGCTAGGGTTAAAAAGTACCAAGTGAGAGGAATGTATGGAGACTAGTTTGAAGTTGATCTGAATACTCAAACTTGTTCTTGTAGAAAGTGGCAGCTTTCAGGTATCCCATGCCCATATACAATATCTGCCCTAAATCATAACCAAATTGATCCTGAACTTTATGTGGCTGACTGGTACAAGAATGCCACTTATATGAAGGCTTATGAGCACATAGTGTTTCTTATGAGGGGCAGAGACATGTGGCCAAAAAACAATTTTGAACTGCACCGCCCAATTGATAGTAAGATGCTTGGGAGGCCCAGAAAGAGGAGAATAAGGCAGTTGGATGAGCGTAGGGGAAACCCCAACAAACTGAGGAAGTACCAAGACACAGTGAGGTGTAAGATTTGTGGTGAAGAATATCACAATGCAAGGACTTGTCCTAAGAAACCACCACCAAATCCTGAAAATGAAGAAACAACAGAAGCAAATCAAAATGAAGAAACAACAGAGGCACAACAAGTTGGGGTAAAGGCACAACAGGTTCCAGAAGTAGATTACTTATTACTTCAATTTACTTAATTCATTTAACTTCATTGTTGCTTGATTTTATTTATCTTTGTTGCAGGTTAAGAGGACTTCAAGTGTAAAGAATGCTTTGAATCATACCACAAGGGATAACCATAGTCCAGGGAGAACCAAGAAAAGTGCAATGAGAGGGCCAGTTGGGAGTCGAAATGCTTTCTCCCAAGATTATCCACCACATTGGCGTAAGTGACCGCATTTAACTTATAGTAAGTGTGACTGAAACAACATGCTTATTTTACTCTTCAAATGTATATTTCAGGTTAAAAGACAACTATTTCCAACTTCTTTATCTCAATCTACTATGAGATTGCCAGTAAGTGTTATTTATAATTAAACCATTATGTCTTCAAATGTATTCGCTACTAATGTACTTCAATTCCATATTTAGGGACCAGCCGTAGAATGACAATGCTCGAAATGCCATCACCGCAATGCTTATTAGTGGTACTTCAATTCCTGGTATAAGCTACATGTGGAGGGGGAATAAATGTGTCACTAGAGGGAGCTTAAAAGCTGCAGCGAATTTGAAGAAAACCAAGGGTGACAAAAAGGGTGATCCAATGGAAGATGTGCAGCCTTAAAGTATTTTTGGTGAATGTGATGAATATGTGATAAATAAGGATGTTTTGAATGTTGTTGGTGAATGAGATGGAAGTGAAAATTAGGTCTTTTGTAAACTCTTTTGGTGAAGTGTTTGTTAAGGTATTTGTTAGGATCAAGCAACAATGAAACATAAAATTAGGTCTTTTGTAAACTGTTGGTCAAGATATTTTTAGGATCAAAGCAACTATGGAGCAGAAAATTAGGTCTTTTGTAAACTCTTTTGGTAAACTGTGAAGCTTGTGGATGAATGGTATATCATATCCTTTATATTTCACCAAGTTTCTAAGTATGATTTTGGCAATACTATATTGTGATACAATAACAAAAACATTGAGCTGGGTACTTGTTATCACCAACAACATTGGTGGACTTTATGATGAGGCAACAGAGCATTGTGATTGCCATAAACAGGTTAGCAACATTGTTGAAGAAAACTAACTACTAAGTAAAAGGAAAACAGAGCAAAACAGAGCATTGTGATTCCCATAAACATGTTATCAACATTCATTGAAACAACATTTTACATTATCTTAAAATCAATGTGGCAGGAGATAAACATATTCTAGAAAATACATTAATTTCCTATTAACCAAAAGCAAAAAAAAGGATACATTGTCTGACATACATCGATCCGATTACATAACTTGCTTCAAAAAACACAAAATTCTAAGTCTTTTGTACATGCTTGATTTAGAAATCAAAATTCTAAGTCTTTTCCCCAACACAAGGGTAATCGAATACGCAAAACAACAGAGCCTAGCCAAATTTCTTCAAACGACAATGAGTAGCATCATTAACACCAGAATAAGAACTAAACATCCCAACAGTAGACAAATGAACATTTTCCGTTCCCTAGCACGCTTGATATTAACTTTCCTTGTCTCATCTTCATGGATATTGATAGACCGTAGTAGCCCCGAATCAAAGCATTGACCGTGCGCACATTGGGGGATCATGCCAAGCAAAGTAATGACATCCTCCATCCTATACGAAGAAAGAAATGTTGGTAATCAATAGGATGAGTGCAAAGAACCAAAACCCAGAAAATTTTCAAACCCTACAAATAATCAATGTTCCCCAAAAACAAATCAACATCTAAGAAGTTGAAAAAACACTTACATAGGCATAGTTTGAGCACCCAAAGAACCTCCGCCCAGGATTTGTTCCAGTCCACGACGTCTTCAACACAGCTTTCACACCACAGTAACACACCACGTTCGCCATGGCTGAATAAGCTTTCTCCATCTCTTTCCTTTTCGTTTGGTATTAATCGAGGAAGAAACCTATGACTAAATAGTCAACAGCCAAGTGAACTACACATTAGAAAAGACCAAAGTAGCCCTCGCGTGAGTCGTACGTGGCTATTTAACGTCATCATAGTAACGGCAGTTGGGGATAGGGGGCAAAGTGGGACAAATTGAAACGTGGAGTGTTTGTACGCACAAATTTTAAATTAGGGTGCAAAGTGAAATTTGGTGGATACTTTGAGGGTTTTTTTATATTTTGGCCCACTCGAAAATTTTAGAAAGATGGTTTGTAATAAGGTTAAGAGGATGTTCCATATATTGAAATAATTATAAAGAATAAAAACATTATAAAATTAATATATATATATATATATATATATATATATAAAGTAGATACTTCCTCTGTTCCAGCCAAAGAGTTCACGTTTGAAAAGTCTGATTATTAAGGGATATATTAGTGTTATTGGAGTTTGTCATAATTACAAAAATATTTAAGCACAACTAAGATGATTACAACACAAGTGGAGGGTAAAGATGAAAGATTATGAAAATTGTAAGCATAATTTTTTGAAAGTGAACTCTTTAAGTGAAACATCTCAAAATAGTACTAGAACGGAGTAAATATTAATTTATTTTAAGAACATCCCAATAAAGAAAGAATGGTGGATCTTTTTTGAAAAAGAAGGGAATACGTGGTTTTGTAACTATTCTAAATTAGTATGTGTCCAACCAATAATTTATTTGAGAATTCAGTATTGACATGTTTGAACCTAGCTTGTTGTCAGTGATGGCATTACAGACTTATGATTTCCTTGATAGATCTTCATTTTCTGGAGAGCGTAGTAGGAAATTATCTGGAAGAAATATACTCCTATTTGATAAGTGTTTCTAATGCATTAATGAGGACTTCTTCATAGTAGATAAATTCGTCTATGAAGAAGTACTGACAAGTTCATGGGCTCTAGTTTTTCTACTTTGCCTTCTTATCAATCTTTGCATTTCATTCCTTTTTTAGACAATGTTTTGACATTGTAACTGTGTTGGTGTGTGTGCACGCGCGTGTGCAAGTGCGTGTCTTGGTATAAGATTGTTTTATCTTGACTTAATGCTCACAGGTTTTAATTATAAAACAATTTCTTTGCTTTCAAAAACAAAATTACGTACATTACACTCCTCTTTAGCCAACAGTTGGATATATAGCCTCATGCATTGGGCCCCTCTTTTTTTTTTTCTCTTTTTATGTGCGAGAGGGAGTGTAGGAGCCATAAATAAGAATGATAAAAATTTGAATTGACTATTTTACGGATATTTTTTGTATATGATACTGATTCATCGTGTCAAGAACCGAGGTGTGAGAGAGTGAGTAAGACTGTCTTATGAATCTTCTCGTTTGAATCCATTTCAATTAACTCTCGTTGTTCAACGAAATTATATTTTCTTCCTTTATTTTAAATGTTTTCGATCACTAACGTTTCATCCTAAAAGTTAATAGAATCTCTAAAAAAATTAAAAAAATATATATAAAGTGTATTTTCAATTTAATATACCTTTTTAAAGCTCAAATATTATTATTATATTTTTTTTCGAAACCAGCTCAAATCATTTTTTAATAAGTACAAAAGTGAGAAACAATTATTAAGTTATCGATTTTAACATACCTTTGTGTCGTAAAATACAATGTTGAAATTAATAACTTAATATTTTTTAGAAACTTTTACTACTTTTAAAAAGATTGAATGGCTTGTAAAATGTATTTTAGGCATTGATAATGCTTTAAATTTTCTTAGAGGGCCCGTTAACTTTTTTGCAAGTAAAGGTTTCAAAACTTTTGTTACGCAAGGGTTGTGAACGTGAACAATAGGAGGTAATTGAAGTTCCTCCAATCCTCAGGGGTTGTAATGCAATTTTTACCCTTTTATTTTTTAAACACAAAAGTGGTTCTATAACCATTCTAACCGTCAGTTGTCCAACCAACTACTAATTTAGTTCACAATTTTTTTTATGACATGTTAGAACCTTGTTGGAACTGATGACATTTGAACATCTTGAAAGTCATTCATAAAAGGATATGTTTGTGATGTTGATTCTTGTGACATGAGCAAAAAGTAATTTACTAAAGCCAAAATGACATTCCACAAAAGGAAAAATGTGAAAGTGCTAAATGCGATCTGCTTATATATATGGATGTAAATTATCTGCATTGAAAATTAACGCTTAACCCATCATTTCTTCTCCATAAAATTCTCTCTCTCTCTCTCTCTCTCTCTCTCTCTCTCTCTCTCTCTCTCTCTCTCTGTGTGTGTGTGTGTAATGCATATTATAGAAACCCTAAAATTGCATTCTCTCTTTTTTGTGTGAGAGAATGCAATTTCAGGGAAAAGAAACCATGGGTTAGTTATACTCCCTTCGTTTCAGGCAATAGTACACTATATTATTTTGAGATGTTTCACTTAGAGAGTCCACTTTTAAAAACTTATGCTTACAATTTTCATAATCATTCATCTTTACCCTCTACTTGTGTTGTAATCATCTTGGTTGTGTTTAAGTATTTTTGTAATTATAACCAACTCCAATGACACTAATATATTCCTTAATAATTAGACTTTTTAAACGTGGACTCTTTGGGTGAAACGGAGGGAGTACATATTATTACCACATAATCGAGTACATAGTAACTTAAGATTAATTATTTACTCCTTCCGTTTCACTTAAAGAGTCAACGTTTGAAAATTTTAATAATTAAGGGATATATAAGTAGAACTAGAGTTTGTCATAATTATAAAACAGTTTGAGCATAACTAAAATGTTTATAATATATTTGGAGGGTAAAGTGGAAAGACTTATAGAGATTGTAAGCAAAATTTTTTAAAATAGAACTTTTTAAATAAAATAATAAATTTTTTGTCTAGAACAGAGGGAGTAGTTATTTTAATATCAATACTAATGTGTAGGGATAAATAATTTTAACATCAAACAAACACACCGCAAAATAATAACCAATACCAAAATCAATTAACAATATAACAACCAATAATATCGATACTTTAATGAGGAGGGGCACCTTTGTAACTTACCATACTCAAACTTCAATTAATACAAGTAACTCAAAGGGCCCACTTTGGCCTTTCCTCAATTCACGGCCGGCACTTCTGCTCGGCTCTCAAAGTCTCAATTGTAAATTGTAATCTCTCTCAGTTAAAAGGGTATCTCTACTGATATTATTTAGTTTTTTTTTATTTAATAAAAAATTTAAAAGATAGAAAATTTTCTTTCTAAACGTTCTTTAATGTAAGATTTTTTTTAGAATATTTTTTTAGACATAATATTATTTTATAATTAATTATAAAAAGTAAAAAATAAAAATTACTCTTATTATAACTAATTTACGGTAAAAATAATAAAAATAAAGACTGACAGTAAATGACGTGAATGAAAATATATTTTTTAGGTGACCCTCTAGAAGTAAAACATCACGTAGGGAATGTGTTCCCAACTAAATACCCACTCATCTCCACCTCAGCATAAGATGTTTGAATTAGAGAAGATTTTTTTTGGAAAAATTTATCTTTTCTATGTGTCTAATATTTATTACTAGATAGATGATTGCATTGGAGAAGATCTAAAACCTCCTCTACAACAAGGCTCATTAACCTATATACTTATAATATTTTTAACAAATTCTAATTCTACATTCAAGCTAATTTCCACTTATAAAGTTATTCGCAATATAATTAGGAAATACAATATTAGAGCCCGTTTGTTAGAGTGTTTTGGCCAAAACGCAGGGTTAAAACGCAGCTTATTCCTTAACTTAGCGTTTCAATGCTGCGGTAGAAAAAGCTGCGTTTTCAAAACGCAACTGCGTTTTAAAACGCTAAAATTCCTAGCTTTTTTCCAAAACGCAGATTTTAAAACGCAGTAGGGAATAAAAAGTTGTGTTTTGACATAATATCCCAAACACATTTATAAAGAAAAAAATCGCGTTTTAAATAATCTGCGTTTTAGAAACGCCGCGTTTTCAAAATGCTATACCAAACGGGCTCTTAGTTAGTACTCGCTCCATTCCAATCAAAGAATTCATTTTTAACTCTTTAGGGTCTACTTAATTAAAGTTTGACCGACAATTTACGTAAATTTATTTATTTTTATAAAATCATAAAATTTGTAATCCATAGTATTTTAAATGTAGATTTTAGTGAATGCGATTTTATTCTTGAAAATATGATTAAAGTATGTTAGATTTTGATTTTGATTTAGTCACAAGTTGATTTAAAAAAATAAAAAGTGGACTTTTTGTCGAAGCGGATGGAGTAATAAAAACTACTCCATCCGTTCCACACCCAAAGAGTCTACGTTTGAAAAGATAAATAATTAATAAGGGATATATAAGTAGTATTGAAGTTGATCATAATTGTAAAAATATTTGAGCATAGTTAATATATTTTTATCACATGTGGAGGGTAAAGTTAAAAATTTTATGGAAATTGTAGGCATATTTTTTTAAGTGAACTCTTTGATTGAAACACAGGCGACCCAGAATTTTTGGGGCAATGGTAAAAAGAATAAAATGGGGCCCATATAAAAATATAAAAATAAAAATTTTACACAAACTATTTTTCATTTTTGACGAATCGAGTGTTGAAAAAGTACATCACCTGTAAACATACTAGAAAAAATAAGTATAAAATAATTATTAAAAAAAATATAAATTTTCTAAAATTTTGTGAAGCAAAATCATTAATAAGGTCTTCAAAATTAAGTTATTTCAACATCTCATTTTCAATACATAAAATTGCTAATTCATTTAATCACTTTTGGGACATATATAGTTGACACAAATATGAGTTAAAGTAGGAAAAAAAAAGTAATAATACTCCCTCCGTTCCTAAATAATCGTCTTGTTTGACTTAATAGATAGATTAAGAAAAATTAATTGATTATATTATAAATATTAATATAATACGTAGTTTCTTTTAAAGCCCTTACACATGTGGTCATAGTTAAAGTAGGAAAAAAAAATTAGGATTAAGTGATAAAAGTGTTTTTCTAAAAAGGAAAGATTAGAAAATATATATATATATATATATATATTTAAAACAAGAAAAACATAACAATTATATTGGAATGGAGGGAGTACCGATTAATATTTTCTTTTGCCAAAAATTATAAATATAGTATATATATATATATATACATATATATATACATATATAGTTAGTTAGTTAGTTAGTTAGTCATATATTCCCTCCGTCCCGGATAAATGTTCTTAGTTGATAAAACACAGGAATTAAAAAATATAATTAATGATGTAATATAAAATGAGTTCCGACGATAATACCTATAAACATTAATTAAGTTCAACCATTCTAATTAATTGGTTTCTCTTGGATGTGTTATATTAAATAAAACTTTAAAAAATCGATTATGAAGACCTAAATGAAGATTTTGCTTCAAAAAATTTAGAATGTTGGTACTTTTCAAAGAAAAGTTCGATACTAGTTTGAAGTTTTAGGAAATATTATAAAATATGTAATTTATCTTTATTTTTTGGTAATTATCTTTTATCAATTCTAGGGTCTAAGTTTCAATCTAGCAAAGGGCCCCAAAAATATCAGGACCGGCGCTGGCGCTGATGGTGGATTCTTTGCCAGAAACGGAGAGCATACTAAACAAATAATAATTGTAATTGGAGTTTGCTTGATTTAATATCTAACAATATTCTTATTTAATGCATGTATGTGCAATATGATTATTTTTGTCACAATTGAATAGAACAGAACAGAACAGAAGCTATTTAGCTAGTTGCAAAGTAAATTAGCCTTGTGACAAACATGAATGAATTGAGACAAAAGAAATCCTTTGAAGCAAAGAGGCATGACATTCTAAGCCGTCTTTTTGTGGCCAACTTAACTTCTCGTGAATTTCTTGCACCCTCTCGTGAGAGTTTATGATAATATTTTTCGGGTTCAAATTCATTGTTAGCAGAGTTTAGGTTTGGCAGCTTTCTATATGAATGCCAAAAAATATTAACATCCATGCATGAATTCCAAGTATTCAAAATCAAAACATCTAATTGCGATTAGCTAGGAATGGCAATGGATGCGATTGTGATGGATTAATGTTTTGATCGATCCGTTCCACCAATCAAAACCCGCTTGTGGGACCCACTTTGTCAGCAAAGAAGCAAAACCACTAGCTAGCTAGTGTCTTTGTTCATGAAATTTATTTATCCTAGCCATAGATTCATTTCAAATAGATGACAAGAGAGCAATGTTAAAAGCATGAAGGTACAATTCTAGATTTCTGTTAAAAAGATCCTCTTTTGGGGGATTAGTACAAGAAGGTACAATTATAAAGGTCGCGGATCATGGTTACTATATATGTTCAATCTCAACTATTAACACGAACAATATTCACGTACCATTTTATTAATATGAATTCTCTTCTCTAATCACATGAGAATGAGATTGTTCCACTTCTATTTTTTATTTCTTTAATTGTTGTTAAATATCAATAATGGAGTATATGAAAAGAATTCTTTATGCTATTTGTACTTTCCTTTTCCATCCAAATTAATTTCATGATGAAGCAAACTAGTAATGATCACCACCCAGAATTGTCATCCTTTGTGTGGTGGTGTGAATTTTAATCTTGTCAGAGCATTTAAAACCAAATAAACAAATTTTAGAGAGAGAGAGAGAGAGAGAGAGAGAGAGATGACGTTTGAGCGATATATATGATCTAGTCAAACCCCTAATGTTTTTATATATTCTTACATGATTATGACTTTGCCAATAATCCAAGTTATACAGAAATACATGACCACTTTATCCTTAATTCAGCATATGTGCTATGCCCCCCTCTCACTTGGTTTTGTCTAGGACACAAATAGGGCTACCTTCTTACTTCATCCGAGGTCCCAAATCCAACAATGGATAACACGTTTTCTATTGTTGTAAAGTTATTATATCGAAATAATATAACAAACGGGAAGTATCAACAAAGTTGATGATATATTGGGTGTTGTATCTTTTACAGCAACCAGAAATACCACCAGAAACTATTAATTACAAGTATTGCAGTATGGTAAATTTCCGCAAGATGCAACATCTCATGCATGATGCAATTGATACTTGTAGAATTACTCTTATTATATATATGATTTGAAATAGAAGGATTGTGTAATATATGAGCCCTCTGCCATCGGGACCGAATATATCAAAGGCATTGTTCGGGCGTAGTGTTTTGGCTCATTTTTGGGCTTGTTTTTACTTTTTTTTTGTTTTAGCGATGATAGACTACATAATATACTTTTTTTTTTTTTTTTTTTAAGGTTGGAGGGAACATAGACCTTACCCCAACATTTATTATTATTATTTAATGTCATGAAAGGCTACAATGACTCTATGATGCCTTTTTGGTGTGGCTAGAACAAATTGATCAAACACCCGACCTCTTCGCGTACCAGGGTGGCTATGGTGTAGGGCTTGAACACTCAACCTCTCTGTTAAGAGAAGTGAACAGTACTAAATGGGCCTTTGGTAAGGCTTGAACAACAACGGTGCCTCTGGCGAGGCTTGAACACCCGACAATTTTTGTACCAGGTGTCGTCTCTGGTGAGACTTGAACACTCAACCTTTCCGTTAAGAGAAGTGAGCGGTACCAGTTGACTACATAATATACTTATCCACTAGGTCAAACACTCATCTCTTCTATTTGTTCCTTCTTTCTTTCTTTTTTCTTTAAACCAAGTTCATTCTCTTTTCCATTTTTAAAATTGAGAGTTTAATTACCCTTAGCTAGCTTTTATTATCTAGCTAGATAGATTTCTGTGTTCAACAATAAGATTGGTAGGTATATAAAAGTTTGTTGGACATAGGGGCGCTAAACGCAGCCCCCTTACAAAATTACTAACTTGCCTTTGTCTTTTTATTGTGAAAATGTACTATATTTCGTGTGAACATCGAAATTGTATATTTATTCGTCCAAAATAATGTTTGGATGATGGAGATTTTAATGTCTAAAGTAGGTGAGTTGAAGTTAGATTGAAGTTGGATAAGTGAGTTTATCCCACATTGGAAAGAAAGCAAAAGTAAAGCTACTTTATATACAAGCTCCTTTCTTGTATGGAGTAAGCTTGATACGCATAGAGACTCTCTCTCTCTCGCTCACGCTTGCAGGGGGGTGCAAATCTCAGTTTGATTTAAGGTCCGGACCACTCGTGTGGTGTTGGCGCATGCACCCTTTTTTTTTTTCTAAGCACAAGTTAGTAATTTCGCCGAGAGCTGCGTTTTTTTTTTCTTCTAAGGACAAGTTAGTAATTTTACCGAGAGCTGCGTTTAGCGCGTGAGGGGATGCATTTAGCGCCTCTCTTGTTGGAAAGTTCACTAGTTAGGAATGCCCCTTAGTATATATGTGAATAGAGTCTAATTCCAGAATCACAACCATTTGAATTCCTCCTAGTTCTTTTTCTGGTTGCTTTTTCAGACAGAAAATTATTAACATAATTTATTTAAAATAAATCAAACCCAATTTGAATCAATTGCCGTTACCGAATTTTTAAGTCACAGCTTTCAGGCGGCTTCATTCAATATAAATAATTTGATTGCGTATAGTAAACTAAACGCCATCAAAGGGGTGGTATTTTAGCTAGATTCCATAAATCTCGTTTGAAGCGACAGGTTCTTGGTTTTGTTCAATAATGTAATCAGATACAGCTTAATTGATTGATTATTTATTAAATGAAAATATCTTTTTTATTTTTAAATTTTTGGAGAAGTGCTGAATCTTATATATTTGTATTCTTCTTAATCACTAGTTTTACTATAGGATTATATAATAATTGAGAGCAAAATTACATCAGGTACGCTGCCATGTTTTGAATGTCAGTGCCGTGTTTATTGTCTGTTTTACATATACATGCCCAAACTGGTTCCGGTTCTGAATGGACGGTTTCACAACTGTCCAACAAAAATAGTTACAATTTTGTCATTATCCTAACTGTCATCTAATTTTTAACAAAATTAATTTCAATCAATCCCCTAAAGTTTTGTAAATAGGTTGGAAGATCTTTAATGGTAGTTGGTGTTTAAAGGGATTTAACGTAATGTTATTGGTGGACATCAATTTCTAAATGAAAATTGCAAGCAAAATTTTATTTTAATGTAATATTGACATGAATTATTCAATAAAAGCTAAAAATAAAACATTATTAAAAAATAGTTATAATATAAAAAATAACTATTCATGAAAAAAAAAAAAAACACTTATTTTTTTGGGGGAGCACTATTAACACCCTCTTTTCTTATTAATATACCACTTCTCCTAATACACCCCCTACACTAATTTCACACCAACCTAATTTCTAAATACATCACCCCCCCCACATTTCATATTTTACCCCTCTCAATTAATTCCCTCTAAACCTAACCCACACCCCCTCTCTCCCTCACGGCAAAACGGCTCTCTCCCTCCCTCACTCACGACAAAACCCAAGAAACCCCCCTTTCCTCCCTCACCAACCTAATTTCTAAATACATCACCCTCACATTTTCTATTTTACCCCTCTCAATTAATTTCCTCTAAACCTAACCCACACCCCTTCCCTCTCTAACGGCAAAATGACAATTCCTCCCTCACGGCAAAACGACTCCCTCCCTCCCTCACTCACGGCAAAACCCAGGAACTAACCCCCCTTCCCTCCCTCCCTCCCTCGCGATAGAATACCCACCCCCAAACTCACGGTCCCTTATCTCCCTCAACTCCGGCAAGATAAGACTCCCCATTCTCCCTCCTTTTCCCACCCCCCTTTTTTTCTTTTTCTTTTCCCCTTCCTCTTTGAAACCCTTGAAAAAAATCCAGCGATTTCTTCATTCAGCCATAGTTAACTGAACAGCCACCATGGCCGAACGAAGAAATCGCCAAATTTTTTTAAGATGATGGTGGGTTTGGGAGAGGGTAAGAAGGAGAGAAGGGAGAAGGAGGGGAAGAAGGAAAGACTGGAAAAAAAATGGGGGGAAGAACAGATGAGATTTGTGAAGAAGAAGGAAGGGAAAAAAATGAGGGGGGAAGAGCTCCCAGAGAGAGAGAGAGAGAGAGAGAGAGAGAGAGAGAGAGAGAGAGAGAGAGAGAGAGAGAGAGAGAGAGAGAGAGAGAGAGAGAGAGAGAAGGGGGAGGGGAAGAAGAAGGAAAAAAAGAGAGGCTAAAAGAGTCTTTTTAAATGATGATATTTTTGTAATTAATTATTTGGGGTGTATTAATAGGAAAATAGAGTGTTAATAGGGCTCCCCATTTTTTTGAACATCGCATAATTTTCATGTTGGCTATTATATGTTGAACAAAAACTTTATTTTTTCTTATAATCTTATGTTTATAAATCCAATTACATCATGACTTTAAAAAACAATAATAAAAAAATAAGTTTACAGTTTTCCAGTCTATTTGCTTTACATGAATTAAATTACATTCAACAAAATGGGTGTTGACCACTAGAATCTATATATTAACTTTTTTTTTGAATTAGCTAATTGATTAGATTTCTTTTAACTTGACATATTTTTTTATTTTCTTTATTATTACATTTTTATTATGTTATGATACAATAAGACAAAATGTATAGAGTAATTAATTTAAATTTCTTTCTCTTATTTTTCTATCTAGACAATATATCTTTCCTTCTTGTTTTTATGTCTATATTTCATTCAGAACAAAAAAACCATTTATTTTCTAACACAAACTATCATTAAGGATCTCTCAACATTTTAAAAAACCTTAGGGGAGGCGGCAGAAATTAATTTTATAAAAATTAGATGATAGTAAGGAATAATGATGAAATTGCATCTTCCTTTAAAAGTACAATGGCAGTTTTGCCTAAAAAATATTACAGTAGCAAAATATAGAGATTGGTTAATGTACAGTGGCAAAATAGATCATTTTTCCTTTCTTTTTCCGACCCCATTGAGTTTGTAAAATTTCTTTGCAACATATGAACCTTTTGGCCACAAAAAAATAAAAAATAATACTAATAAAAAGGGTGAATTACAGTCGATTCATTTTTGGACATTTGTAATCACTCCAGTCCACCGTACTTTTTTAAAAATCGAAAAAGACACTTTTGGGACGAAATGATGGAAATGCCATTAATAAAATTTAATCAGGCACGCGCTGCATCGCGATTCAAAGTCGATGCATCAGGATGCATCAGTTTCTGCATTGCGATGCATCTATTTACTTGGGTAAACTTCAGGCTGTCTATTTGTGCATCGAGAATTCGAGATGCATCATAGTTCATACATCGCAATTAAAAAAATCATGCATCGCAATTCAGAATCCAGGAAAATCAGCCTTCTTCGCTATAAGCTATTGGAATGGAAATGAAGATTTGCCGGAAAAATTTTAAGAAGTAAGATTCATCGGAGAAAATTTTAGAAAGAAGATATCTATAAGCAGTTGATCACCCCGTATATCCACGAAACCTATAAGCTATTGGATTAGAATGGAAAGGAAGATTCACCAGAGAAAATTTAGGAAGGAAGATTTATAAATTTTCGGAAGAAGCTATAGTCTATCGCTTGAAGCTATTAGAGTGGAAAGGAAGATTCACCGGAGAAATTTTAGGAAGAAGTTTCATGCATCTCAATTCAAAAATCATGCATCGCGATGTAAACATAATTCAAATCATGCATCGCAATGCATCAGTTTGTGCATTGGGATACATTAGCTTTGATTTTTTTCTCACTCTGTTTCTTCACATTTATCTTCTAAGTTAGACAACCTTGACTCCCGGCAATTGATCACCTCCTATCTTCACGAAAATCAACTTTCTTCGCCACAACCTATTGAAATGGAAACAGAGATTCACCAGAGAAATTTTAGGAAGAAAGGAAGATTCATCGGAGAAATTTTAGGAAGAAGTTATCGGGAAGATTTACGGGAGAAATTTTAAGAAGAAAAGAAGATTCACCGGAGAAATTTTAGAAAGAAGCTACTGCATTTTAAGGAACAATATTATCAAAGTGTCCTTCGCTGATTATAAAAAAAGAAGGGTGAATTACAGGCCGATCCCTTTTTCAACATTTCAATTCGCTCCAGTCCACAATTTTTTTAAAATCGGAAAAAAAAAACACTTTTTGGTCGAAAAGACAATAATACCCTTAATGAAACCAAAACACGCGCGTATCGCACCCTAAGGCATCGAGATGCAACAATTGGGCATCGAGATTCAATTTGAGATGCAACAATTAGACATCGAAATTAAATTTGAGATGCAACAATTGGACATTGGGATGCAACAATTGGGCATCGAGATGCAGTGCCACTTTCTCAGATTAATTTGGGCATCGGGATTAAATTTGAGATGTAATAATTGGACATCGGGATGCAAGAATCGTCCATTCGCGAATTCTTTCATACTCCTATGGAAGAACACAACGCTTGCTTGAAGGCTTGATATTACAAGGTAATGAGCTTTCTTCTGCTATTATAACTTATAATTACAGTGTATATAGCTTCTTATATATATATTTTTTACTCCACTTTTCGATCAATTTATGAATTAAAATACGTTCAGTTTAAAGCATGGTTATAAATTAGCCATATGTTTTACATTGTGTTTTGGCTAATGATCTGGTTTTTTATTCAAAAATAGTTGATTGGAAAATTCGGAGAAATGCTGTCCCTAAAGAAGACAAAAATTCTGCTCCCCTCCGAACGACAGTTAAGAACTGAGAAATTTAAACGCAAGAACAGTTATGGAAGAAATGGAGGTATTTTAGAAATAATTTTATGAAAATGCCTTTTAGCGGTTAAGAAAAAAATGGTCGACTGGAGAGAATAAAAACTTTCCAAAGTGAACCGGTCAGCAATTTTCTGAAAAAAGAAGCGTGTACTAGAGCGGTTAAAAACTTGAAAAAGTGGACCAGCCAACAATTTCCAATAATAAAAAGACCATTAAAGGGCTTGATTTGCTCATTTTGATATCAGTCCAGCCCTGCCACTCATCGGCTCAATCAAACTATACCAGCGTGGGAGGGGAAAAGCCCGACCCAAACTGATATAAATTGATGTATAACTTTTGTTACAAAAAAAGAAAAAAAAAAAAAATTTGTTACATATTATCATTGATTTCAAGAATTTTTGTATAAAAGCTATAATTAATCTAGAAATTCAAACTATGTATCATTGAGGCGCATACTCTGCCAAAATACTAGTAACCTCTACAGTCGATCATTACCACATTTACTATAAGTGTGTTAATGACCACCTAAGGATATTACTGAACCCAGTTTATAGCTCAGTATGAATAAGGTATTCTTCACCGGGACCTACAAGCTCGTCGTCTTCTTCCTGTTTGATGATGGACTTATTGTCGGAGGAAGTAAGACAGTCTGCAGAAGGCTGCACATACCCGTAACGGAAGCCTGTGACCGAGTTGCAGTAGGTCTCAATGGTTGTGCCATCTTCCTTCTGCAAGTTGATGTTGTTCAGTACAATGTGGCTGCAGGGGACTGAATCACTACATGCGAATTTCATGGCCTTTGCACTCTTTGAAGTCCCGCTAATGTTCTGATACATGATTTGACTTATCTCCACAGCTGATGTCTACAATGTGAGGGAAATGAAATGTTGTTTTCAGGCTACTCGAGGACAAGAAGCCGCTATTTTCATTAAACTTCACTGAATCTTGTTTCTGGAAGATGTTTCTGGGTTATGAAACGTAGCAGAAATTCTTGTTTATGGCTTACAAGAAACAGAGAACAGATTTTGACGATGGTTTCCAAACAGGCCCTTAGCATTGCAGAAATTCTTGTTTATGGCTTATAAACGGGTTGGAAATTCAAGTTGTTCAGAAGTAATAGTGTGATGATTCAATATTGAACGGCATGGGTAAGAATATCATACCTGGTTTTGACACGAAGTTGGTGAATCACAGTAGAATTGATCAATTATGATGGGGTTCGAAACATCTTCCATTTTCACATTCTGGAAGCGTACTGATTTGACATAACCAGATCCTCCCTATACCAAAAACCAGATAGGTAGATCCATCAATCTTAAAGAAAGTAATGACAAAGTTATTGGATATACTAACTGAAGTGAACTTTTTTTACTGGTCCTTGGGGGGTGTGGGAAGGCATTGAACACCTCACGCTTTGTGAAGCTCAATTTCTACAAGTGGGCCACCTTTTTTTCATTAATTTTTTTACAGTATATAAATCCATGTTTGATAAATTTATGTTACATGAGAATTCAAATTTATTCAGGGGGGAAAAGTTCGTGTCATTAATCTATTAAAGTAGTCTGCTTATTTTAGCAAAGATATGAAGTACCTGCCACGTCTTAATCCTGAGGCCATTGGTAGTCCCTCTAAGGAATGCTGTATCTAAAACAACCTTTGTGACAATGCCGGTCGAATTATCCTTCCCAAGACTTCCTATGCTGCACGCCAAAATCATTATAGCAATTCAGCTGACTGCTTCACAATTGTAGTTGCTAGGGACTCGTAAGAAACTTACAACAGTGAGCATTTTTTCTCAGATAAGGAAGTACCTGATTCCATGACCAGGCCCACAAGATATCGTTTTCATCTTGATAGTTGAGCTGCCATTAACAATCGAGACGCAGTCATCCCCTATACATCACATGCAAAATTAGGATATTCCTTAGTATATGTTTCCGGACATAATTTTGCATAAGGTACAACTTGTGAATTCGAGAATGAGGTTGAAAATCTTATATGGTTAATAAATGCTCAAAAGTGCACAATTGTAATTGAAAACATGAGATAGACAGAATAGCTGGAAGAGTCAAGAGTTAAGAGTCAAGAAACCTGTTCCAATTTTAGTGTTCTGAACAGTCACACTAGTTGATCCAGCAATATGGATTCCATCTGTGTTAGGACTATCTTCTGGAGCAGAAATTAGTACATTGGACACACGTACAGATTCACAGCGGGAGATAACAAAATGCATCTGTTGGCTGTTTTGAATAGTAAGGCCTTTCACATTTATAGCTGAGCTTGAATCGATCGTTAATGCCTGCAATTTAACTCTTCATGTCATATAAACGTTGACATTAAGAGTTTAACTAATCCTTCATTGTCTAATCAATTATCGTAAGAAGTTGGATTCTTACTGTTGGTGCTACTCTGCAAGGCTGTACCAGGCAACGAAAACAGAAAGGAAAATTATGTCAATAACTTTGATGTTTAGTTGAGCTAAATTTAGTTCATGAGTAATATAGAATGATTACATTTGACTTATTCTTTTTGCAAGAGGCAGCCCACCACTTCTTGCCAGAGCCATCAATTACTCCATTTCCTTGGAAAAGGGCTCCCTTGAGATTAGAAAACTTGAGCCAAGTTCGGGGAGATTTCGGATCCCAGTTTTTGGGCTCATCCGGTGCTACAATTGTTCCATCAATCTGCATCGATTACATTGATTATGATGAAACCAATCAGGAAATAACTTAGACGCACTGATACAAGTGCAGTATACATGCAATCAGATCCAATTTGATGTACTTCCGCCATTCCACTCAAAGCGTACACGTTTGAAAGTAAAGCATTTTAAGGACTAAAGTTGTTTTCATAAATAGTCTTCATTTTAAGTATTCTAAGAGTTTTCAGAACTTTTAACTTTTTATGTAGTAAGGATAAATTTGAAAAGTCAAAAAAAGTTATAAGCTCCCTTTGAGTGGAATGTCCCAAATAGAAAGAACGACACATTGAGCTGAATGAAGGGAGTAGTTGAAATCGAAAAACACCACCAAACCAGCACATATTTTCATTGCCAAAATGAATCGATAGTTGGATATTACCTCAATGACTAACTTGTCAACACAAGGTCCTTTAAAGTTTGTTGCATTAACTAGATAACTGCGTCCTGGAGGAACCAAAAGTATCGATTTTGATATGGAGCATGCTTGTTTCCAAGCATCTACAAAGGCCTGATATGCATAGCAAAAGAAGATAGACTTAAATGGGAGTAACATTCGACTAACCGGCATAGAAATAGTCTAAAGAATGAAATGATTAGAAAACTCAATGTTCTAAACCAGTACGTGAGAAAATCACTAAACTAATGTTACACCGACATAAATAAAATGAAAGTATGTTCACCTTTGTATCATCTGTCACTCCATCTCCAGCTGCACCAAAGCTATCCACGTTCACAAGAACCTTGTTACGACGCTGACTTGTCCACGAAGGCAAGTCAGAGAGCTCTATGTCCTCTCCTTCTTCTGTGTCCAGACTCTCAAGCTTCCCGAGAACAACAAGGTTGTCATTTAAATTGCTTTCTGCACTTCCTAAAACAACTATCAACAGAGCAAGAAAAGAGATCAAGAAAGCTTTGTCCATGATTTATGGGGGGGTTTGTGGTGGTTTCAGAAGATTACTTGATTTGTATAAATCAAATGAAGACATTGGATATTAATTTATATGTATAGATTAGTGCTGAAAATGGTGGGATTTGTAGTGGTATATGGCTTTGCTTGAAAGTAGATGAAAGAGTAAATATTTCTACATGCCTAACACTTCAAGTGTAAGAATAATTTTTTGGAGGCCTTTGCTTTACTCTTCAACCACTGGTCCATTGCCACTGGCCCACTACTATTCACAAGTCAAAAGCTCTTCACAGGATTCTGTCTTGGGCGCACGCCTTTCGAAAAGTTGTTAGGAAAAACCACCTTCAAGGCCTCAATATTTCTTTTTTAGGCAGTCTCACATGAGTTAAAAATGTAATCTACATCTGAACTTGTACAACGTGGGGTCTCTCACCCAAAAGACAGCAAAAGACAAAATGTCTGCCGATTGGTGAGACCAAAATAACAACAGCTTCCTGCTTCTCAATTGCTTACTTTGCGGTCAGGGAGCCTTTACAGTGGTTACTTGCAGCTAAAGCAGGATACCACAATGAAATAAAATTAGTTAGCGGCAAATTTTAATGGCATATCATTAGGGCTAAACGTGACCATCCACCTCAATAGAACTGTACCCAATATCTCTTTGCATCTTTCTCACCACTGCAACCTCTCTAATCCGCATCGAGGATTCAAATTCCCTGATTTCTGCATAAAAGTTTGAAGCATGCAGCCAAATTGAAGGGTTCTCCGGCTCAAGATCCATCAGTACTTTTGCGACTCTCCTTCCCACTCTTTCATTTTGGTGGACCCTACAACTCCGTAGCAATGAACTCCATATTACTGAGTCATCCTTTACTGGTGCTTGTATTAGCAACTCCTCTGCCTCATCGAGCAAACCTGAGCGGCCAAGAAGATCCACCATACATGAAAAATGCCGCCTGTCTGGATCAATACCATGTAAACTTTTCATTGAAGCAAACAGCATCCGTCCCTCTTCAACCAGACCTGAATGGTTGCACCCAGTTAACACACACAGGAAAGTCACTTTGTCTGGTTTCAAACCCTTTTGAATCATTGATCTAAGCAATTCGAGGCATTCCTTTCCCTTTCCGCTTCGGGCATGTGCGTTAATGATTGATGTCCAACAAAAGACATTTGCTGAAGAAAGTTGTTTGAATATCCGTCGAGAATTATTGACATTCCCAAATCTTGAATAAGCATCTATTAAAGAACATGAAACTGCGTGATCGCATTCAAACCCTGATTTTACTGTGCAACAGTGTAGCAAACTGCAGCTAGTCAAGCTAGCCAAAGAGGAGAGTGATAATGCTTTTAGTGTTGTCGAGAGACTAACTTCATCAAACCCAATCCCTTCATCAACCATTAACCCAAACAACTCAACCACATCTTCAACAATACCACCCCACAAGAACGATGTCATCAGAGAATTGCAAGTCTTGAGAGTTCTCATAGGTAAACTTTCAAATATTGACACAGAACTGTCAATCTCAGCACATTTCCCGTACATATCAATTAAAGCAGATTGAACATGAATACTTCCACAGTCAAACCCAAATTTCAAGACAAAACAATGCACTTGCTTCCCCAGTAGAAGATTCTCATTCTGACTAGATAAATTTAACAGCCCAATGAATGATCGAACGGATGGTTTCTTCCCGCAAAATTGCATCCTTACGAAGATCTCAAGAGCATCAAATGCAAACCCACTATTGCAGTATACAGAAACTATCGAATCCCAATAAATCACATCCTCAGGCGGAATAACTTCAAATGAACTCTTGGTATCTTTTAAACTCCCACAAGCAGAGTAAAAATCCAACAAAGCATTTGCAACAAATACATTCGATTCGGACCATCCAATCTTGATTGCATGAGAATGCAGCTTCTTTCCTTCATCAACAAACCTCTCATCACCACACCCGCGAATCAAATAACAAAAAGTAAGCGGATTAGGCAAAACACCCTCCTTTTTCATATCATAGTACAATCCAAACAACTCATTTGGTCCACCCAATTCACCAAATCCTCTCAGTAATGAATTCCACACTGATACATTCCTCTCCGGCAAGTCATTAAACAATCTCAAAGCAAAATCAGCCAAACCCATGTTCAAATAAAGACCAACCAATGCGCTGCCAACATATATATTCATTGTAAACCCAAGAACAATCGTCCTGGAATGAATTTGCAACCCTTCTTGAAACGACCCTGCATCACAACATGCACTCAAAACTGATGAAAATGTCGTGGAACTTTCCCTAATTCCTTGAGAGACCATTTGATTATAGAGGTACAGAGCTTCTGTCGAAAACCCATAACGACCATACCCAGAAATTAGAATATTCCATGTCACAACATCACGTTCAGGCATTTCGTCAAACATTTTATGGGCAGAGTTTAAAGACCCGGCTTTGACTAAATTATCAAGGGCTCTATTGTCGTAATAAACATGGATACCGTTCAGATCGAGATAGGAGTCAAAATTTAGAGAGACGAGTTGTGACGGTGACGGTGGCGGCGGCCTGGGTGCGGATTTAGGAGTGAGAGCCGCTATGGCTTTGTAAAAGGCCAGTAGACTTTTCTTGGCATTGCTCATCTGCTTAGCCCTTAATTTAACCGGTCAAAATGGAGGGAGATATTTTAAACAAAAATTTGATCTCGAGAGCACGCGTATATGCCAAGAAGTACTCCATTTTGTTCTTGGCAAATAATCAACTTTTCTTTTTAAAAAATTAATAAGCGACTAAATTAAATTAATTTTTACCTACTTTATTTATATTTTAGGAAATAAAATTTTATTAACTAAAAACTATCTTAATAATACTATGAATTACAATTTTCATAACTTTGTAAAAATCACTATATTAATGTTAATTATTGGTCAAACATTAACTAAATTGACAAAAAAAATGTCAAAAGTGGACTCTTTGTCTGGAACGGAGGAAGTATTAATTAGGATAATTAGTAGTGAAATTTTGTAAAAGTAGCGTAGTTGGTACTGAAAATTGGTGAAAGGAATGGTTAATGTGAAAGTAAGCACTAATTACCCTAATTTAACATATGCCCTTAAAGTACAAGTTAACAAGACCCTTTAAGAATTTAGACTAGTAAGATTTACCTCGGTGATCACATGTTCACAAGTTCCAATGTCACAAAATTAGTTCACAAAACAAAACATGCTATAGATGGGTGTGATGGGACACTAAGGAATTTTTTCAATTCATTTGAGACCCACTTGATGTCCGACAACTTATTGCAAACCAACTTGAAGAATACTCTTGCTGGTGGTCGACCTCCAAGAGGTTGACCTGTATGATGAGCTGACTTAGATAAGACATCACACAGGAGCTAGCAAGGTCGTCCTACGCCGACCTGCAAGCAGAACTAGCCAATCAGCGGGAGCATATTTTGAATATGAAAAGACAAAGTCACCATGTGGACCCAACTCATTTATTGATGAGATGTGACAGCGCAATATCCCACGTGTATGTGTCAAGTCAACTCTCTGGCTCAAGATATAGGGCGCCTTCACCAACTTTCGGCTTTGCCCAAAAACCACTCATGACTAACTCTGTGATTGGTTAACAGTCAATCTGACACAAGGAAAGTTCCCACTTGTGCACTAGTAAGTCCAAAGGCTACTCTCACCTCCCTCTTTCTCCAGGTCATCTGGGTATAAATACCAAACTAGTAAGTCATTTAACTCTTGACTCTCATTTACTCACTAAATTTAATGCTCTATAGCTTTCAAGCCTTCTTCACCCCTCTGTTTAGTACAAAACTGATCACCCTCAAGGCCCATGGGTTAATCTCTCCGGTTCTTACCCGTTTGAGAACACTTGTTGGTGATTAATCTTTCTATCACATCGGAGGGTTTGAGTCGGGAGAATCCTAGTCTCCACTCAGGGTGTTCTTTCTTATTTTCAGGTTAGGATTCAAACCAGATATTCAACTTGCCACCATAGTCCACCACACACTTGTGGAACTCCGGCAAGATCACAATTTTTGGCGTGATCATGGTGCTTAATAAAATACCCTAAGGGTGCCTAGTACGGAAAATGTGACGCACCGACCCGGATTTCCATACAAAATCCTAAGGCCAGGTTGCCAAACAATACAATAAGACTAACATAACACATAAATACCTGATTTAATATTAATAAACAAGTCTTTGGCGATATTACTGCCGGAACCCAACTAACAACAACCACGAGTCTATAACTCGAGAAAAGAAATAACAACAACATTAACATCACCGGCCACAACATGCCAGAACAACAACTGGAAAATAGCCAATAAAACAATAAAACAACAAACGGGGTGAGTCGAAACTCAATAAGTTACTAAATGCAACTACATGACAGGGCATAATGCTTAAACTATAATCGTAACAAGGTGATAGCATTTCTATACATCACAACTGAACATGTAATATCACCTTTGATATACAACTCATATTAAACACATAGCACTTTGATGGTCACATAAGTGCTTGTAAATAAATCACATAATAAGGATATCATCTCTCTTTATCCATATTTGCGTTGCTTCTGCAATACACAAAATAACCAACGTGTATTGATACTCGTGTGTGATGTATCGCATCCCCGAACTTGCTAGGTCTTCCCGAAAACCTATCAGGTCTTAGCAACCAAAGTTATGCGTATTGCAACAACAGTGGGGCTACCTCTCACCTGCGGCCATAGGTGAGGTATGTGTGGATTCTGATATGGCGACTTATAGCGATTCCAAACATTGATTTGTCAAAGCTATATGTCGTCCAATCTTAACTCATTAACAAATGCTAGCTGGACTCAATGTGATGCATAAAATGGTATCTAACTCATCTTATGCAAATTAACCCCAAGTTCAGAAGTAGTGAACTTGGTAAATGTCAAGTAATTCATATTACTCAATAACATGTTAACAACAAGCACATATTTGCCAAAGTTTATACATCCACATATAGCTAATTTATAAGTCTCTAATCCACAAATATCAATCATTCACTTAGCCAACTTGTTTGAGAGTTCATAATTCTACTCAAACGAACTAAAATTCTCGTAAAAACTTAACGTAATATTCGGTGTATATTGTTCTTCCCAAATTCTTCTTCAAGAGTTCATTAATACAATTATTCACTTTGGGTATAGTTGCTACATGCAACTTTCTTCCAACTGTAGTCTTTGTTCTCCTCTTAGTTCAATTCTAAGTTCAACAATGAAGCAATGATTTTAATCAAACCATCTCATACCAAGCAATTAACACAATTAGGATTCTCACACATCCATGTAGCATTTAGACATATAAATAACATCTTTATCAAGGCTAGCAAGTCTATTATGTAACTTGCATGATTTGAAGCTTTATATACAAAAAGGGGTTAGTAACTTACCTCAAATTGGAAAATCAAACCACTAAAAATACAATTAAAGCCTTGCAAATGAGTCTCAGTCTTAAGCAACTCAAATCTGGTCTTGGATCAAAGTTTAGATGGTTGGATCTTGTGGAGATGTAAAACACACAACAATCTCACCTTGACAGCACGCAAACTTCTCTCTATAAGGTTCAATGGAGTTCTTGGATGAAATGAGAGTTATGGGGGTTACTCTCTATAGTTAAAGGGTGGAAGAGGTAGTGAGAGAGCTGGCTTACCTCCTAGGGACGTGTCTTCTCCTAAGCCAAAAAGTCTTGCATGTAAATTTTTAATATTAAAACACATACAAAGAAATCATTATCAGGCGATCGCTCTGTATCCGTATCGCCATTAACATTCTGCCTATAAGGCGTTCGCTCTGGGGTAAACCAAGGCGATCGCTTTAACCTCAGATCCCAGGTTCCAACTATCTGTCTACACGGCAATCGCTCTGGCGCTTGCCTAAGCGATCGCTTTGTATCCAGATTGATAATTGATAAGTACAAAGCTCTAAAATGTATCCAAAGTCATCTTAAATGATTCTTAAGTAATTTTAACAAGTTTACAAGGCTAAAACACTCAACAAGGACTCCCAAAAAGTCTAAGAACCTTGCTAGAAATATAACACAAAGATTACATAATTTGTAACACCATCAATACATGTCAACCTAACAATGTACATAACCATAATTCATATCACCACCATGGCATTCTATTTTTACCATGATATTCAAGTAATCCTATCATGTATATCTAACATGATAATAAGACACACAATTATGCAAATAACACATAGGAGAGCTAGGGTATTACGAAAACCCTATAATAGGCCTTACCGTGAATTCGCTAGTTATTCGTTGTTTGATGGATTCTCGAAATTAACCGTAGTTCAGTTGTTGGTACTTGATTGATTGTTCGTGTTCACTAATATTGGATCATTGTCAAAGATTTTGAGCCAGTTGATTGATTGGTTGGATTTTATTAGCATTTGATCGAATGTGTAATAGTCTAAGCTCATGCTAGTATTTGATTGATTAATTGTGCGACAGAAGATGGTCTAAGGCATCATCTTGGCCGCCACCTAAACATAATCTTTTAGGAGGTATCTTCATATTTGGCCTTCTCAGACCCCCAACATACTTATATGACCTCACTTACTAAAAAATAACTTATATGACCTCTTTTCTTTGAAATGTCCATAATGCCCTTTTCTTTCTCTTCAACCCCTTACAAGGCCTCAATAGTAAATGCCTAAACTGACCCTTCCACAAACTTCACCGTCTCTCTCTCTCTCTCTCTAAAATTTAGTATCTCTTTCTCTAAAATTCCAATCCCTAAAATTCCATTCATCGTTCGTTCACAACTCATTGTTCTTCTGTGCATAGTAATTTCTTCTTTGGATTCAGTTTGTCTTTCGCCTGCCCGCATTATGTAAGTTCATTTCATTGCACTCATTCTACTGTAAAAATTCAATCTGGGTCACGTATTTGAAACTAGGGCAGAAGTCTTGTTTAAACTACAAATAAACGTTCGTTAAACGTCCTTTATATAAGTGGTTAAACGAAGCTTATCTCCATGTTTAAATGACCATTAGTTGGCAAAAACATTTATCGTTTAAAACACCTTAATTGATCTTTACTGGTCGTTTAATCGACATCATTTCCATTAACAAACTCAACGAAAATCCAAGACGTCCCCTTCTGTCACCGTTTAAACCATCTTAATTGACCATAAGTGGTTGTTTGAACGACATTAATTACTGTAACTAACTCAACGACCATTCAAAATTCTCATTGTTTAAATGACAAAGTCAGGGTGAATCAATGTCGTTTAATGACAAATGCATTGTGAATCCGTGTCTTTTTTTTTTCTTTTTTTTTAATATACCCCATTAGCTCCTAAATTATTTTCTTGATTTCTGTTAAAATATGTCTCAAATTCAAATGAATTTTGGAATCCTATAGAAACTAGGAAATGTGTTAATTAATCCTAGTGTTAATTGGATAAGGTTAAACAAGTTGGTACTAGTTGTAAAAGGATTCTTTTATTTATATGGATTAAAAATCTTAATCCCAATTTAGGTTTTTCTTAGGGCCTATATAAGGAGGTGATGCGATGCCAATTAGTGGCAAGACCAAAAGTGAGAGACACAAATTGTGGAGAGACGGATAACGAACACAGTTGGTGGTCGAGGGTCTCGAGGTCTTGACGTTGTTAGACAAAATAGTGTGTGGCTATTTTGGATTGTGAGAGGTGCATATGGTACTCTGTGGGATCGTGTCCATCCTTATAACCCTTGTCGTAGGTAGGGTGAGTACATTGAAAACTCTTTATTGTAATTCTTCATCGTTTATAGTGGATTTGTTGCTTGCCTTGGAGTGGATTAAACCACGTAAATCCTCTGTTCCCTTTTTGTTTGATTCCGTTATATTTTTTACTTTTTGCCATTATTTCTCCAAATACTTGGAAATATTATTTTTGACCGATTCGCTTCCACATAGAAGATAGATACTTGGAATTCTTAATCCAAGAATATCCTCATTTTTATAACAAACTGGTATCTGAACTTTAGGTTAGTCAAAATTATGAATCAAGAGATCGGAGTTTTTGTCACACCCCGACCCGAAATCCTATACGGACTCACGAGTCGGTGCGTGGTATGGATCATGCAACAATAATCAGCAGTGAAGTTCTCTAAAAATTGGAGCTACTTTAAATAATCAAGGTGACAACTCGTCTTATACTATCATGAGTCATTGATCTCGAAAACATCTTATAACAACTTGATCAGAGTTACACAACTTGGTGTACATGTATGACAGCTTGTGCCTGCTGCTAATCTTATAACAACACATATGTAGTTGTGTTATGTAGTTCTAACAATCGTGGTTGTACAGTCAAAATCGCTACATAGCTCTGTAAGGCTATCACCCTGGACACCATCTCTACCTATTCCTGCTAGCCAATCTCACGGTGCCCAATTTATCTACTTATCAAAACCTTAGGAAAACAAACAAACACAAAGTGAGTTGAAGACTTAGCAATTTACTAAATTCAACTATATGGGATGTGATCATTCAACATGTCAAGACAAGATATAACAATGATCCAAGTTTAACTCAGCCAATTCCATATTTACGAGAGGCTCAGCTGTCGCCAACCATCCCACACCAGTTGGAAATCGCAACCAACTCGAGAAACATGGAAGACCCACCATGCCATACCAGAGGCTCGGCAGCCGCCAACCGTCCCATACCAGTTGTAGACCACGACCAACCGTCATGCATAACTGACATATAACAAGTAACTTACAGTACATATAACAGTGTTAAGATATGCCCTCAACATCCCTTTTACTTTTCATCTTACTTTTCTTTGTCCACACATGTGTTGCTACTGCAGTGCAAGTTCTCAATTAATACCTTTATTTATTCCATAGGCGGCTCCACCTCTATGGGCAGCCTTTTTCTCATGACTGGTTCCATGGGTGGTTCTACCTTTACCGGTACTCCTTTTCGCACGACTGGTTCCATGCATGGCTCCACCTCAATGGGCAGCCCTTTCCACATGACTGGTTCCACCTCAACGGGAAGCCCTTTCCGCATGACTGGTTCCATGGGTAGCTCTACCTCTACGGGCAGCCCTTTCTGCATGACACCCAATTACCTTTAGTCATTGATCTGATGACAATGAGGCTTGTAACATGCTAGTATCGCTCTATTGGTTACGACAGTGGGGACTACCTCTTACCATGGCCAGTAGCAAGCTTATAATTGAGTCCACGGTTGTCACCGTGCATTACATGATCATTATCATGTATTCCATGTTAGCTCACGGTTATTACCGTGCACTACATGATTATCATCATATATTTCATGTATCAACACATTCTCGAGTAATTACTGGCTGATTCTTTTTATCACGAACAAGTAGATGTTTACTTGTTATCTCATATCTTGCTTTAATTTCATGAACAAGTAAATATTTACTTGTATTAATCTCATGCTACATATAACAATCACATATATAGAATATTTACTTTTAGTGCATGTTACACATACTTATTTATCACATATCTTATACCTTTGATTCATGCTGTACGGACCTGCTATAGCTTTATTAAGCTAGTTGCTCAATTCCCAGGTCACAGTGGATCCCGTCAATTCAATGACTATGTCATATATTTATGACATCAAATTCGTCTTTATTTGTCACGTGTTGTCTTGTATCCCGTATTGATTCTCATCATTATTACTATATAAGTCATTACTAAATCTACGTATTTACAATAAATACAAACATTTGCAAGCATCCTTTATAACTCTATTGAGTTATCTGTCCAGTATAATGGATCCCGTTAATTATCTACCATGTCAACTCTTTTATACATGTCATAGTGTTTATGACATTGTAACTTTACTTATACGGTTCCCTAATATTTTAGGGACTCTCAGTATAGCTCATAATAACTTTTATTTCATTTCATTTGACTCAATTTGAGTCATTAACAAATACTACTAAACTATCTTGATGTAATTTTATTACATCTTGCTGGACTCCGTTTGAGTCAATACTTGTAATACCCTAGACTCTATATGTGTTATCTGTTTACTTTGTTGCATGTTAATTATAAGTGTTTAGATCGCTTGAGTAACATGTTAGATTAAGTCATACTTTGATTCTTGATACATTTTCTGAGTTTATATAACATTTACTTTGCAATACATTAATTGGTATATTTCGTGTAATCGTTTACGTTAATTATGTGTTGCATTTCTAACATGGTTTTAGGACCTTCCGGAGGCCTTTATCTAATGTAATGACTTCACCTAAGTGTCAGAACCAGTTTGGAACTATTTGGTATCATTTTGGAGTCAATTCTTGGCGATTGTCAAAAAATGAAACAAACTGGGGACAGGGCGTTGCCCTGGATCGCGCGCCCCAGAGCGATCGGTCTGTGGGCAGATTGTGGGCTCTGTTTTTCAAAAATTCTTTTGTTCAGTCTCTCCACTTAAAATCCATTGACTGAAGGTGGACCACGCCTTTGACCAAGGTTAGCTACTCTTCCCACCTCCTTAACATGCTAGGGAGTAAACTAAAGTCTCCCATTACCTCCTAAATCAACCAAGAATGCTAAAGTGAGTCTGTGTGTGCTGGAAGGTGAGATTAGTGTGTGTTCTTCAGTAAAACCAAGTTTCAACCATTTGATTTGTCATCTAAGGCCTTGCATGTGTTGGGGCTGACTAGGGGAGCAACTTAGAAGGCTTTGATTGTGATTTTTATGGTTTGATTTCCCATTTCAAGTAAGTTACTAACCCCCTTTGTTGTATGCTTTAGGAATTGTTACATGTTAGTTCATAAATACACATGCTAGACTTATTAAAAATGATATTTTCATGTCTAATTGCTATGTTGGTATGTGAAAACTATAAATGTGATATTTGCTTGGTATGAAATGGGTTGCATGTATGTTTGTTGGAGTATCAACTTTGCAACTGAATTAAGAAGACAAGATGAGACTAAAATTGGGAAATTTCACCTAAAGCAATTATACCCAAATTTTAAGAAGTATGTTTACGACTTTAGAAATTTGATATTTGATGAGAATAATATCTACCGAATAACATGTTAAATTCCTACGCGGATTAGAGTTTGGTTTTTATACATTTTAGCCCTCCAATTATTTAGTATTGGTAAAATAAAGACTCCGATTATAATCGTAAGATGGCGTCTAATTAATTTAGCAAGCCGTATATCCGAACTTGTGTAGTTTGGGATGTTCTTTTAATAGAATTAGCAACTCCCGAGAGTTGTTTACACGTATGTATATTAAGATACAGAATTTTAGAGACTAGTACGACAGCCTTGATGTAATAAGTGATTATTCGTGAATCTTGGCTTGAACTACAAAACCATATGATTTAAAATAAGTGTACTTGAGGGCACTTGCATTTATAAGAATGGGGCCGGGGTTGTTATGATTTAGTCGTCATTATGAGTATAGTACTTCGCACTCGATGTTCATAAACTAAATAAGTACTTTTGATGTGGTTGTGCTTGAGAATTAAGTGAGTTGTCTCAACATGGAATTATGAATAGACTAAATTAGTAGTCTTAAAGTGTGTTTGTTTGGGAATCAAATGTGTACCTCAATGTGTAGTTGTTATAGACTAAATATGTGGTCTAGTTGTTATTGAGAAGTACTTACAAACTTGTACTTATATGACTGTGATTCAAGACTAAATATGTGGTTTTGAGATGTTGAGTAGTTTACTTCACAAAATATGTTAGTAATGTGTTAAGGTAGGATCATTGACTTCCTTGGTTAGGATAAGGTTCACTACTTTTGAACCTTGTTGTTGTTGATATGTTACCAGTAAATATCTATTTGTGTATCGTTGGAAGTCCAGATGGCATACTTGATTTGAGTCGGCAATGTGACGACACATAGCCTTCGTGGTAAGCGATTGCTCTGGGTCGCCTCATTGGTTCCCTTTCTCCTCACTACTAGCCCTAGTGGGATGTGGTCTCATTGTTATGAGCAATACGCGTAACTATGGCAACCAATAGTTCTTTCCTCACTAAGTAGACCGGTGAGATGTAACAACAGTATTTTCTTTACTATATAATCAAGTGAAAAGTAATGATGGTATTTTTTCTCGCTAAGTAGAATAGCGAGATGTAACGACAGTATGTAAAGTGGGTTTAGTATGTTCCAAGCACGAGATCTAGTTCGGCGACAACTTGAGATGTGTAAAGCGACAACAACACAGTCAGACTGACCACAACTATATCCTTTTTAAATGTGGTTATTTACGTGCATTTATGTGATCATCACCGTGCTACGTGGTATATGTGTTTATGTGCCTATGATTATGTGGTACATGTTTACAGTTTGGTATACTTATAAATGATGCCATGTTACAGTTTATGATTGAGCATTATGCCATGTCATGTAGTTGCATTTAGTAACTTACTGTGTCATTATGACTCACCCCGTTTGTTGTTCATATATTTTTCCTTAGATCCGGGCCAGCCAGGAAGTCACTGGTGAGGTCGGCGAGATCGCAGTTAGTTAGCAGGTTATCTTGTTGGTTTTGTAGCTTGTGGAGCTTGTTTATGGTTAGTTGTTTTATTTGGTAAGGACGATTGGTATGTAAAGTTATGTAAACTTTACTTTGGGTAGTGCTCCTGCGTTGTAACTCTTTATTCTTTTGGATGCTGACATGTATATGTTGTGCTTGTGTGTATAGTTCCAGTTGTAGTTTAGCTTCTTTCTCGAGCATGTTTTAGCTCGTGGTTTATATTTATTCTTCGGCATGTTGTGGTCATGGAGGTTGTTGTTGTTTATTTTCTCGAGTTTTAGACTTGTGGTTGTGTTTGTTGGGTTTCGGCCATAGTATCGCCGAAGAATTGTTTTATTTTATCAGGTTTAGCCATTTTGTTTTCTAATAAGTACGAGTAGTTACGCCATGTGCTTTTCATTTTTGGGTTTGTATTCGTCCGTTTGGCCCACTGACCTTGGGGTTTCGTGTTGGAATCCGGGTCGGGGCATCACAGTTGGTATCAGAGCAATAGTTTGCTATTGCCAGGATAGGTTCCATAACCTAGGTGGGTATGGTGTTATTGTTGAGATCTTAACATCGAGTGTTGTGTGTAGGTTTAAGATGGTGGAGACTAGGCTCGGAGCGAGTACTAGTAGGACTGGTATGAGTGCTGGAGAAGGTGACGAGAGAGAAGAAAATGTTAACCGTCAGCCTAATGCCCCTCCTGAACCGAATCTGAATGATCAGAATAAAGATCTTTATAATATGTATCAAAGACTATTATAGGTGGTAACCGAGATGGCACAGCAAGGTAATGTAAGGATAAGACCTCAGCCGGAGGGTAGAGGAACGCAATTAGAGGCTAAAGTTCCATAGCCAGATATTGTAGCACCACAGCATAATGTTGAAGTACCATAGCAGGGAATAAGACAGGTAAACAATACAACTATTCTTGAGAATTTCTTGAAAATGAAACCCCGAAGTTTCGATGGAGAACCCGACGCTACTAAAGCGAGTTATGGATAGAGAACATTGAGAAGATATTTACGACTCTAGGTTTATCTTGTAGAAGAAAAAGTTACCTTGGCAGTGTTTAAACTTGAAGGTGTAGCTGAACATTGGTGGCAGATATTGCGGGATAGCTGGGAACAACAGAGGATACCTCGAGTGTGGGTGAATTTCTTAAGGGAATTCAGGGCACAGTTTATTCCAACATTGGTTCAGGAAAAAAGATAAATGAAATTCATTGCTTTAGAACAAGGTAGTATAACCGTGGCACATTATTCAACAAAGTTCACGGGCGGCTCACTATTGTACTTACTTAGTCCCGATGAGGCTAGAAAGACTCGAAGTTTGTAAAAGGATTGAAGACTGAGTATCGAAAACGGTTACTCTCATTGCAGCTTATAGATTATCAAGGAGCTGTAGATCGTGCCTATGCAATAGAGGGAGTATAGAGGAACACCGATGTAAAAAAACCACGGGAACTGAAGGTATAATCGTAAAGAGAGACAGGTAAAACCCCAGACAGATGGACAAGTAAAACAACAGTCTAGCGTGCGGAGTAATACAACTACTTCTAGTCGAGGCGATGATGTGATACGATGACGTGTAACTTTTGTTTGAGGATCGGTCACACCGAAAAGGGTTGGAGTAAAGCGAGGAAGTGCTTTGCTTGCGAATGAGATCACCTTAGGAAGGATTGTCCTTGGATGAGGTGTAACCGTCTATAATTGCTAGTCGAGGTCTAGTGGCTCTAAGAGAGATAGTGATGGTAATCCTAGATCCGAGAGCCGTGTGTCTATGCTTAACGGGCGGAGTTCCCGAGTCTACACCCGTGATAGGAGGTATTCTTTTGTATTATTATGAGTACGCATATTAAGGTAGCTCATGTTCCGCATTCATATGTTGCATTATATGGTTGGGAACTATTGTATTATGTTTCTAAGATTTATCTTGTGATTGAGGGAGATACCCAGATAAGGGATTGAATTGTTGTTATTGGTATGATAGGCTTGTGATAGGCCAATAGGTAATCACATCGCGTGGTGGTCGTGTTGTTTTGCTTATACATGGTTTTCATGTGTAAGAAGTTGCAATATACTAGTCGGTAATTATATGTTGTATGTTAACTTCATGGTTTTGTTTATACATGATGTTTATAAGATACATGATATAGATTGTTGATGTGTATTTGCTATGCGTTAGTTGTGTACCATCAGTAGGTGGCAACTTTTCTCATGTAGAGTATAACTAGGTTATGTTGATATAACTGTTATTTGCATGCCTATCTTTTTTGTTCAGAAAACTAGCATACTATTATCACATGATCGTGTTGAGTATTTGGGTTCATGTTATGAGTATGAATGAAACTACGTACACCAGAGTTAGGGGATTCCTCTACTTTATATGAATGTTCAAAGATGTTGGTTACTGATTGCTCTATGTCACACGAGCGAGGACTTGAGTGTGTAATAAGTTGACACCAGGGAATCAAAGAACCTAAGAGATTACCATGAATGGAATTAGCAATTGATGGATTTCTTAAACCATGTGTGTAAATCATACTTGGAGTGTTTTGTAATGGAGTCATTAATAAATCTCCATATTCACTTTCAATCTAAATACGAACGTGAACCATAAAAGAAGAATTGGGTGGTGACCTTGTTAGGTCCAAGGTTGCTCAATATAGGCTAGAAGGGGGTTGAATAGCCTATGTCCAATTTTTGAAAATTGTTTCAAAAATCTTACTTCACTTAAGTTAGAAAAGTTTTGCGGGCGGAAGTCTTGTGAAGTATAGGACAAGTTGGGAATGGCTGATCTTCACAGGACAAGATCAGCAGTTCTCAACTGTTTGGAAATCTGGAAATTTATGCAACACTAATAATTCACAATCACACACAAGTAGACAGAGTATTTAATATGGTTCACACTTATAAATAAGTGCTACGTCCACAACCAAAGTGGTCAACTCTGGATTTGAAAATCGTGTACTAAGTTTATCCACTAGATATTTTACAAACTAAATCTCTAATGGATTGTGTACAAAAAATTTGTTGACCAAGTGTTTGTGTGGGAGAATTGATATCAATAAGATACAATTCTCGTGAGCTATGAAAAGCTAGGTGTTGCAATCAATGAAGAGCTTTAATGGACTTGATCGTCTTAGTGTGAAGCTCTTCAAAGAAGGATGTACAGATAGGACGTTTTAGCTTTAATGCACTTGAAGAAGATGAAGAAGATTCAGAGTTGTAGTTGTTGAAGTACTCTTAAATGCTGCCATGAAGTCTCCTTTTATATACAGGGAGGACCTTGGAGCCGTTGGAGATCTTCATGAGTTGCTCAATTTTGAATTTAAGAGCATTTAATGCTCTAATGGTGTTGTTGATCTCTGATAGGCGGTTCTGCAACTTACAGTCTGTCTCCTGACTTTTTGCCAAAAATAGGTAGACTGTGCTTGTAGGCAGAATGTCCTTTTCTGAGTTGTATGCCAAGAATGGAAAGCTTCATTAATGCGTTTTGCGGAGTTAACGTTGTATCACAATTAGTGAGATCTTTGAGTTAGGACATATCTTGAGATGACTATCGGATGTTCTTGGAGTTCTTGATGTGCGAGATAGAGCTTGGCTTGTACGAGCTTGTCCGATATCAAAGTAAGGCTATTTGGATCAAGTTTTGCCTATATGTGCAGAGGACGTCCAATGTTCTATAGGCTATCTTCTTCAAGACTTATACAATTTGCAACTCTAAGCTGTTCAAGCTATGCCTAAGTACAAGTTGCCACACTAACAGACACGCAGGCCCATTAGTCACCTTGTCTTAGACTTTTAGGTTATGGATTCAAGCAAATTTAAGCTAAAATACAACAATCTCCTCCTATTTGCTTGAGTCCATGACCCTACGAATACAAGATCAGCTGACCAAGTTCAAGTCTAGTAATAACATGCTTGAAAGATTGATATATTAAATAAGCATGCCCTAGATGAACTTACATACAGGTCATTGTATTCAAGAATTACAAAGTGTTTACAAAATAGGAAATTAAGCATCAGCCACTTGTAATTAGACTGAATTTAAAGACATACAGAATAGGCAATATAGGACAGGTCTTTAAACCAGTGGTTTAATTTTCATGCATTCACATAATCAGCAGTTCATAAAAAGCATGAGAATTTTAAAATATAAACATTGTGAATTAAACACGGAGTTTAATTACAAAGTTTTTGCAAAAGATTATACCAAAAATTTATCGGCCGGTTCGAGAGGATGACCTAGATGATGCACGACCCCTCTGCACGATGAAGATTGCTCATAGCCTCTTGATGTCCATCTAGAGTCGGCGGCCTTTAGTTTTGCAATTTCTTCTTTGGCTTCGCTAATTCATCTTTGCGTCGGCCAAGTCGTAGGAGAGATCGATGTTTTTCGTTTGACCTCGGCTAACTCTTCTTTTGTATCGGCCAATGCGAGAGGACAGTCATTTGTTTTTCTGTTTGAGTAGGGCATTATGTTCAATAAGCCTAGTCCGCCGATCATTGTTGAGTCTAGCCATCTCCTCCTTCATGGACGCAAGAGAGGTATCAATGAGAGCAAGACGGTTGGAAGTAGTGATGTGCTCTTTGCGATAGAAGGCCAAGTGCTTGGAGGTAAGATTGCGCGTCGCTCGAACGAGGAGTGAACGAGCGATTTGCTGGCGTTGGGAGTGAAGCACAAGCTTGTAACCGGCTTCAATCATGTCGACGATTTGCATCATCTTAGTGGCGAGGTTGTCCCAATTGGTTTTGAAGATGGCGAGGTCGAGGAGGAAGAAGGCGAGATCCGGGCAAAGCGGTTTGGCCGAGATGGACCGAAGCGAGCATCAAAGCGGCCTTGGCACCTTTGAAATTTCCATCACTTGGGTCATGCGGTCGGCTGCACATGGGTGATGTGAGGCGATGCAGGCGGGTGCGGGGGCCTTGGTCAGTCAAGAGATGACCTCAAAGTCTTTCAAAACTTATGAACGCCTCGGCGGGATAGGTATCGAGGCAGTCGGGATGACTTTGGAGGAGAGGATGGACCCTGCGAAGGGGAAGGATTCTTGGCGGCTTGGGTAGGAGAGGGTGGAGGATTCTTTGGTGGAAGGCGGGAGTGGGTGGAGGATGTTGGAGAATGGCTGGAGGAGGAAATGGTAATATGGTGGTAGAGGGTTGGGATTGGCTAGGGTAGGTCAAACGAAGGGATGGATAATATGGAGGGATGAGAGGAGATCGAGGCCTTAGATGACCAATGAGAAAAGGAATAGGGATAGGGATAGGATGAGGTGAACGGTATAGAAAAGGGATGAAAGGGTTGAAGCCAAGGTAAGTGGTGACTACATCAATGAAGTTGTAGACCACGGGGTGAAGAAGGATGGAAGGATGGCGGATAAGAGTGAAGACGGTGGTTTAGGCGAGAGAGAGAAAGGAAGAGACGGTTGATTACGTGGGAGAGGAAGGCCTAGGTCCTTGTGAATTGCAACCCATTGGTTGAAGATCATGAGATCTTGCACCGCGGAGTTGTGGGAGAAGAATTCTTGGGACAGTGGAGGAAGAGGTTCATAGAAAGCACCCCATTTAAAGATAATTTCACTGCGGACATAGGTGGCGGGGAATTTTCTGGGGTAGTCAAGGGTAGAAAGGTAGGGATCGAGAATCGGCGGGGTTGGGCTTAGGCTGTTATCACGAAGAACAGCGGATCTGCACCTCGGGATGTAGGTGCCTATAAGGATTAGGTTTGAGTCGTTTGGGGGTAGGTAGGTCAGAAGAGGGAGAGAGAGATCGTTTGGAAGATGGTGGTAGAGAGGTGGTGGCAGGTGAGATAGATGGTTCTTGTGTGAGGGTTGTTTGAATGGGAGCAGAATGAGGAGGTGATGAAGTAGGTGAGGTGGTAGTGGTAGTAGGCAGAGGTGGTGAAGCTGGTGGAGAGGTTATATCAGCAGGTTCGTCGAAGTGCACTCTTTTCTTTGCACTCTTTTTAAAGCGCTTGCCATGAGCGGACTTTGAAGGTGAAGAAGAGGCAGAAGTAGGAAGTGGAGAGGATTCGGTGGGAACTGGCGGTGGGGAATAGCGGATGGAAGCAGTGGAGTGAAAGCTAGGTGCGGACACAGGTGTGGAAGAAGAGGTGGATGAGACTTTAGGAAGGCCAAAGGAGTCGTCTGTTGGTAGGAGGGTTTGTTTAGGTTTGGGTTTGGATAGATCTGCGGGTTTGAAATTAGAGATATCCTTTTCAATCTCAGATCTAGTGCGAGATTTGCGGTTTTTCTTGAGACGGAGAGTGAGAGTGGAGGAATGTTTGACCTTTTTGGAAGGAGGCTCAGAAGGTTCATAGGGATCATGATCAAGTTTACTGAGATCAAAATTCTCAGGAAGTTCAGCCCCTATAGGTTTAGGCTCCTCCTCGGCGGGCTCGGTCTCGGAACATGTGACTTTTCGCTTACTTGCAGGCTTGGGTAGAAGTGCCACTAGTGGAAGAAGCGGCGGCAGCAACGACTATTGTTCGTTTGGCCATATCATCCGTGCGAGTAACGTTGTTGACGGTGAAAACGTAGGTGTTAGACACCTTGATGAGGTCGTCAGTGATAACTTTATCATCAATCTCTTCAAATCTGCGAAGAATGACATTGATGACCCTTACGAAAGGTCGTCGCATGGAGGGGTTGGATTGAACGTCAGCAACACTTTGAGATAGCATAGAGAAGACGATTTTTGCCCAGTTAAGCTGCTTTCGAAGAATCACAGCTTTGGTCCACAGAAGTTGTTGAGATGTAAAAATGTCTCTTGCCCCATTCTTGAAGAGAATGCTCTTATCGATCAGATGACTGATGTGATAAGCATTTTCAGGGAAGAGATTCCTGGACATCTTTGAAAACCTTTCAGGTTGAGCAGATCCTCGCATCATTTCCCAAGCAAGCGTTGATTCAGCATCGGTTAAGTCTAGTTTGCCTTCAATAGGTAATTCAAGAATTGCCCCAATATCCTTATAGGTCAATTTGATGTAATGGCCTCTGATGTAACCTTTGATGTAGCTTAGGTTGACTGGTTCATTGGTATTGGCTGGAGGAGGAGGCAGGATCATCCTTGTGTAAAATTCTTCGGCTAAAGCATTGCTGTAGTGGGTATCATGAAGTTGGAACAAGGGAAGAAGCCCACATTCTGTTAAATCCTTAAGCAGGGCATCACCGCGGATGTGCGATAATGGAATCTCGGTCGATTGTCATCCCGGGATGATAACTTGACACAGGAAGGATTCTCGGTGGAAGATTTTCAGCTGTTTAGCCACTAGATGGCTTAGCGGATGCGAGAGGATGACGTTGTGTCGGTGGCCTTGGAAGATTTAGTCCTTGCCTATACGGTTGGTGGATATGAGAACAGCACATAGATATAAGAAGGTATGATTAAATACGCCGATGTGAGTGATCGTAGATATTAACACAAGCAGTGCTTGTTGATTAAAACCCAAAACATGTGCGTATGATGACAAATGACAAGAACAGTTCATGGCTGGGTTTCAAAATATCTACCTATTTTGACATTTTTAAGTAAACGGGATTGTGTAAGCTGAAGACATAATATTAAAGAAATCCGAAGTCACAATTTTATGCTACATAAACAAGATTCAAACATCAATTTCAAGATTTTGCAGTTCATCAATGATGTATAGTTCGAAATAGCACAAATTAGGTTAATACAAATCATAAAACTTGATTTAAATGAATTAGAAGGTGTAGAAATCTTTACCATTGATGATTTACGCTTGAGAACAAGAGAAATTCGAAGTTTTGAGAAGATTTGGGAAGATTGCGGATTGGAAGTCGAGAGGTTTTGAAAACTCGCAAATGGCGGTTTTGAAAAATGTGAAGAAATCTTGTATCATTCGTCTTTTGTACTTCGACAAGTTAATAAATGGTATTTGATAATTTTGAAGTCGCATTTATGACACGATGAATGGCGATTGCACGCGCTTAGGTGCGCCTATTTTCTATAAAGGCTGCGATTTGGACATGTAAGTACTTACTCGGTATTGTCCAATTTCTCGACAGAGTTTCAATTTGCAGATCATTTAGACAATTTTGTAAAATGATTTAAATAGTTAGTCGAGAAGGTTAAGGATTGAGGTCAAGCATACCAAGCTCTCCTCTTAAATATGCAAACCTGGTTGAATCAAGTGGTTTTGTGAAGATGTACGCTACGATTCTCGGTAGGCACATATTGCATGCTAATGTTACCTTTTTCAACATGGTCTTTAAGAAAGTGATATCTCACATCAATGTGCTTTGTCTTGGAGTGCATGAGGATTTTGAGATCTTGAGATTGCGACGTGTTGTCACACATTATCGGACAATTAGCGATCGTAATCTCATAGTCAACAAGTTCTTTGTTTGATCCACGGTTGTGGCGGCAGCGGCTATGTATTACGCTTCATCTTTGGAGGACATCATCTCTACCCAAGTGAATCTTGAGTAATCATCAACTACCACAAGAGTATACTTGCGCCACCAAGACTTGTAGTAGTTCTGGTCCAAACAGATCCATGTGCAAGAGGTAGAAGTGCAGTTGTTGATAGGCAAGGCTTGCTTTTGAAAGAAGATTTGTGTAGTTTGCCTAGTTGACATGCTCTGCAGAGACTGTGTGATTCTGATATCTTAGGCAAACCGACAACTAGATTGTCTTTTGATAGCTTCTCCAGGTATTTGAAATTTAGATGACTAAGCCTTTTATGCCACAAATTGTTGTCGGTTGATGACCTAGCAACCAAGCATAGATTTGATTTTCTTCCAACGGCATTTAGGTCAACGGCATAGACATTCCCTTTTCGAATCTGTCGGGATAGTTGAACATGTCTCATTGTCCTTTATGAGACATTGACTAGGAAAAGCGACGGAGTTAGACCTTTATCACGAAATTGTGATATGCTCGGCGGTGTGCTTTAAACCTTCAACTAGAGAGACTTTGTTGATAGAAAGATTGCCTCGATTATACTTCCATAACCAATGGTCTTCCCTTTTGAGTTGTCTCGAATATGGAGGACCCTTTGCTTTGACGATGCTTGAGAAGATGTGGATCAACGGTCATATGCTTTGAGCATCCACTGTCTAGATACCATAGATCTTTCTCTTCTTCATTGTGACCATAAAGCATTCTGAAATATAGACATTTAAGAATATGGTCCCCTTTTATTTTTGGGTCCTCAAGGTTAGCAACCTTTTGGGATCCACACTGTTTAACCTTTGGAGGAGTAAATCCTCTAGATTTAGGTGTGAATCTCGAAGGCATTCATGAATCTCATGACCATGGCTTTTGCGAAAGAGCATTTGTGAAATCCTTCAACATGAGTAATGATTTCTTTTTGAGGCTTCCTATTATCGGCGTCTTTGGAATGACCTTTTGCGATAATTGGCCTATAGGACTTAGGCGATAATGCCTTTTCTTGTTGATGTTAGGTTTACCATAGGTAGACCTCTTATCAAAAGATTTTGTATTTACGAGCACATGTCCTTTAAGCTTTTATCGAATTCACTTCTTTTGCCCTTTTATAGGCGGTGTTGAGATCAGCGATCTTGCCTTTGACAAATTTAATAGGTTTGAGTGAGAATTCCTAGACTTGCTATTAGTCATCCTGTTTCCTTAGGGTGACTAATGGCAGTTCATTGCTCGAGACTCCTATTAGCGAGTCATTATTGGCGGTGCTTTCTTTTGGACTTGTCTTTTGTGTTCTTGGGATAAACAAAAGGAACTTTGTTAAAGCCAAGTCCTTGCCTTTTGGGAGGCAGTGGTCATAAGTAACTTCTTGTAGATTCTTCGGCAATTACTTGAGATGTCTCATTTTTTGAGAACTAGAAGGACTACCTACATTGAACTCACTTTGGAAACCGATACCGTTTTGTCATCTAAAGTTTTTGGTTTGAAAGAATGGTATCAAAGTTTCCTTTAGAGTTATTCCAAGTATTGACAACCTTTTGAAGGTCATCTTTTGAATTTATCTTCTTGATGTGCTCAAGTAGGAAGTCCACTTTTCGATTAAAGTTTTGTTCTCTTTTTGCAATTTGATACTTTCGACTTGTGTCTATCAAGATCTTTGATCTTAGACATCAAGGTTGATTTCTCGAGACACTAGTTCATGCTTCTTGGCAAGTTTTACATAGGCGACTTTGAATTTTGAAAATTCTTCCGGCATATCCTTGTTTGCTTTGATGAGCTCTCCCTTTGATGGGTCATTGAACTCATCATCATCATTGTCATTTTGTTGAAATGGTAGTGACCTTCTTGAATCATGTGGTGACTCCTGGCCATAAGGCATATGTTGGCTTCTTCGGCAAAATCACGGGAGTCATCCCATCGGTGTCGGTGTCACACCAAGTAGGTAGGTTGCTTTCATCAATGTCTTCACCACCATCCCTTTTTGTTTTTGAAATTTAGACTCGGGACGTTTTTATAAAATTCATACTTTGGCTTAGGACATTGACGCAAAGTGGCCTGGTTTCCTACAATTAAAACAAACTAGCTCATTGTCCTTTTGGTGGTCTGTGATTTATAAGGAGCAGAACTTTTCGGTTGGCGGTTGTTTTATAAGGAACAGCGATTTTGTGAGAAGGCGCCTACGTGATGATGATTTATTAAACCTTTTGAAACGTTGATATTTCTTTACAAACATAGCGAAGGCTTCGTCGAAAGAATATCATCATCTTCTTTGGATGTAGAAGGTGTTTCATCGGGTTTTGAAGGAAGGTTCGGTAGATAGATTTGGTAGGGACAAGTTTTGAAACTCTTTTCCAATTCTTGAGCTTGTTGGATCTCAAGCTCATAAAGAAAGACTAGCATAAAGGTTTCTAAGAGTCGGTTTGTTTAAATCTTTTGACTCTTTCATGGCGTAATTTTAACATGCCATAAAGCGCCTAGTGCATTTAGAAATCTCATGTTTATTTCTTTCTTTTCATACTTCTTTCCTAAGGAATAGCAAGAGTTGACTACCTCATAGAATCTGTCATAGGCGCTTCGTAGAGACTCTTTGGGATCCTTTTTGAAGGAGTCAAACTTCTGGATGCAGGTGTATAATTTGTTATTCTTTGTCTCACCATCACCTTCAAGATATTCAAGGATGGCTTCCCACATCTCCTTTCTTTGTGTTCGGGTTGATAATCTGTACGTGCTTATATCAACACGGCTAGTAATGATGTTGATGGCCTTTCCATCGAGCATCATTCTTTCGGTCTTCATCATCCCACTCCTCTTCGGCTTTGGTACTTGAGTTCGCGATTGCATCTACCGCGGCCGTGTGTTGGGCTTCATTGGAATTCGGGTCCATCGTGACACATTTCCACAAACGTTTATCAATTGAATTCATATGTCTTTTGACTTTATCTTTCCAGATGTCAAAGTGAACTTCATCCAAGACAGGACAATGGTTCACGTTTGAGGTTTCCAACATTTGGTGAGCAGCCATGATCTTTAATCTCTCAAGAGGTTAATCTTGGAAAAACAAGTTTTCAAAGAGTTAAGCTCTGATACCAATTGTTAGGTCCAAGGTTGCTCAATATAGGCTAGAAGGGGGGGGTTGAATAGCCTATGTCCAATTTTTGAAAATTGTTTCAAAAATCTTACTTCACTTAAGTTAGAAAAGTTTTGCGGGCGGAAGTCTTGTGAAGTATAGGACAAGTTGGGAATGGCGATCTTCACGGGACAAGATCGGTTCTCAACTGTTTGGAAATGGAAATTTAAGCAACACTAATAATTCACAATCACACACAAGTAGACGAGTATTTAATATGGTTCACACTTATAAATAAGTGCTACGTCCACAACCAAAGTGGTCAACTTTGGATTTGAAAATCGTGTACTAAGTTTATCCACTAGATATTTTACAAACTAAATCTCTAATGGATTGTGTACAAAAATTTTGTTGACCAAGTGTTTGTGTGGGAGAATTGATATCAATAAGATACAATTCTCGTGAGCTATGAAAAGCTAGGTGTTGCAATCAATGAAGAGCTTTAATGGACTTGATCGTCTTAGTGTGAAGCTCTTCAAAGATGTCTGAGATAGGACGTTTAGCTTTAATGCACTTGAAGAAGATGAAGAAGATTCGAGTTGTAGTTGTTGAAGTACTCTTAAATGCTGCCATGAAGTCTCCTTTTATATGCGGGGAGGACCTTGGAGCCGTTGGAGATCTTCATGAGTTGCTCAATTTGAATTTAAGAGCATTTAATGCTCTAATGGTGTTGTTGATCTCGATAGGCGGTTACGCAACTTACGTCTCTCGACTTTTTCCAAAAATAGGTAGCTGTGCTTGTAGCGAGAATGTCCTTTTCTGAGTTGTATGCCAAGAATGGAAAGCTTCATTAATGCGTTTTGCAGGTTAACGTTGTATCACAATTAGTGAGATCTTTGAGTTAGGACATATCTTCAGCAGATGACTATCGGATGTTCTTGGAGTTCTTCAGTATTGCAGATAGAGCTTGGCTTGTACGAGCTTGTCCGATATCAAAGTAAGACTGCTGGATCAAGTTTTGCCTATATGTGAAGGGCGTCCGATGTTCTATAGGCTATCTTCTTCAAGACTTATACAATTTGCAACTCTAAGCTGTTCAAGCTATGCCTAAGTACAAGTTGCCACACTAACAGACACGCAGGCCCATTAGTCACCTTGTCTTAGACTTTTAGGTTATGGATTCAAGCAAATTTAAGCTAAAATACAACAGACCTTTATCAAAATAGAGAGCAATAGCTTCCGCATCGAAGGAATTGATATAGTATAAGTGGAATTAACCTATTCACTGACTTAGAGTTCATTGCGTTAGTGTTAACGTACTTGAGTCGGAATACTACTATTATGAAGTTAAGTTCAAGTTTTGTACGGATTCAAATATTTGAAGTTTCTATTCTCACAATATGAATAGAATATAAGACATTGTCGATAAGCGGTTAGGTTTAAAGATCTTAACTATGTACCTTTTATTAATAAATGGAGTTTAACATGGTAACTAGTGTATTGAAGATTGAATATTTACCTATTATAGCGGGGCTATCTTGTGTATGTAAGATTGTTATACATTATAGATTGATTAACCAAGTGTTTATGTACTACTAATGACGAGGATATGCATATCAAATGAATTAACATCCTTGCAAGAAATGAGATATCAGGGAACTACATTGAACACAGTTAGTGGTATGATCGGTAAAGAATCCAATAATTATCTTGAGTATACATCTTATCCTTAGATCTTCTTTCGGTTTGAGAGAGTGATTATGACATTTGGAGGATACTTAAACATGTGTGATGGATTTCAAAGAAATGTTAATTGCCACAACGATTGTTATCGGAGTGTTGAAACAATGTTGATGGAGACTGATACGGGAGGATAGAATAACTTATCACTGCACAGTAGTGAAGTCGGGGAAACCAAGCTTTAAGATCTTATGATGATTCAATATCCAGTTGAACAAGTGTGAAGTCTAATTGGGAATGATTACTAAACAACTCTAAATCAGTAAAAAACATTTACATTATTGCGATGGATATTCTTGAGAAATTTGTCTTAGTAAGATATATCCACGAAATTGTTAGATGAGATTCTTGTAGGAGACTTCATGCAACCAAGGGTGTAATTTGGGAAACCAAGTATGATTATCAGGGCAATATCCTCAGTTCATCGATGATTCTGGATTGAATTTCGGGACTAAATTCTTTTAAGGGGGAGAGGATGTAATACCCTAGACTCTCTATGTGTTATTTGTTTACTTTGTTGTATGTTAATATGTTTATTATAAGTGTTTAGATTTGAGTAACATGTTAGATTAAGTCATTATGACTCATCCCGTTTGTTGTTCATATGTTTTTCCTTAGATTCGAGCCAGCCAGGAAGTCACCGTTGAGGTCAGCGAGATGGCAGTTAGTTAGTAGGTTATCTTGATGGTTTTGTAACTTGTGGAGCTTGTTTATAGTTGTAGTTGTTTTATTTGGTAAGGACGATTGGTTATGTAAAGTTATGTAAACTTTACTTTGGGTAGTGCTCCTGCATTGTAACTCTTTATTATTTTGGATGCCGACATGTGTATTTCGTGTTTGTGTGTATAGTTCCAGTTGTAGTTCAGTTTCTTTCCCGAGCATGTTTTAGCTCGTGGTTTATATTTGTTCTCTGGCATGTTGTGGTCGTGGAGGTTGTTGTTGTTTATTTTCTCGAGTTTTAGACTCGTGGTTGTGTTTGTTGGGTTCCGGATATAGTGTCACCGAAGAATTATTTTATTTTATCAGGTTTAGCCATTTTGTTTTCTAGTAAGTACGGGTGGTTACGCCACATGCTTTTTATTTTTGGTTTGTGTTCGTCCGTTTGACGACCCGAGTCCGAGATTCGATGTTGAACCCCCAACTCAGAGCGCCAAACCCAAGAAGAACAAAATAAAGTGAGCCACAAAAGCTCGAAACTAAACCAATGCAGCGGAATACTAAAAACAAGGCAGCAGAATACTAAAAACAAGGCAGCGGAATACTAAATGAACTTGAGCCTCAAAGCTCGAATAACAAGAATCCCAACATATAATAATAACCTCCACGGCGAAACATGTGCCGGAGAAACAACAACACGGGGAAACCCACGAGCTAACATGCTCGGGAAAACAACTAATAAATAGACGGCTCAAGCCTTAACATAAATAAATAAAACTATCCGATGATACAATAAGGTACAACGGGCCAACTCCATAAGTCGCCACTAAATTACAACAAAATTAAATACAACATTTCTACCCGACAAACTAAGTTTACATAACTTAGCTTAAATCCATGATCTCACAGAATACGGGATAAATACAAAGTACTGGCTAAGTACAACTCGAGGAACTTCTAACTAAAGCCTGACTGCGCTGGAACTCAAAACCAGCAACTAAGGAAAACAAATATGGAAGGGATGAGTCGAAGACCCAGTAAGTTACTAATGAAACAATATGGCATGGCATTATGCACTTAATATAACAGGATAATAAGCAGGTTGTAGCACATAAGACAACCAACCCTATATTCACGAGAGGCTCAGTAGCCGCAAACCGTCATGTATTGGTTGGAGACCACGACCAACATTCGTTCATATAGGAAGCACATAAAGTGTAAATAAACACATAAAGGTGGATACAGTGGATTCGAGGTACGCCTCCGAAATCCCTTGAAACACTTCCGACCTTATAGCTCCATGAAGCCGTAGAAGACGATTACGCTGCTGCTTCACAGAACTATAAAAGATGCATTTGCTGCTATTGAACAAGATAATAATATTAATAATAGATTCCTTTGCTTCTGTTTCAGAGAACCATAATAAATAACTGTGCCGTTGATGCTGGACACATTTCCCAATATCGATCAACGAACAGAAATAGATGATTGTGCTGCTGCTGCTGTACACAAATCAGAAAGGGACCGATGCTCGTATCCCAAAACAAATAAATGTACTCGACCGCAACACGCACGATCTACAAGTACCCGTGGTGGACCATTTTCTGTATCCATGTTGACGTATCGCTCGATCCTCTACGACCCGAGACAATACGACTCTAGCCACTTATAAGTATCACAAGGGACCGGTGACCGTTATCCCAATGCATACAAAACAATGTCAACAATGCACAGTCGCCGTTTATTCCGTTCAACTGTGGGGCTAGAGAAACCCCTACCATGGCCAACGGTAGGGCGAGGCCTAGTGTATTGGCCTTCGGCTATTACGAAGCCCCTGCTCCCGCAATAACCGAGTGTCAATACACCTCCAATGCGCATATGCCAGCTGGACTCGATGCAATGCACAAGTAGATATTTACTCATGCTAAACTAATCAAGCGTGTTCTATTGAATCACAACTTATCAAATCAAATCATGATGTGTTCTATTGAATCACATACCAAATCAACATGATGTGCTTGTAAATACTAAACACACAATCAATCATCAAAGTAGGATGATTATCCTATTGCTTACTAGAACAATCACAAATACCACACATCATCCAAGTCCGCAATCGCTAGACTTTATAATCGCAACATACGTAAGTCTACTCATACTTACAATCACAAATCAACGCGTCACCAACACGCTCAACTTAGGATCTCTACGATATCCTATGATCACAATACACTCCATCTCATGTGTATTTATTCCATCTCATTTCCGTCCTGTATTATACATATCACGACTCCCAAAAAGTCACATAGCCCGTAAAGGACCGATAATCAAGGTGTATCATTAACTACCTAGGATATAACCAACCCATCATAAACACGTCGCTCAATGCGTAGCGACTAAGTCATTTCCAACGTACGTCGCACATGATCGTACATAGCTCATTAGTAACATATATGAAGTACAAGTACCTTTAATAACTAATCAAAGCTTGGACGTAGGGTGTATATGTAATCATCCAACCCAATTCAAGTAGTCACGTGTTCAACAACGTTGATTAAGTCAACCTAACTCAAGTTATTCGATCAAAGTCTCATTAATGCGTCATCCCACCTCGTAGGAGACTAAAATACTACTCGTCAACTCATTACACGACGTATATTCTTAACGTCCTATTCGACTCCGCTAAAGTTAGTCACGACTAGAGTCTAGCCCATTCAGGGTAATATTCGATTCACAATATCCCAATGACCACACTCGGGTCTTATAAATATTCAAAACATCGGGACAAGCCGTAGCATCATCCCTACATACCCATCTCAATCATGAGACTCAATATACTGAAAGTCTATTACTCATAAAAATCTCACGAGTGTACTAATGATTAAAATCTCAACAAGTTATAAATACTTGATATAACTAAAACAAGTCATCTGTGACTTTACTGCCAGAACCCAACTATAAAACAAACCCACGAGTCTATAACTCGGGAAACAACAACAACAACAATAATCATGACACGATTTCGAGGAGTCTCTAATACTCGGAGACCACAAAATTAACAACAATTCATCAATACGCATCATTTAACATGCTAGAGTATCACATTGAACAAGTATAGTAGGTAGGGAGTTCATATTCACATAAATAACACGTAAACATCGCGAAACTACTCTACGATGCTCAAAATCTAAGAAAGAGATTAGTAACTTACCATACAACGCAAATCCTCCATGAAATCCAAGGGCCTTTGGGTGGAAACATACTCCTCTGTAACCTCTACATCACTACGGAGTCCAAACGTTGACCCAAGCTCGATCTAACTCTGAATCAAGCTTCCTCTCTCTCAAAACACCACTTTCTCTTTCTAAAACGTGGGAGAAGAGATGGGTTGGTGATTCATCAACATATCGGACAATCCATTTGGTTAGAATCGTTCCCCTCATCACTAGCTACGCTCTGGCGAAGACGGCTCACAAATCTGACTCCGAGCGAACAAGATATTGCGATTTCTTTCTCTACACTCTCTCTAGACACTCTCTCTCTAACTTCTGATTTTAGAACGTGAATGAGGGAGATGAGGGATGGTTTTACTCTTATTATTAGTGGGTAAGTGTTTAGGTCCAATTCTCGACTTGTTTGGGCATTTTGAATCACTTAAAAAGGTTAAAAAACAAGAGAGAACGGACCGAACGAAAACAGAGCGTCGGGACTGGGCCGCCGCCCAGGCCCCCGCCCTGCCTGAAATCCAAACATTCTGCCACTTGAGCGGCCGCCTGGGTGGCTGCCCTCTTCCCAGGTTTTCTGATTTTTCCTATTTCACTCCCGTTTGATCCCGAAATGTCCCGGAATGATTCTAGGTTGATCCTAACGTCAAATCAAAGTCAAAACACATCCAATACACACCTGAATCATCCCGTGACGAGGCACGAATGATAACTAACACTAGTCTCAATTGCACATCGAGACATCCACACTCAAACCAACTCAACTTACGAATTAACGAATTAACGACAAAGAGAACGTGCTTGTCGTTTGCGAACAAATCTAGGCCAAGGTTAGGATAACCAACCAAAGAGAAAATGTAACATATACGAACGCTAATCGACGTCGAGGATAGTCTCGAATGGGTATAGAAACAAAGTGCAACTCACCATGAGTTAAACACGCGTCAAATATGGTTCTCGACTCAACACATCACACTTAACAAGCATGACACCTCACTCTTCGAGGGTTTCAAGGTCAACAACGAGGGACTATAATCGAATCAAGAAAGAGGTTGGGTCGGGGTGTTACATCCTCTCCCCCTTAAAAGAATTCGGCCGCGAATTCAAGGATCAAACGTCCACGGGGAAAAACATACATCACAACAAGGTTGTACCATAGCCTACTCAATCAAACCACTACCGATAGTGAGTGGAAGCCAAACAAATAAGGCGAGTTGGTCCAAGTTAATGCCATCGATCTCAAGTATGGCTCACGCGCAAGGTTTCTAGCGAGTAGGTGAAATTTCGAGACGTGAAAAATCTCGGAGTTTCGTTATGAGACTAACTACCGTCTCTATAGTCAAGTCCAAGTTCGGAGTACGCTTTAAAGTGTCATACTAACACCTTTCGAACGCATCCCCATGCCACGCTTCCGCGGCGCTAAAAAAATCTCCACTTTCTGTGGTACAACCCTCAATCAATAAGTCATGGGAAATCCCGCAATCAGATAGTTCCGGGTTAATACAACCCTTAGGTTCACAAGGATATATGCCGTCATCCTATCATCAAGGAAATAGGCTTGAATCAAATGGTGCAACACACGTAACACCTCAAGTCACGCGAGTCATAAGACTCTATCGTGAATAACGACATTATTAGTTATAACACAAATTGACGAAATCAAACGTCAATGAGATCACGAGCTCACATGCTCGTTCCACGAATACTAATGCGATAACCACAAGGTCAACATAAATAATAATAAGAGTTTCGAACTCTAAATACATTCGACGATACGGATCGGTATCATTGAACACCAATACCACATACTATACATGCTACTCGAAACATAGAGTGTATCACACTCTCAACGATTACATTCTCAAGTCAACTACAAGATATAATATTCTAACGAATGAGTACCCAATCAGAGTACAAGAGATAGTCTAATAGCAGGAAGACAAATAAATAATAGAATAAGTCACGATGAACATGACTCTTACGGATTCAATCACTAGGTCTCACCTTTTAACCTTGACTCGCTCTATTGGAGTCTTGGGTCGGTGCAGGGGGTTTGGTGGGGTCACTTGCTCCACTCGAGGTGTCTCACGTAGGGCCACATTCAGTTGATCCTCAAATTCTTTCAGTTCTCGTAATGCGTGTCTGAGTTGAAATACCGTTGGATGCATAACTGACATCCTTGCAGTCTTCCTATTTCGTGCCATCCTGCTATAGGCATACAATAGAGACATTAAATCTCTAGGGGGAGTGAAACACATTAAGTGATTCAACTAAAGGCATACTTATCAATATAACGTCCTCAATTCTCAACCCAACATAAATATCATGCACGTCGGGTTCTAAGGACAACCACCTCATCATGCCAAGGGGCATACACACAAGGTGACACGATCTATTCCTATCGGAAAAATCTGTAAGACAAGACTGAATTAATACAATGTATCCAGTCTATATCACATCGCATACAATTATAACAATCTCACGCTCACCACCGGGGTGGCATATTATCAATTTGATATTTCTAAGGTTAAACAAACACATAACACACGTGACAATATACAAGTCACAAATGGCAAATCGCATGCCCCAAAATACTCATGTTCAACTAAGCACAACGGCTTACACAATATCAAATCAAATCAAGCCAACACACGAGAAATGATACACAATCCACACACAAGATACACAATCTTGTTCAAGTGCAATTATTCCATTTGCTTGTCCATTCCGGTTGGTAATAGGTTTAGACAATTTCTATCTATCATGCTATCAACTTAGTCTTGAAGAATATCTCTTGACAACCAAATCAAGGGGCCTTTCTGAAGTGGCTTCAAAAGCTACCGTCACCAGGGCGTTAGGGACAAGTGATTACAAATATGCCCTTAGAGTCGGTCTCATACACATAAGTATCAAATACAAGAAAATGCGCCTGTGTGACACAATGTCTCTAGTATGCACAAGTGTCGCATTCCATGATGTGATATGAAAAAAAATTAAGCGTCTAGGTTAGTACGGACTCTTATACTCGCACTATCGTGCTCGACACTCCACGATAAACACTAGTGGACTCGTGACCCAGAATCTCGGGTCTTCCACCTCTAATACCTCAAATGATTACCAATCTCAAGCCTAAGACGTTTCTTAAAACATCTCGGCTACACTTCTCAAAAATCAATGAGACAACCTATAATGGTCGAATCTTACCACTAAACCCATCAAGCGACTCACACTTAGTCGTCAACATTCTAACGAGGACTTAAGGCGCACTCACTAATCTTGACAAGAGGAATGACGAACTACAAATCCTTAGTTCTCGCTCTCGTGAGCAAAAGAACTCAACTAATCCAGTCCTATATGGACTATCTCCACAACTTACTAATATCCAAGGTACATCTAAACACATAAGTCGACGTTAAACGCTCAACCCAATAACCAAACCACCTAAGCCGAGGATCCTATCCTGGCGGACAGCTAACTTAAGCTCTGATACCAACTGTGACGACCCGAGTCTGAGATTCGATGTTGAACCCCAAACTTAAAGCGCTAAACCCAAGAAGAACAAAATAAAGTGAGCCACAAAAGCTCGAAACTAAACCAATGCAGCGGAATACTAAAAACAAGGCAGTGGAATACTAAATGAACTTGAGCCTTAAAGCTCGAATAACAAGAATCCCAATATATAATAATAACCTCCACGGCCAAACATGTGCCGGAGAAACAACAACACGGGGAAACCCACGAGCTAACATGCTCGGGAAAATAACTAATAAATAGACGGCTCAAGCCTCAACATAAATAAATAAAACTATCCGATGATACAATAAGGTACAACGGGCCAACTCCACAAGTTGCCACTAAATTACAACAAAATAAAATACAACATTTCTACCCGACAAACTAAGTTTACATAACTTAGCTTAAATCCACGATCTCACAGAATACGGGATAAATACAAAGTACTAACTAAGTACAACTCGAGGAACTTCTAACTAAAGCCTCACTGCGCTGTACCTCAAAACCTGCAACTAAGGAAAAAAAATATGGAAGGGATGAGTCGAAGACCCAGTAAGTTACTAATGAAACAATATGGCATGGCATTATGCACATAATATAACAGGATAATAAGAAGGTTGTAGCACATAAGACAACCAACCCTATATTCACGAGAGGGTCAGTAGCCGCCAACCGTCATGCATTGGTTGGAGACCACGACCAACATTCGTTCATATAGGAAGCACATAAAGTGTAAATAAACACATAAAGGTGGATACAGTGGATTCGAGGTACACCTCCGAAATCCCTTGAAACACTTCCGACCTTATAGCTCCATGAAGCCATAGAAGATGATCACGCTGCTGCTTCACAGAACTATAAAAGATGCCTCTCCTGCTATTGAACAAGATAATAATAATAATAATAGATTCCTGCGCTTCTGTTTCAGAGAATCATAATAAACAACTGTGCCACTGATGCTGGACACATTTTCCAATATCGACCAACGAATAAAAATAGATGATTGTGTTGCTGCTGCTGTACACAAATCACAAAGGAACCGATACTCGTATCCCAAAACAAATAAAATGTACCCGTCCGCGACACGCACGATCTACAAGTACCCGTTGTGGACCATTTTCTGTATCCACGTCGACATATCGCTCGATCCCCTATGACCCGAGACAATACGGCTCTAGCCACTTATAGGTATCACAAGGGACCGGTGTTCGTTATCCCAATGCATATAAAACAATGTCGACAATGCATAGTCGCCATTTATTCCGTTCAACTGTGGGGCTAGAGAAACCCCTACCGTGGCCAACGGTAGGGCGAGGCCTAGTGTATTGGCCTTCGGCTATTACGAAGCCCCTGCTCCCGCAATAACCGAGCGTCAATACACCTCCAATGCACATATGCCAGCTGGACTCGATGCAATGCTGGTAGGCTTAGTCGCACGCCTACTAAATTAGACCTAAACTCAGCCACTAATAATGTAATTAGGGTAAGTCAGGGTCGATCCACGAAGAACAATGATTATTTGCGCATCACTTAACCAGTTGGGGTTTAATTGAGATTCTTAATTAATTCCTAAAACGGGAAAAATAAACGAAGTGTTTGAAATAATAATTTAAAGAAACTCCAGATTTGATACTGTCACCGGATTTTAATTCTAATATCACTGATAATTCTTTTCACCATAATTTTTATTCACTTGATTACGAGATGTATTTCAATCTCTGTCTCTTCTTTCAGTTTAGTTTATAGCAGTGGCACACTCACTATAAACCCTAATTAAAATTAAACCTAAACTGGCACAGAAAAGGTCTAAAGATTAATTGATGATGTTTTAAGAGACTAAAATCAAGAACGCTTTCTAAGGTTAATTAGATAATCGTTTAATCTTGCCTACTTCCCGAATTGCTATGGCACATACACAATTCGTGAAGATGCTACAATGAAAACCCTAATTCTGGCACAGAACGAGTAATCTAGCAAAGATCAATAAAGAGGACAAGTGAATTGGCCAAATCCACAAACCCTAGAAATCAATCTAAATCAATACAAGTAAGATTATGAACAAGAATTAATTAGGAAAAAGAAATACCTCAATAGAAATAAAAATCCGGATCAAGATCTCAAATCCAAAGTAATGGAGTTTAGTTCTCCATGGAAATTCAAAACTTGAATCTTCGTTCTAGGAAAACTAAGCAAAAAAAATGATAACCCTAAAAATAAGATAAGAGGTAGTATTTATACTTACTACCTAAAACCTAGTTAAAAAGGAAAATAAAATAAATTAAAAATATTAAAAACGCCAAAAATCCGTCAATCTCGATTCCGGCTGTGCACACTCGTCCTCTCAGGCACGAGTCGTGCCTTAGCCTTCCTTACATAGGCACGAGTCGTGACATGCTGGACGACTCGTCCTTGACTTCAGGCCCTTCTGAATCAGTCGTCCCCTTGTTGGGGAATAGTTAGGCAAAATGGGGACGACTCGTCCCCTGGAACAAAATCGCAGATTTCTTCATTTTTTTTTTCTCTTGACTCCTTGGCTCGCTTCCGAACATCTTCGATTGACCTTGACTTGACTTCCACGGGTGTAGAACTTGATGAACTTGAGCTACTTTTGAGGACCAAAAACACTTACATCATAAACTCTCTAAAATTCTCTCAAATCACATAGTTTCTCACATAATCCTCACAATACATAAAATCACTCAAAATACATCAAACCTAACTAATTACATGGAAATAACGAAATATAAGACCGGAAAACATAGGAATTACAAAGTAAAAATCCGCCCTATCAAATGCACAAGTAGATGTTTACTCATGTTAAACTAATCAAGCGTGTTCTATTGAATCACAACTTATCAAATCAAATCATGATGTGTTCTATTGAATCACATACCAAATCAACATGATGTGCTTGTAAATACTAAACACACAATCAATCATCAAAGTAGGATGATTATCCTATTGCTTACTAGAATAATCACAAGTACCACACATCATCCAAGTCCGCAATCGCTAGACTTTATAATCGCAACATACGTAAGTCTACTCGTACTTACAATCACAAATCAACGCGTCACCAACACGCTCAACTTAGGATCTCTACGATATCCTATGATCACAATACACTCCATCTCATGTGTATTTATTCCATCTCACTTCCGTCGTGTATTATACATATCACGACTCCCAACAAGTCACATAGCCCGTAAAGGACCGATAATCAAGGTGTATCATTAACTACCTAGGATATAACTAACTCATCATAAACACGTCGCTCAATGCGTAGCGACTAAGTCATTTCCAACGTACGTCGTACATGATCGTACATAGCTCGTTAGTAACTTATATGAAGTACAAGCACCTTTAATAACTAATCAAAGTTTAGACGTAGGGTGTATATGTAATCATCCAACCCAATTCAAGTAGTCACGTGTTCAACAATGTTGACTAAGTTAACCTAACTCAAGTTATTCGATCAAACTCTCATCAATGCGTCATCCCACCTCGTAGGAGACTAAAATACTACTCGTCAACTCATTACACGACGTATATTCTTAACGTCCTATTTGACTCTGCTAAAGTCAGTCACGACTAGAGTCTAACCCATTCAGGGTAATATTCAATTCATAATATCCCAACGACCACACTCGGGTCTTATAAATATTCAAAACATCGGGACAAGCTGTAGCATCATCCCTCCATACCCATCTCAATCACAAGACTTAATATATCGAAAGTCTATTACTCATAAAAATCTCACGAGTGTACTAATGATTAAAATCTCAACAAGTTATAAATACTCGATATAACTAAAACAAGTCATCGGTGACTTTACAGCCGGAACCCAACTATAAAACAAACCCACGAGTCTATAACTCGGGAAACAACAACAACGATAATAATCACGACACGATTTTGAGGAGTCTCTAATACTCGGAGACCACAAAATTAACAACAATTCATCAATACGCATCATTTAACATGCTAGAGTATCACATTGAATAAGTATAGCATGTAGGGAGTTCATGTGTACATAAATAACACGTAAACATCGCGATACTACTCTACGATGCTCAAAATCTAAGAAAGAGATTAGTAACTTACCATACAACGTAAATCCTCCACGAAATCCAAGGGGCTTCAGGTGGAAACATACTCCTCTGCAACCTCTACACCACTACGGCTTCCAAACGTGAATCCCAAGCTCGATCTAACTCCGAATCAAGCTTCCTGTCTCTCAAAACACCACTTTCTCTCTTTAAAATGTGGGAGAAGAGATGGGTTGGTGATTCATAAATAGATTGGACAATCCATTTGGTTAGAATCTTTCCCCTCGTCACTAGCTACGCTCCGGCGAAGACGGCTCGCAAATCTGACTCCCAACGAACAAGATATTGCGATTTCTTTCTCTACTCTCTCTCTAGAATCTCTCTAGACACTCTCTCTCTAACTTCTGATTTTAGAACGTGAATGAGGGAGATGAGGGATGGTTTTACTCTTATTATTAGTGGGTAAGGGTTTAGGTCCAATTCCTAGCTTGTTTGGGCATTTTGAATCACTTAAAAAGGTTAAAAACGAGAACGGACCGAGCAACAGCGTATCCCGCCTGAAATCAAACATTCGCCACTTGAGCGGCCTGGCAGCAGCCGCCTCTTCCCAGGTTTTCCGATTTTTCCTATTTCACTCCCGTTTGATCCCGAAATGTCCCGGAATGATCCTAGGTTGATCCTAACGTCAAATCAAAGTCAAAACACATTCAATACACACCTGAATCATCCCGTGACTAGGAACAAATGATAACAAACACTTGTCTCAATTGCATATCAAGACATCCACACTCAAACGAACTCAGCTTACGGATTAACGACAAATAAAACGTGCTTGTCGTTTACGAACAAATCTAGGCCAAGGTTAGGATAACCAACCAAAGAGAAAATGTAACGTATACGAACACTAATCGACGTCAAGGATAGTCTCGAATTGGTATAGAAACAAAGTGCAACTCACCATGAGTTAAACACGTGTCAAATATGGTTCTCGACTCAACACGTCACACTTAACAAGCATGACACCTCACTCTCCGAGGGTTTCAAGGTCAACAACGAGGGACTATAATCGAATCAGGAAAGAAGTTGGGTTGGGGTGTTACAGTCCGTTTGGTGCACCGACCTTGGGGTTTCGTGTTGGAATCTGGGTCAGGGCATCATAACACTAATCTTTGGGTTATCGTGGCAACCCATAGTATCGCTCTATACTTTTAGAACTAATTTTAGTACTACTTGTTTGAATAATTATTCATCCCCAAACAAGTATTGTATCATATTATTTACAAGTAGAACACTTTCTACATGTCTTTCATGGCATGAGTACTATCTTTAGTCTATCATGCGATTTATATAAAGACAAGGGATTAGTAACTTACCTCTAACGTTTTTCTTTAATTAAACTTTGCTTGGAAATGATTTACTCGTCGAATACATCGTTTCTACGAAAATCAATTTATCCAAATTATGAGTAGTTGAGCATCAAACGATCCTCGCACCGAGAGAATCAAAATAATTGTGTTTTAGTGTGTGTGAAAGTATGTGAAAACATTAAGCTTTCACCCTTTTTATAGGCATTTATTACTTAGCCTCCAAGATACCTCCCAGGGTGAGTTAGCACTCAAAGGCTCATGTTGCAACAAGTGGCGGCGCAAGAGAAAGCCTTAAATGATGACTCATCGTTCTTGTTGATGAGTCAATACCTAAGCATGAGGTGTTATCACAAGGAAAAACTTCAAAATGTTGACTTATCTGGCCAAGCGCAAGGTGTTAACACTACTGGAAAAATGCACATTAGCGATGAAAATTTATGTCGCTAATTATATTTTCCCGTCGCTAAATCCATATTAGCAACGGAACTCCGTCGAAAAAAAAGGGTCACTGATTGAAGACGGGGGCTTTTTCGTTGAAAATTAGCCGCTAAATTAGTGACGATAATTACCAACCGTGGTAAACTGTCACTAAATATTTTCCATCGCTAATTAGTGACGGAAATTAGAGATGAAATTTCCGTTGCTAATTAGTAACGAAATATTCCGTGTCTAAATTTCGTCTCTTTTGCCACTAATTAGCGACGAAAATTTCTGTCGCTAAAAATAAAAAAATAATTAATTTTTAATTTTTTTTGTACTTGATTTCAATATGATATTAATAAAAACACTCCAAAAATTAAAACATACCACAAATCAATACAAATTAATTACAAATTTATTTACATAAATTAAAATTGTTAAAACAAGTGTCAACAAATAAATTGTTCAAACTAATCGTCATGAAATAAATTTCGGGAACGAGAATGATCGAGAGATGGGTGATCAGATGGATGGGCTTGACTCTGAAAAAATCGGTCTAGGGTGGCCTGCATCAGGGACAAGGACTGTTGGGTGTCAACCAGGTTGTTGCGGGTTTGAGTGAGATCGGTCTCCAACCTCGAAATGACACGCTGTTGGTCAATGTTCGCATGGGCCTCTGTTCGTGCTGTCGATCCAGAAGCACGCCAAGCGATGGTTGACATGTGCGAGGATCCCCTGTGCGCACCCATCCCGTAGACCCTATTTCCACTCTTCGCCTGTCCTATGGAGGTGATCTGCTTCCATAATGGTTGACTCTACTCATTCCCGTAGGATCGGTCCTTTCCAACCGACCCTCAGCCAACTGCGCCCTGACAGTCCTCTTGTACTCAACCTGTCATAAAAAAAAAAGACAAATATTAAAATACTGTCATATTAATTTAATAGTAAACAATAATTTTAATACTTATATATGCAGTCTCTGCCTGGGCATCAGCCCACTGACCGGATCCATCCTGCTTAGTATGCGTTCTCATAAACACATCAGGAAATTGCACATAAGCACCATGTGTACGCCACCTACAATAAGTACGTATTACTATTAATTTTTTATATTTCTAAGAAATAAGAAATGAAATAGATGTATATATTTTAAGCGTTTACACTTAACCCCCCTTATCTTTCTTAACCCAAATCTAATTATACTTTAAATTAAACCACTACCATAGATTTCATAGCATCAACATGACTTCCCAACTACTTTTAACAATATATAGAATAATAAATTGAATAAACATTAAAAATATACACCAACACCCCCTATAGATTCTAAGTATTTACACTTAACCCCCCTTTATCTTTCTTAACCTAAATCTAATTAAACTTTGAATTAAAGTACTACCATGAATTTCATAGCATCAACATGACTTCCCAACTACTTTTAACATATATAGAACAATAAATTGAATAAACATTAAAAATATACACTAATACCCCCTATAGATTCTAGGTGTTTACACTTAATGTCACCCTCCAACTGGACCCACTACATGGAGCCCCGAATTGAGACATGAAACCATCATAACTCATATACAACCCTGTATAATGACGAGCTAACCAGCACATGAAAACCATAATTTTAAATATCATCAACTACAAGGACAACTATAATCCAAATCACCTCGACGGCTATAACACAAGCCAGAGGACGACAATACAACTACCATAAATACAACCACATCATTGAGATACACGGCTCGGCATCAACAAACATAACCATAATTGGCAACACGGCCACATCCACACATACATAATATACAATACCCCAAATCGTTCACAATTCTAATATACCTCGATATCACGTGTTGGAACAAAATACCACAACTAACAATACCGTAATACATTACCCAAAAGAGGAGTTACAAAATTCTAACAATTCATACCCAAATACAACTAAATACTACAAGGATCAACTAACAAACCAAAATACAAGACTACTACGTACAAACACCTCGTCATCCTCACTGACCACTTGTGAGCACCCCGATCCGCAGATCGTTCCTGGACCTTTTGCTTTAGACTCTCGAATAAAGATGTAATAAATGTGAATGACACATTTATATTAAAATACAGAGTCGTCACCCTCGTTTATATAGAAAACGAGAAAAAAATTGAGATTGTGGATTCGGAGGCTAAGTTATGAGTTGGGAAGGTTTTACGCACCCAACTTACCCTTTCGGTCTCTTATGATTGCATGCTCGAGTGTATATGCTACGGGTTCATTATATTATGTACTGGAGAAAATGTATTACGGAGATTTATATCTCCGTTTATGTTATAAAGTGTATACATGTTTTATTTATTACAAAATAAATAAAATAAATATAATATATACTTATATTTAATGGAAATAACTAAAATGAAATTTTAGTTTAAAGTATATATATATATATATATATATATATATTACATATTTATATATATAGATAAACATATAATATCAACTATATAAATAAAGCGAATGCTCCGGAACTCAAATTTAATAAATATAAAACATTTATTTACTTATCAAATGTATCAAAATAACTATACACATTTACAATTTATCTAACGTATTTACATATTGAAACTGATAAATAAACTAATGATCGGAAGGGATTACCTTCTGTCATTTTACAGAATTCGGGCCAAGTTCTAGGTCGTTGTGTTATATTTGATCAAGCTAGCTCGTGGCCTGACCATTGTGCTTCCACTGCTACCGATACGAGGAAAGGAAGACTTATGGTTTGATATTGGGTGTGTTCAAAGAACACCGTGTGTTTGTGTATGTGTTTCTTTGTGTATGTGTGTGTGTGTGTGAAATTTGCCCAAGGAGAGAACGGTTTATTTTCTCGGGTTGAGGGAGAGCAAGAGAGAGAGAGCAGAGAGCTTTTCTTTCTTTTCTTTTTCTTTCTTTCAGTGAGTGGGAGAGAGCTGAGAGTGTGTGTTGTTGTTGTTGTTGGATTGTTCTGTTGAGTGTGTTGGTGTGTTAAGAGAAAGAACTGAGTGTCTCTATTTATAGGTGAAGGAGGGAGAGATATTTTGATGATACTCTCGGGGCCAAGCAATGCACGAAGCTTCGTTTGTGCACAAAGTCTTCAGCAGCCGAACGGCTTGACTTGTAAGGCAATCTTTGGTTCGGTGCGGCGCACCAAGATGGGCATCCACGCACCAAAGCGTGTTTCGGTGTATCAGCGCACCAAACATGGTTTCAGCGTACCAAAAGCCTGAATTTACACTTAGAATCTTCATCTTTCATTCTTTATGCTTCAGTTCCCCCGTTAATTTTATTTAATCTTTGCGCCTTGAAGTTGTTCCTTTTGTGCTTTGACCCTACAAGCTTTGTATCTTGATTTGACCCCTTGATGTTGATCTAACGAAGTCGTTTGTATTTGTCGGACGTTGTTAGTCTGTTTGATATTTTGTTTTCGAAATAATCATAGAAACAAGTGTTAGTTCATTTATAAATAAACAATTATTTATAGGACAATTCGTATAATGTGGGTACAGTGCGGGTGTCTCTGAGCCCTCGAGTACGTTCGTTTAGAAGTGAGCGAGCGTCGTCGAAAAAGATAGACATCCAGCTTCGTATGGAATGAAAACATTGGCTTGGCCTCCTTGGGGTTTTCCTGTGTATCCTAAATAGGAATCAAGCCAAACGCAGTTCGGGTGTGATATAGTCGGATGGTCGTACCTCCTAAGAGGTTGCATACGTATCCCGTTTCGGGAATCAGACCAAAACGTAGTTCATGGATGTGGAAAAAGCATGGCAATTAGCAAACATGCTATATAAGATATGTTTGGATGGTCGTATCTCCTAAGAGGTTGCCTACGTATCCCGATGGGGAATCGGACCAAACCATAGTTCGGGGTGGGATACATTATGTCATTGTTTTCTTTTCCAAAGATGGAGATTTTTTTTTTTTGTTTCAAAGATGTGAAAGATGTTTTTTTTTTTTGTTTTTTGTTTTTGTTTTGTTTTGTTTTGTTTTGTTTTGTTTTGTTTTTTTTTCAAAACTATAAAGCATGGGTTGTTTTTTTTTAAAGATATAAAGCATGCATGTGTGTGATATAATTGGGTGTGCAAACGTGTGTGAATGCTTGCAAGATATGATTGGATGGTCAAATCCATGAACCCTAGGTTTTCACCGTTGGGAAATAACTAAGAGATACCGTCTTGTATGGTGTCCGATGGGACAGATTCCGAGTCTTTGAGGCGTCGGCGGCGTTTTGAGGTGTGTCGGTAGAGCGGCTTATTTCTAGAGGCCTCGGGTTTACTCCGTGGGAAATGACCGAATAAGTGATACTTTGGGGATGGCATGCATAGTCATTGGCAATGCTTATCGAGATAAAATGTGTAGAGTCTCATGGGGATTCTACTGGAGATGATGGAAGTGATGAGGTGTTAGCGACGTTTTTTGAGCATGTTGGATGTCGGGCCCTTGAGGACGTTTTATTTTGCGGCTCGGCGAGACTTGGAAGGTGATTGTTGGCATGATGTAGTGTCCTCAATCCAAGAAGGGTACATGCGAAGATTAGCTTTTGCAAGGGTTTGGTACAGCGAGATATTAAAATGCAAGCGACACAGAAAAGTTATCCAAGACTTTCAACCAAAATGAGACTCAGTTGGAGTGTTTCTCTTCCTTGTTCTTTAAACATGCACAGACAAGACATGATGAGGCAAGGGTGATGGATATGTGATGTAGTTGAAAGGCTTGAAATGTTGTTGTGGGATAGCTTCGTGAGTTGATGAACGTATAAGCTATTCAAATTTTGGGATAAAGGTGGGTGAAATTTTGGTCCTTAAGGTCGTTTGACTAGTACAAGCATCCAGATTCAATTTCAGCCACTCGTTTGGTGGGTCTTCATTCTTAGACCTCGGAAGGGATCCTTGACTCAATGCAAACTCACTCTTTGGCCGTGTTTCCACAGGGAAAAGCCCTACAGCTCACTTATGTCAAATGTTGAGGAGATGACTTCCTCACTCCTTTTTTGTGGTGAAAAACCATGACCATTGATCAATGGTGTGAATATCTGAACTTGTGCCCTCTTTGCAAGAGGGAGGCATGATGGAGTCAAAGAGAACGATCGTTCTGTAAAGATTGGAGGGGTGCATCCCCTTGCTTGTGTACGACAAGTTGAGCATGTGATAAAATCCTGAACTCAAAGATCAAGAGGGTGTAGCCCCATGCTTGTGCCCTTTTTGTAATATTGGTGTCTAAAGAACATGTCTTTAGAAATCAAATGGGTGCAGCCCCATGCTCGTCCCTTGACAGTGATGAATCAGCTATGCTGTCGGTAAGAAAGATCCCGAATCTGAAAAAGGGGTACATCCCCTTGTTTTCCCTTTTGAAACAATGATCCTTGATCAAATGGTTGAAGCCCAAGAAGACTCGATTGAGAAGTTGTGATGGTGACTCGAGTTTCGGTGTTTGGTGAGAAGACTCAGAAGAAGTATGATAAGATTGAAAAATATGCCCTAGGTTGACTCGATTGAGGAGTTTAGGTGAGATGGATAACAAAAAGCCCCAGGGAGACTCGATGAAAGAAATGACAGAAAGAGTATGCTCAAAGAAATGAAAAGACGACTCTAAAAGGACTCAAAAACCTGAGTGCACTATATCACCGAACATCCCTTGATTGGTGGGTTATGGACCCCCCTTTGTATTTATTGTATTTTAATGTTTTTTTTTGGGTATATAGCTGGCAATCAGCCTAACTCGGATCATGTTATAACCGATTGAAACAAAGTTGTTGATGACGATTAGGCTTGGGTGGAATGGTCAAGCGTTTAGGTTTGGATGTGAGATTGGCTTTTTGGCTGAGGGCTTGGCCTTTGTGGTTATAGCTGCTTGGTCTTGATGATTGACTGTTTGGCTTCGCTCAAGAAAGAGGCTCCAATTGTTTGAGAGAGAGATAAAGAAAGAGATAAAGATAGATTGAGGGAGATAGAGAAAGATTGCTCATGAGAGGCTCCTCACCTTTTTCTTCTTTTTTTATTACATAGGATGCCTTTCGGGATTCAGTCTAAGGAGTCCTCTCGACTTTGGTTTTTGAGCATATATAAGAGAATGAAGAAGGATGAAAGAAAGTTCTTTCTCTCATTGTGGAGCGGGTGAATGGTCATTCCTTGTAAATATAAGGATGAAGCAGCCCCTGCTTTGGATGGTGCAAACTCAAGAAGATGACCTCTCAAGCAAGTGAATGTTGGAAGGGTGTTTTGGTGTTGGCAAGGCCTATGGGTTGTGTATGGTAAATGGGTGTGACCTTTGAGCAAGGCTCAGGACTTTGGTGGGTTTAAATGTAAGGCTTTTGGGTAATGTGACATCCTAGTGTACCGGAAATAGCTCAATCTCAATGGGTTGAAGACGATCTTGTTAAGACACTCGACTCAATTTATGTGTTAAATTATTTGTGGGCCCATGATTTTGAAATGATTCATCATTGGCTCGTGTAAAGTTTATCATTTTTTTGAGTGTGTCAATTCATCATTTGGGAAGACTCGACATCCAAAGGATGTTTAGCTATAAGCTAGACTCCAGGGTCAAGAAATCACACGAGGATTCGGCCTGGACTCGATTTCTGAGACAGACTCGAAAAGGTTCAACTTTAGAGACTCAAATGACTTGAGAACAAAAGATTATATAAAAGGCGTGTGAGCATACTCCTCAAGAAATATTGACATTACAGGCAAAAGAGATATGTTCTTGGGGGTCTATCACTCCCAACCATTGTTTACTGATTCCTGGGATCTCAGTCATCACTTTCAGAAGAGGCTTCTTTGATAACTGCATCATCATTGATAAAATGATCGTAGGTCTCGTGATCTGGATTGCTCATATTAAGATGATCAGAGCTGCTTGAACGAGCCTCTATGAGGTCGGCCCAAATTTCTTCATCGATGCGAAACCCAACGTCAAGGATGGCAGAGAAGTTGGCATATGACAAGTACCGCATTCGTTCATAAAAAACAGGCTGAAGATTATTCAAAGGATGCGCGATTGCTCGGCGGGTCGGGCCTTTCAAGAGCTTGCGCTACTTTCTTCCACCATATTTCGGCGAAGTCGGAATGTTTCATTTTCTTGTTGGGTGCATGACTCAAAGTCTCGCTTATTCTTCCCAATTCTTTGTTGTCTTTGTACCTCTTGTGAAACTCATCAACGAGCTTGTCCCAGGTAGTAATTGTGGTGCTATCAACTGATATCAACCACTGTTTCGCAGCCCCAATCAAAGTCAAGTGAAAATTAGAAGCCATTGCCTCAAAGGTTGCACCTATCTGCTGCATAGGATGAGCAAAGACATCAGGTGAGCAATAGGGCAACTTGTCCCATCGAATTTTTCAATATCATGCATTTTGAATTTTGGTGGTAGGATAGCAGCAGGCTGCAGTGTCATTGCTCATACGATAAACTCGCCTTTTTTCAAGACTTTCAGAACCATGTCTTTCAATTCTTTGACTTCTGCCTTCCTTGCAACCCATGTATCAGTGATATCAACTGCTTCTGCAGGAGGCTGTCCTACTTGAGGAGCATTGTAAGGAGGGACAATGTTTATCACTCCAGTGTGTGGTGCATAAACAGCACATGGGTAGACAGGCCAAGCTTGATCCTGTGGGATATGACTGGTTGTATTCAAGTGTGAACTACCTTGGATTGGATTTGTTATGTGAGAAGGGAAGACATTTGGGTTTGAAAAGGGGATGTTGGTAGATAAAGAGGTAATGTTGGTTGTAGAAGGTGTGGTAGTGTTTAGGATTGGAACAGTGGTAGTCTGAGACTGATGATGTATGTTTAGGTTTAATGGATTGACATTTGGCTGAGAAGGGAATGTGTTTGCGTAAGATGGGTAAGTGTTTGGATATGGAAAATATGGATATGGAGAGTGTGGAGAATAGGCATTTGGGTAGGTGGGGTATGTGTTTGGATTGGGTAAACTTGCATTCACACTTGAGGGTGATGGTCAACAGTTCCTGTGGAGACAGGTGCAGTCCTATTATCAGCCCCTTGACCTTGGATAAGGGCTGAAAACCTATTAATCATGGTTTCCATGCTTTGGTCCATCCACTGATGCATTGCTGGGGTTGGAGTGTATCCTGGGTGTCATATCCCGCAAAAGTGCTATCTTCATGATCGGCCATCTGATTCAAATGCAGACTTTTTGTTCTTGACTTTGAATTCAAATTCGGTACTATTGTCAATCTCCCAGTGCTAGTCCTCATCCAATTCAAGGTCAGGTTTCTTCTGTAAGGTTGGGGTATGGGTATAGGTTAGGTTCTGGAAGTGTTTCTGGTACAGCACAATTTATTGTTCCTCTTTTTCTTTTAAGACACAACTCACCCTAAGATGGTTGGACAAGCGATAATGCTTTGTTTTGACTTGTGATTCATTCTTGGAACAATGGATTCTCTCGCCAAAATATAGGAGCTTCGTATTTCATCTGTATTTCAACTCCCCAAGATTGGACAGATCTCAGGCGAAGGGACTATATCTTCAGGATCCACCATCCGAATTGTCTAGGCATATGTCATCAACTCTTTTGTCAATCCTGTGCATGGGGACTTTGCTTGTCGACCTTTTGATCACTATGATTTCCTTTTGGGAGAGTATGACTCTTTTTTTATTTTCAGTGTTTATTTCTTAACATCTTTTTTTTTTTTTTAATGTGACCAAACAGACTCTTTTGTCGATCGACGACTCTTTTTTTATTTGATTTTTTATTTTGTATTTATGCACAGGAATGACAAAGTATGTTTGTGATAATAAGAACCAACCAGTCTTTGAAGTGTCCTAGAAATCTATATGAATTACGCATGGCTATACAGGGCTAGTATGACTTACTTCCCGGGGGACGATCAGTAATCGCGCGAAAAGGGATAGTGTCGGCTGGAGGAATGCTGGGCTCATGACCTACCTAGTTTCACTCCAACATGGCTATACCAAGGTTTGAAGCTTGGTAACAATTCGGAATAAATGAGTGCGAGTGTGTGCACCGTAGTTAAGAACTCTTTTTATATATGTAATGAAAAAGTGAAACAAATGTATACAATTAAAAGAATTAATGTCCTTTTTTTTTTTTTTTGATTCATGTGATGTGGGTTGTATTTTATTAGTAGTTGAAAATTTCAAGAAAAGAAACACAACCACAACTCGAGGGCTTAGAACCCCGAGAAAAGTACAAACCAATAAATGAATGAAAGAATTTAAAGCAGTAAACATTGCCGAGATTAAAAGAGAATGAAAACTGTAAAGTTTTTTGAAACATTTTTTTTTCAATTTTTTTTTTGAAAGCATAACCACACACGAAGGCTGCCTACGTCCCTCAAAACGAGGCTCAAAAGGTCACCGTAGTTCAACTCTATAAAAGCTGATGGTTTTTCTTTTTGTGTTTGATTCAATGAATCGCAAATAATGCCTCCCTTTTGAAAACTTGTATTTTTTTTTTCAATTTTTAAAAAGAATTTCTTTTCTCTTTTTTTTGTTGTTTGATTTAAGGAAAGCGACAAAAGGTGGGACTTAAGCCCCGAGAGTACAAAGAATGAATAAAATAAATAAATAAGTATTATAAATAATAAATTTTGGCGACATCCTCTGAACAAATGAATATATTTGTACATGCAAGTGCTAGTATGAACAATATATACACGTAACACATAATTACGTAATAATTTAAACAAATAACACTTAACATGGTAAATAAAATAAAGTAACATTTAACATGTTAAATAAAATAAAATACGTACAATTTATACATGTCACAAATAAAATACACCTAACATATAAACATGTTATATAATAACACGTAACAAAAATAAAGCACGTGCTATTTTTTAACATGTAACAAAGATAAAATAATTACGTAACAAGATAATCACGTTAGAAAATAAAATATGTTACAAATAATAAAACATGTAACATTAAACATGTTGCAAGAAATAAAGTGAACAAAATAGAATAAACAAATAACAATTTAATCATGTTATGAAAGAAATGTGTAATAAATAAAACATGTAACATTTAAATATGTCACAAAAATAAAACAAACGAATAACATATGAATATGTTATAAAAATAAAACAAAAGAGCATGCAAAGCATAAATGTATGAGTCTAGCCCACTATTTTCTCTTTTAAAAAAAAGAACAAAATCATCCCCAGCAGAGTCACCACTATGAGCACCCTGATCCGCAGATCGTTCCTGGGCCTTTTGCTCTGGTCTCCTGAATAAAGATGTAATAAATGTGAATGCCACATTTATATTAAAATACAAAGTCGCCACCCTCGTTTATATAAAAAACGAGAGAAAAGCTGAGATTGTGAGTTCGGAGGCTAAGTTACGAGTTGGGAAGGTTTTACGTACCCAACTTGCCTTTTCGGTCTCTTATGATTGCATGCTCGAGTTTATATGCTACGAGTTCATTATATTATGTGATTTGGAGAAAATGTATTACGGAGATTTATATCTCTGTTTATTTTATAAAGTGTATACATGTTTTATTTATTACAAAATAAATATAATATATACTTATATTTAATGGAAATAACTAAAATGAAATTTTAGTTTAAAGTATCTATATACATATATATATATATATATATATATATATTACATATTTATATATATAGATACACATATAATATCAACTATACAAATAAAGCGAATGCTCGAACTCAAATTTAATAAATATAAAACATTTATTTACTTATCAAATGTATCAAAATAACTATACACATTCACAATTTATCTAACATATTTACATATTGAAATTGATAAATAAACTAACGATCGGAAGGATTACCTTACGTCGTTTTTGATCGGGCCAAGTTCTAGGACGTTGTGTTATATTTAATCAAGCTAACTCGTAGCTTGACCGTTTGCTTCCACTACTACCGATACGAGGAAAGGAAGACTTACGTTTTGATATTGGGTGTGTTCAAAGAACACTGTGTGTTTATGTGTGTGTTTGTTGTGTATGTGTGTGTGTGTGTGAAACTTACCCAAGGAGAGAACGGTTTATTTTCTCGGGCTGAGGGAGAGCAAGAGAGAGAGCAGAAAGCTTTTGATCTTTCTTTTCTTTTTCTTTCTTTCAGTGAGTGAGAGAGAGCTGAGAGTGTGTGTTGTTGTTGTTGTTGGATTCTTCTGTTGAGTGTGTTGGTGTGTTGACAGAGAGAGCTGAGAGTCTCTATTTATAGGTGAAGGAGGGAGAGAGATTTTGATGATACTCGGGGCCAAGTAATGCACGAAGCTTCGTTTGTGCACAAAAGTCTTTAGGTGGGCGGCTTGACTTGTGAGGCAGTGCTAGTTTGGTGCGTGGCGCATCAGGATGGGCATCCATGCACCAAAGCGTGTTTTGGTGTATTAGAGCACCAAAAGCCTGAATTTACACTTAGAATCTTCATCTTTCATTCTTTATGCTTCAGATCCCCCGTCAATTTTATTTAATCTTTGCGCCTTGAAGTTGTTCCTTTTGTGCTTTGACCCTTCAAGCTTTGTATCTTTAGATTTAACCCTTGATGTTGATCTAACAGAAGTCGTTTGTATTTGTCGGACGTTGTTAGTCCTGTTTGATATTTTATTTCCTGAAATAATCATAGAAACAAGTGTTAGTCTATTTATAAATAAACAATTATTTATAGGACAATTCGTATAATGTGGGGTACGAATTCTGGGTGTCTACACCGCTATAACCCATGTTCCTGCGAGCTATGGAAAACAAATATGGAAGGGATGAGTCGAAGACCCAGTAAGTTACTACTACGCAACTACATGGCATGCTAACATACAACACATTTCATATATCCACAATATCAATATATAACGATTCAATACAATAACAACATATAACAAATATCATGTTATAGTCAGTCAATCCTATACTCCACAAGAGGTTCAGCTGCCGCCAACCGTCCCATACATGTTGGAAATCGTGACCAACTCGCTCGTACAGGGAGCACATAATAAACTGTAAAGTAAACACATGTAAGGATACCGGGGTCGAGGTACACCTCTGACGACTTCCAACCTTATCACCCCATAAAAGTGTAGTACCGTCTTTCAACATCATATTAGAGAGCGCGCTACTGGACCGATGTGCCCTTGATCCCTTACGACTCAAAGAGTCACTCGGTCCAGTCTCCAACTTAGCCAGCTTTGAGGTGTGCCAAGTCTCAACCATTCGCTAGGGCCAGTAGCGAAAAGTCCCAGATTCATCATAGCCCTAACAACGACATTTCACTAGCACTCCGCCCTCATGAAACCTCGGTAGAATCATGACTTATAGGTATAAATTATTATTACTGAATTTTCACATATCAAGTGATGGCGTTCCATTATATAACCACATAGTTTCAAACTTAATCTAGATTAGAAGCCACACATACTAGCACATTAATACCAGAATCCGTAGAGTCTAACATCTCATTTTCACAAAGTAATCCACATAACACTATCGACATCATTTTCGGACTCTGTAGAGTCAAATAACAATAATTTCACGAATTAAGTCACATAAATGATTATCTATATGTTTCAACACGTTTAGGTTCCATAGACTAAGTCACGTATCAATAAACACATAATCTAAGTCAAATTCGGACTCCGTAGAGTCCAATCTCACATTTGTTATTTCGTAGTTTAACACATATTTCATAAGTACGACATGAATCTCAATAGTTTCCACAATTAAGCACGTAGAAGAAATACACTAAATTGACATAGCACCATTTTATAGTATCATTCCATTCTACTCGTCAAATCTAGTTTATATCTCCAATTATTCCACATGCCGATATGAAATACGTACTCTATGCCATGAATAATTCCTAATACAAGAAATAAAAGGTAGTAACTTACCAAATACTATGAAAACACTGAAGAACAAAGTTGGGTCAAATGAAAGCACTCTCCCCGGTGGTCTTTACGTCGCTACAAAGTTGAATCATCGTTTTTTAACTTAGATCTTGAGAGATCTTGACTTTCTCTCTCTAGAAATGTGGGAGATGAGAGATGGGTTCGTGATTCTTCAATAGATCGGGGAAACTCTTTGGCTAAAAATGTTCCCTTTATTTTCCTCTACACTGTGGCGAAGACGGATCGTCGATCTGACCTCTGGAGCTCAAGATATCAAGCTTTCTCTCTCTCTTTTCTCTTTCCTGGTTTTGGACTAAATATGAGAAGAATGAGGGTTGTGATCTCAAATATATCCAATGGGTAAATGTTTGGTCCAATTTCCAGCTTGTTTGAGCATTTTAAACCACTTAAAAATGTTAAAAATCGAGAGAGAACGAAATCGAATGAAACAGGGCACGCTTCTTTGTGAACGCATGGTGCGGCCGCATTACTTCCAGAAAATCGATTTTTCTATGCGAGCTTGCATAGTACAGCCGCATATAGCTAAGGCACAGGGCTATTTTTTTGAAAATGTCCTAGGTTGATCCTGTAATGTCTCTAAGTCATCCTAGGCTGATCCCAACATCAAACCAAGGTCAAAACACACTCCAACTCAACCAAATCATCTCTCATTGATTCTCTAATGATGATGAACATAAGTCTTGATGGCACACCAAGATAATACCCAGAACGATACCTGAATCCACTCAACTTACAGACTAACGACAAGACCAACGTGTTTGTCATTCCTGAATGAATCTAAACCAAGACTAGGTCAACTAACCATGGGGGAAAGACAATGTAGAAGAACACGACTCAAGGTCGAGAGTAGTCTCAAACGAACACGGAACTACCGCACAACTCATCGTGGATTAACCACGAGCCAAACATCGTCACGTCTTATCATGTTATGCTCAGCAAGTATGACGACTCTCTCGATCTAATCATAGAAGTGCACATATCATAATACAAGGTCTTCTAAGTTAACACGTGATCTGCGAGCGAAATGGGAAATAAGTAGGAACGTGGCCTTACAACTACGGTACGACTCAACTTGTTAGGCTCGCGGTTAGGTGTTATGGACAAATTATAAGCATGTTAAGGGTTCTCAACCCAAGATAAGCACTCGAGAGGGTAAATATGACGATACTAACATGCTGGGTTGTTGGGGTCTTACACTTAACTCCCCTTCTTATCTTTTTAAACCCAAATCTAATTATACTTAGAATTAATCTACAACCATGGATTTTATAGCATTAACATGAATTCCCAACTACTTTTAACATATATTGGACTATAAGTTGAATAAACAATAATTTTAAACTACTACTATGGATTTCACAGCATCAACATGGCTTCCCAACTACTTTTAACATATATTGAACAATAAATTGAATAAAAAATAATTTTAAACTATTACCATAGATTTCATAGCATCAACAATGCTTCCCAGCTACATTTAACATATATTGGACAATAAATTGAATAAACAATAATTTTAAACTACTACCATGGATTTCATAGCATCAAGATGCCTTCCTAACTACTTTTAGCATATATTGGACAATAAATTAAATAAACAACAATTTAAGTTAATCTTTATTTAAACTAAGTTACTTACCATACGCGCCTGGTGCTCAGCGATGCTAATCGACCCCATCGTGTGCTTCGTTTCAGACCCCGACCCGCTAGCTCTATTCTTCTTTGCCTTTTCCGAGGCATCCTTGGTGACAGACCCAGACTAGTAGGCTTCATACTGAGCCCAAACGTCATCGGTTCTGATAAAGAACTTCGTCTTTGTCTTGTAGATGAAGTCATTGTACCGACCGACAACCATTTCCTTGAACACCGCCAGTGCCTCCTCATCCAAATGCCCAGGCCAAGAATATTTTCCCTAGAAAAAGTTGCATAAATAAATAACGATAAAATAAATAAACATTTCAAATAAAGTAATGATAAAGTATACAATTTAAGAAATGTTACTGTTGTACCTTAAATTCTCCCCCACCATTCTTCTTTTTTCGCCGTTGAGACATTTCTATATTGTGGCTAGAACTCTACGTGCTGAGAGGCATGAAGAAGATCTCCAAACCAACGTGTGGACTGAGGGTATGCCCCTACAAATTTGATAAAATTCATTTTTTAGTTCTTATATATGAAAATACAACTAATTAACTATGAAATAAAAAAACATAAGGAAAAAGTGTAAATAGGTAGAAACTTACTGTCGTAATCAAGGATCAATGGAAGCAATAATCCTCCTTTTCGAGTCTAAAAGGAAGGCTCCTCGGTAAAGGTCGCTGCCAATGATAGTGGTGTGGCTGGAGAGCCCTGTGTAAAATCCATATCCTCTAGAGGTGTGGATATAAATGGTGCTGGCTGTGTCCCCGTAATAAAAGTCACTAGGGGGCGCACCTTCCCTAGTCTACTCCTACTGCTAGCTCCTCGGTTAGAAGACATGTCTAAATATAATACTATTACAAGAATAATTTAACTCAAACCAAAATTGAATAAACATGAACAGTAATACATGAACTAATCATAAGATAAAGTATACAATCGTATTATATGAATTGAAGTAATACAAAGATGTCTAAAATAAAATACATTATTATTTTAAATCTTAAATGACTATCAATCTTCCTCGCCACTAGTTTCCTCTTTGTGTTCCTCTTCATCATCAGACTCCGTGTCACTACTACAAAACTCAAGCTCTTCTTCATTCTCGTCCTTAGACGTCGAGGAAATATCATCTTTATCTGATGAATCAAATTCAAATAATGCGAATTGACCTGGTCGAGGGGGAGGAGGTGGCTAATCAACCGGTAAAATTTCATCATCTTCATCTCCATCTCTAGCCAGATATGTAGCATCGTCTAATGCATGATCAACTAATGAAACATTTGGAGGGACAAGAATTTCATCCTCTTGGTAATATCCCTCCAGTGACGACTCAGTAATGGTATCCACCTGGTATGGTACGTCAATCGTTCTTCTAGCTTTGGTCTTTCAAACAGCCTACCATCCGCTAGACTCGGCATGCCGACGAGGGTAAGGTGTCATGTATACCTACTGAGCATGTGATGCTACGATGAAAACGTCATCACAGACGTCTCCTTTATATCAACAAGGTCAAATACTTCATGCTTTTTAATACCTCGTTCAACATCTCGTCAGTCACAATTAAATAGGACAACATTGTTTCCCCCTAAATACCTCAACTCGATGACTTCTTTGAGGACATCATAATACTCAAGATTTCCTTTAAGGTTAACACCACTATTCCGCGATAGTTTTGTCTCCCCGTAAGTATTAGTATGTAAGACATAGTCATTCACAAAATATCCGTTGCACGAATTAACTTGCATGTACAAAGGAGAAGCTAATTCTTTTAGCCTCGTAACTTTGGCATCATTAAGATGCTTTGAGACCTATAAAACATTCATAGATTTATTCATCGATAATATTTTAAGAATGAAATTTTAAAAACTTAACATAAGAGTGAGATGAATTTTTACATATTTATTTAGCCAGCAGGAAAGAAACTCTTTGTCTGTCCTCATTTATATCAAATCTTCAGACATATCTCCAGCTTCAGCTTCGAATATTCTGCATTAGTAGCAGACAAGGACAATAATAAGAAATTTTAACACAATTTAATACCTATTTATAATATTGATAACTTAAAGGAATTCCTGACTTACACAAGATAATCCTCAACCTTGGGACAATTATGGAGAACATATAGTTTGGCAGCACCAGACTCCTTGAGGGTAAGCATTCGCTGACCAACCTGTTTGCCCAGGAATCGCCCAGGGGAAGCAAAGACAGAGATGCCTCAATCAGAGTCAGACTCTCTACCGTTATAATTGCGGCCAACCCTAGTTAATCTTGTTTCAATATTAGGATGGAAATGTGTGGCGGCAAAGGCAACAATTTCATCTATAATAATAATAGCCTCTGCGATTGAGGCCTCAACCTTGGCCCTGTTACTCATCTTCCTTTTCAATGCACCAAGATACCTATTTGCAGATAATAACATCAAGACTGATTACCTTTAAGCATTTAATAGAATATTATAAATAACTCTTAAACCAATTACCTTTTAAATGGATACATCCATCTGTATTGTACTGGACCCCCAACCCTGGCTTCGTAGGCTAAATGCATCGGTAAATGCTCCATTGAATCAAAGAACGATGGAGGAAAAATCTTCTCAAGCTTGGACAATGTCAGTACAATGGTATCCTCGAGCTTTTTCATGTCATCAACACGTAGAGTGGAAGATGATAACACTCTAAAAGACTTGCTCAACTAAGTTAAGGCAACCTAGATATGCTCAGGCAGAAGGTCTCTGAGCACAATAGAGAGTAGCCTATCAAGTAACACATGGCAATCATGACTCTTCAAGCCTTGCACCTTACTTTCTTTGAGATTTACACAATTACCAATGTTAGATGTGTAACCATCCGGAAGCCTAAACCCCTGCCCACTTCAAGATAGCTGTTTATTCTCCTTGGTAAGGATGTATGCACCGTCGATTTAACTACTTTACCATTAACCTCAGTCAACTCCAAGGCAGGTCGCTTACAGATGTTCTTAAGGTCCATTCGAGCTTTGGCCGTATCCTTGGTAGTGGTCTTGAAATCCATCACAACGTTAAAGATATTGTGAAACACATTCTTCTCGATGTGCATAACGTCAAGGTTATGGCGTATTAAATTTGTCTTCCAGTATGACAACTCCCAAAATATATTCTTCTTAGTCTAGTTATGGGAAGTACCATGTCCTTGAACTCTATCTTTCTTAAATTTCTTTCCCCACTTGGTTTCAGGAAATTTAGATACCTGACGAAAAATAGCTTCACCACTCAACCGAATAGGCGGCTCATCACGTTCGACCCGCTTATTAGTGAACTGTGTTTTTTGACTCTTGAACGAATGATCCATTGGCAAAATCTATCTGTGGCAGTCAAACCAACATGGTTTTTGGAGTGCTGGAGTGTGAACAACTTCATGTCACCCATACAATACGGACACGCCAATTTCTCGTGCGTGCTCTAACCCGTCAACATACCATATGTAGGAAAGTCATTAAATGTCCACATCAATGCAGCTCTCATGTTGAAGTACTCTTGTTTAAATGCATCCCAGGTTTCAACCCCATCTTTCCAAAAAAAAAAAATTTAACTCGTCCATCAAAGGTCGGACATAGACATCAATGTTCCTACCAGGATTGTTCGATCACGCAGCAATTAGCACTATCCGGCGATGTTGTGCGGATAATGTTCTCTACAACGTTATCTCCAAAAAATTTGGGAAGGCATTATGGGAGAAGTTGGAGAGTCTCTATATGGGGAAATCTATGTCAAACCGGTTGTACCTAGAGAAGGTGTTGTATTTTATATAGATTTGCTTGTATCCATACCCTAAGTCTAAGCCAAGGTGACTAATGGGCTTGCATGTCTATTAGAGTGGCAACTTGTACTTAGACATCGCTTGAATAGCTTAGGATTGCTTATTGTAATTAGCTTAGTCTTCAGAAGATAGCCTGTTGTATATCAGCCATGTTCAGATCAGCTATCTTCAAGTCATCAGCCAAGTTCGTATCAGCAAAGTCCATCAAGTCAATCGGACAAGTTTGTTTCAGTCAAGCTTCATCAGCAAAGTTGAAGACCTAAGGATCGTCTGATCTAGACTTGTCTGAAGATATGCCTTAAGCTATCGGCAAAGTCATTTATTGACTTTGATACAACGATAACCTGCAAACTTCATTTAATGACTATTTCCTTATTAGGCATTCATCTCAGAAAAAGGACATTCTGCCTGCATGAACTGTCTACCTATTTTTGGCAAAATGACAGAATTCAGACTGAACCCAGCAGAACTACCTATCAGATCTCAACAGCAAGATTACAGCATTTAATGCATTTAAATTCAAATTCTCCAAATGCTGAAGATCTCTAACGGCTACAATGGCTTCCCCAAGTATAAATAGAAGACTCTATTGAAGCATTGAAGAACTCTCTGGATCAATAGCTCTGAATTTACAACTCTGAATTCTTCATCTTCACCAAGCTAGTTCATTAAAAGCTTCAAAGTTAAATCTGTAAAAGAATTCTTTGAAGAGCTCCAAACTGAGACGATTAGTCTTTATAGCTCTTCATTGATTGCAATCTTAAGCATTCAAAGCACACGAGGATTATATCTTTGTAGATATTAATTCTCCCGCAAACACTTAGTCAACTAATTTTTGTACACGATCCATTAGTGATCTATCTTGTAAAGATTCTAGTGAAAAACTTAGTACACGATTTTTAAATCCAAAGTTGATCACTTTGGTTGTGGATGTAGCACTTATTTATAAGTGTGAACCATATTAAATTTCTAGTCTATCTATTTTCTGTGCTTGTGATTTGCTATTACTTATCAATTTCCAGAATTCCAACAGCTTTCAGAACAACTGATCTTGTCCTATTAAGATCAGCCATCTTGAACTTGTCCTATACTTCACTCAATTCATTGCAAAATACTTTTTAACTTTAAATGAAGTAACTTGTTAAAACAATTTTTAAAATTGGACATAGGCTATTCAACCCCCCTAGCCTATTTGAGCACCTTGAGACCTAATAGAAGAAGTTGTTCAACTTCACGATGTCTGAAGGTACGAATATTTATGATCACTTGAATGCTTTTAACAAGATACTTTGCGAGTTCACAAATATTGGTGTTAAAATTGAGGATGAAGATCAAGGTTTAATTTTGCTAAAGTCTTTGTCATCATCTTACAAATATTTAGTTACTACTATTATGCATGGGAAAGACAAGCTTACTTTGGGTGAGGTATAAACTTCATTATTAACAGATGATTCTATGAACAAGGGTTCTAAGAATAATGATAATAATGATGCTTTGTATGTGAGTGGCAAAGTTAATCATGTTAGAAATTCGTCCTGTCAAAGTTCAAGTGCTGCTGAGAAGAATAAGAAGACTTTCAAGTAAAAGTGTTGGTATTGTAATGAGATAGGTCACGTTATTCGTTATTATTAAAAGCTCAAGGATGAAGTGAAGAAATTAAGAATTAAACTCTAATGCTAATATTGTCACTTTTGATGAAGGTGGTATTAGCAGTAATGAAAATAGTGGTGATGTACTTAATGTGACCATGGGTAGTGATAATCTACGGACTGAATGGGTTCTTGATTCAAGTTGTTCTTTTCACATGAGTTCCAATAAATATATGTTTTCTACTTACAAAAGTGCAAGTGGTGATGTATTTTTAATGGATAATTCTTCTTGAAAGATTGAAGATGTTGGGACAATTAAAATCAATACTCAAGGTCGAGTGAAAAAGTTGACTGAAGTTTGTCATGTTCCTAGCTTGAGGAGGAATTTAATTTCATTGCATTTTTTGTATTCGAAAGGTTGCAATTACATAGCTCGTGATGGAAATATGAAAATCTTTTGTGGTGGCCATTTTTTCACGGATGGAAACAAAAGGGCAACTTGTATTTACTACAAGGAGTGTCATTCAATGTGGAGCTCATGTTATGTTTCAAAGTGAAGATACAAGTGTGAAGAAATTGTAAGTATTCAGTTTGGTAGTATTTCATGGAGCGAGTTCAAGGGCCGCTTGGACTCTTATGTTCGAGATCAATTCTAGGCACCCATGGTGGGGTGCATGACGGGCAAGTAATAGTGGGGATAGACGATTGATGAAATTTGAGTCAAGGTGGAGATTTGTTAAAATATGTCTCAAATTCAAATGGATTTTGGAATCCTATACAAACTCGGATTGTATTAATTAATCCTAGAGTTAATTGGATAAGGTTAAACAAGTTGGTACTAGTTGTAAAATGATTTCCTTTATTCACATGGATTAAAAGTCTTAATCCCAATTTGTTTAGGTTTTTCTTAGGATCTATATAAAGAGGTGAAGAGATGCCAATTAGTGGCAAGACCAAAAGTGAGAGACACAAATTGTGGAGAGACGGACGACAGACACAGTTGGTGGTCGAGGGTCTCTAGGTCTTGACGTTGTTAGACAAAATAGTACGTGGCTATTTTGGGTTGTTAGAGCCTTAGAGGTGTGGTACTCCGTGGGATCATGTCAATCCTTGTAACCCTTGTCTGGTAGGGTGAGTAAATTGAAAACTCTTTATTATAATTCTTTATCGTTTATAGTGTATTTGTTGCTTGCCTTGGAGTGGATTAAACCACGAAAATCCTCTGTTTCCCTTTTGTTTGTTTCCGTTATATTTTTCCTTTTCGCCATTATTTCTCCAAATACTAGGTACTATTATTTTTGACTGATTCGCTTCTACATAGAAGATAGACACTTAGAATTCTTAATCCAAGAATATCCTCGTTTTTAAAATTATTAAAATTGGATTGGAGGGAATACATTATTATTTCAAATTTCAAAAAGATTCTATTGCCTTTTTACTCATATTCATAAGGGTAAAAGTGGAAAAGTGCAATAATACAAATATTAATAAGTGAGTCAATTGTTTACTTTTAATCCATGTTTCGAGTCAAACAAAACAATAATTTAGGACGGAGGGACTAATATGTATGAAACTACTGCAATCTTATTTTACACTTTTTTTTAAACAAATTTTCTCTTTAATTTGCATTTCAGATATGTCTTCCCCTTTTTGGATTAGTATCTATTATTTTGGACATTTTGTTGAAGATAAAAACAAACTATGGTCTGGAAATTCAGCTGCAGCCCGACGACAGTAGGACTTCCAATCACTAAAGAAACTTCATATAAAGAGTTATATGCTACAACACGAAACATTTGCAAAGTTGACGATATTGAGATATATTTTCTTAGTTCAGGAATGGTGCAGAGTTTTTAAGTTGTCATCTGGATTACTTCAAATGCCCAAGTCTAATGGTACTTTAATCTCAATAAACAAGGGTATTATGCTCCCCTTTGTGTAACCATTGTGAGCCAAGGAAATAATGGATTTGGTTGTGACATGCAACGTAAAGAAAATCATGGAGGTTGTATTGGTATGCAACCGAAAGAAAATAATGGAGTTGGTGGTGCTGACGCAAAACCGGAAGATAATAATGAAGTTGGTGGTAGTGACACAGAACTAGGAGAAAATAATGAAGTTGGTGGTGGTGGCATGGATCCGGAAGAAAATAATGGAGTTGGTGGTGGCGTTGATGAAAATGCGAATGGGTTGGAGGTAATTAGAGAATCTACATATTATTACGAGATATGATTTTAGTCAAGAAAATAACTTAACAAATGAGAATCTTATTTCTTCAGGTGGAAGTACAACGCGTGTGGTACCAATTGATTTTAATTTGAAGGTTGACCAAGTATTCAATAACAAGAAAAAGCTTTAGGAAGCTGTGCACATGATCGCATTGCAATGCAACTTCCAATTCAAAACAAAAAAATTGAACAAGAGTGTGTACACAGTTGTGTGTGTCGATGATAATTGCAAATGGCGTTTGCGAGCAACAAAGTACTCATAATGTGATTATTTTCATATTAAAAAATATATAGTTGAACATACTTGCGCTCTAATTATGTCCACCGCTGATCATAGACAAGCAACATCGTGGATCATTGGAAAACATATCTCACCAAGGTTCGAGGACCGCAACACTACCTATAGACCTGTAGACTGACGTTCGTCAAGATTTTGGGGTGCAACTGAGTTATCAAAAAGTGAGGAGGTGTAGAGAATTTGTTTTAACACAGATAAGGGGTTCACCTGAGGATAGTTACACTAAGTTGGCCGCATATGCCCATAGCTTGATAGTGGCTAATCTAGGAACTGTCTACTTTTTAGAGCATGACAGGGAAAATCGCTTCAAGTACTTCTTTTTGTCTTACGGTCCTTGCATTCTTGGATTTCACTCTACAATGTGTCCATTAGTTGTTGTGGATGGAACATTCCTTATTAAAAGATATAAAGGTACAATGATTATCGCTACTTGCCAGGATGAAAATATATAAATATATCCTCTTGCGGGCTTCAAATCTTCTATCACACTTCCTATCACACTCTGTGTCCCACTTAATCATAGCCGTACACGCGTTCTTGTTATTTTAAATTGTCTTCTTCTTACAATTTTTACAAGGTAATGTGTAGGGCAGAGATTTAATGAGACAGAGAGTGTGATAGTGAGTGAGATAGAAGATTTGGAGCCTCTCGTGACCATTGTTGATTCGAGAATGATGCTTCGCGGTTTTGGTTTATTAATTGAAAGAAGTAACAGGTGACGATGAAGGTCTTGTTGTGATATCTAACCGACATAAGAGTCTTATCAGTGTTGTCGGAACTGTTTTTCAAAATGCACGTCATGGGCATTGTTTCTATCATATAAAAGGCAACTTAAAGACTGTAACTTAAAAGGCTAAGACTATCTCAATTTTTAAGAGAGCGGTGGAGGCTTATACCATAGATGAGTTTTGCAAGCATATGTCCCAAATTGAGAAAACCGACAAGAAGGGTTAGTATTTTAGCGTTGAAACTTGGAGTATTTTAAAGCGCGAAACAATTCTTTGTTTAGCTTATACCATATTTAAAGAAAAGCCGGATGCAGAATTTCGGAAAACCGCAAATTCCTATACTTGCTGTTTTAGAGTATTGGTTGCAGTCTCGAACTCAGCTCGAGAGTATACTTGTGCTTTGAGAGTATTGGGAAAAAGTTGCATGCTTGTTTTTGTGAGAGGCGTGAGGTAGCACAATGTAAATTCTATTTAATAATCTTAATACAAATTTAATCAACAAAAATAATAATTTCTAGACTAAAATTATAAACTAAAATTAAATTATATGAAAATTACACGATTTTAAATTATAAACTAAAATTAAATTATATGAAATTATATGTTAATAATTTATAAACTAAAATTAAATTACATAAATTTATATATTAATAATTTAAAAACTAAAACTATAATTAAAATTAATTTATATGAAATTATAAACAAAAATAAAAACAAAATTCATTAAATCTGTCTGCCGATGACGGAGATCCAGATGGTGGCGGCGGTTCTCAAGCATTAAATCCGCCTCGGGTAGGCGGTCCTCCTAGGGTTCAGTTCAAAACTTAACGGATCTGTTAGTTTTGACGGAATTTTAAACTTAAGGGGTGAAATTCAAAAAAATAATTTAACGGAATGTTGATTATAGTCCGCCTACTCGAGGTGGGGTTTAGGGATAAGGCCGCATGGGGTAGGCGGTCCTTTTAAATTTTTCCAGAATTTAAATTTCTTTTTTTTTTTTAGCATTTATAACATAATAATATATATCAAAATATAATGCTAATTAATACAATAACAAGCGCAAAAAAAAAAAGATATATAGACAGAAAATGTGTTGAAAACATACCGTATTTGAAAAAATGTCTAAAACTCGATATCTTAGGAGAGTTTAGAGAGAGAGAGAGAGAGAGAGAGAGAGAGAGAGAGAGAGAGAGAATTTAGAGAGAGAATTGTGAAATGAAAGTGAGGGAAAAAAAAGTGAGGATTTCATTTATAAAAGACATAAGGGGTAGTTTATGATAATTAATGAAATAAAAGGGTTATAATTGTAAATATAAAATTTTCAAAAAAATAAGGGCATAATAGTAATTTTAAGGAGGGTTATTTAGCATAAAAGGGGGTGTTGTGTTTAGGGATTCAAATCTTCTATCTCACACCCAGTCACACTTGGTTTAGTGCCGGCTTTAAAATTTGCCAATGTCAAATTAATGAAGGTACTAATAAAGTCAAAGTTAATTAGGATAACCTCGGAATACCACGGGCTTGTTTCTATATGCATCTTTCAGTCCATTGGGATATTATCTCTGAAGTGTTAAGTTTCTGCCACACATTTTATTTGGTAATTGCAACTGATTTCATACGCATAATTACTAATATTAGAGCTTCTGTTTGAATTAACAGCTCAACTAACAGGATGATAATAGTCCTATAAACCCAACGGAAAACCTGTATAAACCAAAATGCTGCATATTATGGTATAATACCGCTACCAACTGCATAGAGTACAATTATCAATGCATTTAATTAAAACTTCCGGCATACACCTAATTCGGTAAGTGTAACGTGACTCGTAAACCCAAAGAGTTGACTGTAGAAATAGACGTCCATCTATATATGTACGGGTAGCTAGAGACATATTTACATGAGAATTAGAAATTAAAATCTGCAATATTTCTCTCTCTAAGTTCTCCCATTTTTTCCTTCTCCTCCGAATTCCCTCATTGGATCTTCAAACTAAAAACATTGTAAATTATCTGACCATGCCAATGATGGGTTCTTGGATTCCTTTCTCCTCGAAAAGCAGATACACGAAATTGCCTGGAACAATTCCAAAGAAATTCAAATACGAAGAATTGGAGAAGGCGACGCTGAATTTCCACCCTTCCAATAGGATTGGAAACCAATATTACAAAGGTATAATCACCACGAAATGGGGAAATGATAGTCATAGCAAGAAAATGGAGGTCGCAATCAAGAATCTGAACGGTTTGCAGGCCAAAAACCGTCAGGAATGGATAAGGGAAATCAACATTTTGGAAGAAGTCAATCACCCGAACCTCGTGAAGGTCCTAGGGTATTGTGCCAAAGGGAGCAAGAGGAACAAGTTCGAGATGGGCCGGTATTTCCTTGTGAATGAATTCATGAAGAATGGAAGCGTTTATGATCATTTATCTGATCATACGTTGCATGGGCCGATTGATTGGGAAACAAGATTGAGGATTGCACGTGACGCAGCACGTGCCTTGGCTTACCTGCATGGGAAACACATTGTACATAAGTTGTTCAGATCTTCTATTGTGCTTTTGGATGAAAAATTCAATGTAAAGGTGGGTGATTATTTGATCTCCAGGTTAGGCCCAGTTATTGAACAAGACGATAATTTCAACCTGCAAGATTTCTCGGTCCACCCCCCTTGTTCTTGGATCAATACGGGTCCCGGTCTGAGACCGACGTTTGGAGTTTTGGAGTTTTTCTTTGTGAGCTCATCACTGGAAAGGATCCAGGATTCAGCATTAATAATCAAGTGAAGAACCAAAGGGATTACACAAAGTTTGTTGAGCGAAATTTCGCGAATGCAGAACAAGTCAAGACAATCATTGACCCGACATTGAGGGGCGATACGACCTTCAATCCGCGCAGGAAATGGCAAACATTGCAAAAATGTGCTTGAGAAAAGAGCCGGATTTTAGGCCGGCTATGAAGGCTGTAGCTGCCATGTTGACTGGAATCGCATAGCAACTTATCGAGATGAATGATGATGATGATTCCATGGAAGATTAATTTGTGTGCGGCATTCATCAGTGTCTTATTTTATGTTTACTAAGAAATGTACTATGTTTGAAATAAATTTGATGCTGCATCATAATTTAACGGGCAAAATTCGCCAGTCCATTTTACACAATTTTCAATCGCTTTACTCCATCATAATTGTTTCAAATCTAAAATGACACTTTTGTTAAATGTCATCCATGCCCTTACTAAAAAACACGGAACGACACGCTATGCATCGCAAACCAAATCGATGCATCGCAACACATCGCGATGCATAACATTACACTTGTGATGCACAAAAAGTGTGCATCGCGATGCAAAAAATTGTACTAAAACGCATTTTTGTGTATCGCGATGCACAACCTTCTTTTTTGAACCGGAAGAAGACACTCTGTTTGCGAACTTTCGTCTATACCCTACCTTCTAACACGTACGCATGCATCGGCTTCACACTCCAAAACAACTACAGCTTGAATGGTTAACACAAACACACTGCAAAAAAACCTTTTCACTTCAAAAAATCTTAAAACCTTTAGCGATTGCTCAGCAAACAACCTCCGGCGATTTTGTAAAAAGATTTGAAAACATTATTGTGAGTTATTATCAACCAGAGAAAAAATGTCTTCGCAACTACAAAGAAAGCACGGAAAGAAAGCAACATGCAAGCACCGGAACAAACAAAACACGAAAACAAGTTGATGAAATATCGGGTTAGTATTAATATATTTTATAGTTGGATTTTTGTTTACAAAATCTTGAATGATAGAAATCTGAATAAATTTGCATATAAATCTGAATATAAAACAACGTTTGTAGGGTTTCAAATTTTGTGCATCGTAATGCAACTTTTGTTGTTTTTGATGCATCGCGATGCAATAATGCATCGCGTTCATTGAAAATATAAAACACCATTTTGTAGGGTTTCAAATTTTATGCATCGCGATGCAAATGTTGTGCATCGCGATACACAAAAATAATGCATTTCGATGAACAATTGATGCATCGTGATGCATGACATGTGCATCATGTTTTACTTCTTTATTGTAATTTTTCAGTTGTGTGGATCAGTAACCACAATATAGGTGTTATACGTGTGTGAGGTCTACAATGGACAACAATCTACAAATCAAGTATACAATCCCTATAGACCAAATTAGAAATATTAGTTTGGGAAGACCATATAATCGCATTGAAGAAAATACCATTTTGGTACATAATAGAAAGCATTCTGGGTAATGACCTCCTGCACGAGCATTGTAGGAAGGATGATTCAATCGTAAGGAGTATTGCCAAATGCTACCTCAAAGGACAAAGCTATTTCCAAATGTTCGGAAAAATTGAAGCTTAGGACAAGAGATGCCAAACTAATTTTTGGCATCAAGGATGAAGAGGAGGAAATTAACATCTCCTTTTACAAATTGGAGCGCACTGATTTCCTCCAAAGGTGCTTCCCTGAGAAGATGTCAAAAGAAACAAAAGACATCATATTAAAGCCAAAAATGATTTTTGATAGAATCAATGAGAGGATAGACAGTGTTGAGTAAATAGATGTCAATCGCGTTGTCGGGTTGATCGCACTACTTGTTCTCTAACGTTGTTGCGACCAAGACATCATATATACCGGGCGCACACAAGTCTTGTCTTTGACATAAACAAAATATCAACCTACAATTGGTCCAAAACATGTAGTTGATATGCTGTTGGAAAGCTTGGAAAATTCAACTGATGAAGGCATGCATAGAGAGATGTGTCCTGCTGCTGCCGGTAATTTTAAGTTCATTTGATATTATTATGTGTAATTTCTATGTATGATGTATGTAGATTTGGTAATATTAACAGTGTTCAATTTATGTATGCATTATTAGTTGTGTGAGCAGAGTGACATTGTGCAATTGACTCGCAAAAATTATATCCAAAGGTTTGTCAAATGGGATTTGTTGGTGCTGTCAAAAGTACTTAATGAATCAAATTTTATTGGGGTCATGAACAATCAGGTCAGTGGTTATATAAATGACACATTAGTTTTCTATTAGAAATAACAACATTACACTTGAAAGTGCATCGCGATGCACAACTTTTATTGCCGATGCACAATATTGTATCAAGTATAAAAGTACACTCTCGATGTGCATTAAAGTGTGCATCGCGATGCACACAATTTTACTAAAAATGTACTATTTTGTTACATCACGATGCACAAAAAATCTATTTTCGATGCACCTTCTCTAAAAATTATATTTTTATGTTTTTGCTAGG